>CM074299.1:4309637-4697137 GCA_037194245.1 Opsariichthys bidens
CCCTGCAGCTCATGAGCCTGTCAGAACCCGCTGATTAAAAACTAGTCTCCATCTTTACTGTCTCCTGACGGGAATTAATAGGAAGGGCTCTAACAGTTATGACTTCCCTGACTGTCCTGCTTAAACTAAAAAGCTCTTGGTGGAGACACTCTCACTGTGTTAGTGAGGTGAGGCTGATCACTGGGCAGTGGAACGACTGACAGTGGCAGGGCAAACAGTAGTCCGTGAGTAATGACAGGAACAGAGAAGGGAGGAAAGAGGAAACCCCCCCAAATAACATTTGTCTGGTTATCAACTGCTATTTATTTTCAATCTCTGTCTGTTAGTTTCTGTTTCTTCTGATATGTTTCTGTTACAAAAAACTGGCATGGAAGGAACAGACATGGAGCATGTTGATTATGTACACAACACAAACTAATATGATCCGTGGGATTCCATGCCAGAATGTCCATTCCAATGGACAAGTCCCTCTGAGACAGTCCAACCACTGCATTTCAAGAACTGTTAGCTACTTAGAATATACACTGGTTTCTACATTTTGTACCCTGTTTTATGTTGTTATACTGTTGTTTTCTGCTTAAATAGGAATGGTAATGTTCAGGCTGTGTTCTCCAAATGAAAGCTTGATAATGGTGGTGACCTCATGGATTCAGCGATAGCGCTCTGGAACTCTGCCCTCCCACTGGAGATAAATAGCACATATTCCTCTAATGGGCATGGGTGATGGAAAATCAGGAAATAAATAGCAAAGGTGCCAATATCCTGGAATTCATTATCTTTGTTGGGGAGAGCCATGCCAACAGAAGACTACCTCTGACTGTTTGTAAACAAAAGATGCTCATTTACTATTCAAATGCATGTATTTTGAACAGGCAAATGCACAAAGGAGCAAAGGACTCGGAAGTTCTGTAAGTTGTAATAATGGACGTGAAGCTCATTCATGAAAACAAAATGGGTATTGCTGAGCATGAGGTCATGCTTCCCACGCCTAATGGAGCTTATGTTTTTCAAGCCTATTGAGCAATAGGTCTTGAGTAACAAATGAACACCTTTGAGTGGTCAACTTTTGTTTCAGTTTGAGGTTCACTGTTTTTCAGTAATGTATTACCATTTGATAGTAGAACTAATATCACCACTTTATATCATATTTCAATTAAATTTGTTCTCTTAGGGTCCATGACCTGATATACAGAATTCTCTTTAAAATATAAAATATACAGAGGCCTGTATAAAAACCTGCGGCCTTTTACTTGCAACTCGAACAACCTCATTTCTATTAAAAAAAAAAAAAATGACACAATAAACAAATCGTCACAACTGAGCAACGTACATTTTATATATACAGTCGTGGCCAAAAGTTTTGAGAATTCCATAAATATTCGTTTTCACAAAGTTTGCTGCTAAACTGCTTTTAGATCTTTGTTTCAATTGTTTCTGTGATGTACTGAAATATAATTACAAGCACTTCATACGTTTCAAAGGCTTTATTCGACAATTACATGACATTTATGCAAAGAGTCAGTATTTGCAGTGTTGGCCGTTCTTTTTCAGGACCTCTGCAATTCGACTGGGCATGCTCTCAATCAACTTCTGGGCCAAATCCTGACTGATAGCAACCCATTCTTTCATAATCACTTCTTGGAGTTTGTCAGAATTAGTGGGTTTTTGTTTGTCCACCCGCCTCTTGAGGATTGACCACAAGTTCTCAATGGGATTAAGTTCTGGGGAGTTTCCAGGCCATGGACCCAAAATTTCAACGTTCTGGTCCTCGAGCCACTTAGTTATCACTTTTTCCTTATAGCACTTTGCTCCATCGTGCTGGAAAATGCATTGTTCTTCACCAAACTGTTGTTGGATTGTTGGAAGAAGTTGCTGTTGGAGGGTGTTTTGGTGCCATTCTTTATTCATGGCTGTGTTTTTTGGCAGAATTGTGAGTGAGCCCACTCCCTTGGATGAGAAGCAACCCCACACATGAATGGTCTCAGGATGCTTTACTGTTGGCATGACACAGGACTGATGGCAGCGCTCACCTTTTCTTCTCCTCACAAGCCTTTTTCCAGATGCCCCAAACAATCGGAAAGGGGCTTCATCGGAGAATATGACTTTGCCCCAGTCCTCAGCGGTCCATTCACGATACTTTCTGCAGAAGATCAATTTGTCCCTGATGTTTTTTTGGAGAAAAGTGGCTTCTTTGCTGCCCTTCTTGACACCAGGCCATCTTCCAAAAGTCTTGGCCTCACAGATGCGCTCACACCTGCCTGCTGCCATTCCTGAGCAAGCTCTGCACTGGTGGCACTCCGATCCCGCAGCTGAATCCTCTTTAGGAGACGATCCTGGCACTTGCTGGACTTTCTTGGATGCCCTGAAGCCTTCTTTACAAGAATTGAACCTCTTTCCTTGAAGTTGCTGATGATCCTATAAATTGTGATTTAGGTGCAATCTTAGTAGCCACAATATCCTTGCCTGTGAAGCCATTTTTATGCAACGCAATGATGGCTGCACGCGTTTCTTTGCAGGTCACCATGGTTAACAATGGAAGAACAATGATTTCAAACATCACCCTCCTTTTAACATGTCAAGTTTGCCATTCTAACCCAATCAGCCTGACATTATAATCTCCAGCCTTGTGCTCGTCAACATTCTCACCTGAGTTAACAAGACGATTACTGAAATGATCTCAGCAGGTCCTTTAATGACAGCAATGAAATGCAGTGGAAAGATTTTTATGGGATTAAGTTCATTTTCATGGCAAAGAAGGACTATGCAATTCATCTGATCACTCTTCATAACATTCTGGAGTATATGCAAATTGCTATTATAAAAACTTAAGCAGCAACTTTTCCAATTTCCAATATTTATGTAATTCTCAAAACTTTTGGCCATGACTGTATATATATATATATATATATATATATATATATATATCCAGTTATTTTGTGTATTTTTGCTTCGACAGTGAAAATATCTTCAGATGAAGTCAATGAAAAACTTTGCGTGCCTCCGAGCAACTCACAGTGACGTTATTGAATGAATCGATGTTTTGAACGAATTATTTGATTCAGAGATCCAAAATCCCATACGGTTTGAGGGGATCTACATTTGATGAGGAATGAACTTCGCAACCGTTAAAAAAATATGTTTTTACAGTTTATAGCATCAATGTGTGTGTGAAAACAGGTGTCCTGATATTTCATCCAACCCATCATTTTTATCGTGATAAATAACACAAAGTTACTGTATTTGCATTGTTGCAAGGGTATGCTTAGGGTTGGGGTAGGTGAAGACATAAATAAAGCACAATCTGACAGGAATTTTTCACTGTTGATTTGTAGGCCTTGTTCTAATGAATAATGCTGTATCAAATTGTGGTACCACCACTCATCTTGCATTATTGTAAGGGTAGGTTTAGGGTTGGGTAGGAGAACATGTCAATAAAGCTTAAAACCATTAATATCATGCAGGACGCACAATCTGATAGGCAGCATTTATCCCTGTCGAATGTGCTACCTCTTTCCATGGAAAGTAGCAAAATCTGACATGGTCCAAGTATATTGTTTCACAACTCTTCCGTTGCCTTGTGACATGGGATAGCCTCGATAAGTTCGCCCAAAACTAAAAATTCTTTCATCAATTACCCACTCATGTCATTCCAAACCCATTAAACTTACTTTCATCTTCCAAACACACACACATTGAGAGCCTATTCACACACAAAACTCTGACAGTAAACGTTCACGACGAGTTTGTTAAAAAAACATTTTTTATCGGTTTAATTCAAGAGATGAATATTCTCAGGTATACTCATCATATACGACCACTTTATATGATGAACAGATTTAATTGAGGCTTTTACATTCACACATTGATCAGCGAACATACATAGAGGCCTCAAACATGGTAGAACAACGGAAGCTCAACCGCACTGCTTGATGGGCAAGTCGAGAACAAATGAGGTTCCTCACTGCATCCAAAACCGCATATTGTGTAGTAGGTACCACATTTGGTTTTAAACTTACTTTGTGAACAATAAAAATGGGGCTCTCCGGGTCTTTGGAGATTGAAGTGTACAGGGTATATCCTTTTATGGTCTCACAATTAATTGTTCAGTAACGTATTAAGTGAGGGATAGGCAGTCATATGAAGGCTGCTGGTTTGACGGTCATAGTACAGAGAAGTTATATAATAAAGGCACCTTGTTCTGCATGTTGAAGGTCTCTCTCTGAATGTGTCTGATTTTGGTTACGAGTTCATTTTTCATCAATCTGTAGCCTAGGCTACCACAGCACAACTAACATGCTATCAATACAGTCCCCAATCTAATAAAAATGACATTTCAAGCAATTAAATGCTTAGAATTTATCAATTACTCTTTCATTATTGGGTCAGAGGAACCCAGGGGAGTGCGGCAACTAGAACAGTCCCATTTCTCTCACTTTCCTTCTTTAACATCCTTTTTCTCTTTCTTCCCATATCGCCACCTTCACTGCCAAGCTATTGTGATATTCCCTGGACCCTCAGTCTTCGCATGTCCTTTGCTTTCTACCTTCTTTTATATCCTTTGTGTCCTGGGTGACCTAGTATAGCTCAGTCTAATGAAGTCTAGTCTCGACAACAGAGACTATTAATGAAATGTTTACTGATCTAACATCAGTACTGTGCTTCTTTTCTCACACTGAATGGGCGTTTTATATAAGTTTAGAAAACTGATCCCAGATCAGTGCCAAAATAACAGCGGCCTACAATAGCACAGTGGACCTCTGCATCATTAATATTTCAAAGGATGAAAAGAAATAGGGCGAAATGTTTTGTGCTGCCGCTTTTTGCTATCATATCAATTATTTAGGCATTCTGATGCTAATCAACCTCTCTTATTTGGCTGTCGGCCGAAGTGCCACAGACCACTTGATAAAGCTAATTATATTAACCTAGTTATATCGCATTACAAGGCTGTAGTTCAGTGGCGGTTCTAGACAATTTTTACTAGGGGGGCCAAGGGGGGGCCAGTGTTTAACCAGAGGGGCACATTAAAAATGGTAACAAATTATATTTAAAGATTATTAACTTCTTTACTTTACAATCATATAAACATTTATTACAACATTGTACAACATTTGTACAAGAGTGAGTGCAGGTGCAAAAAAGGTAGGTTCATTAATGTTGATGATTATTATCAATGATTTGTGAAGGATGATGTGACACTGAAGACTGGAGTAATGATGATAAATTCAGCTTTGATCACAGGATATAAATTTCACTTTACTAAATATTCACATAAAAAACAGTTATTTTACATTTTAATAATATCTCACAATTTTAGAGCTTTTTTGTATTTATAATAACATAAATGCAGCCTTGGTGAGCAGAAGAGACTTCTTTCAAAAACAACCAAAATAGTACCGTTTCCAAACTTTTGATTGGTAGAGCATATCTGCATGTATTTCAAAAATGTAGGCCTAGAATTTACTTTAAAAAAAGAAACATTAGATCCATATTGACAATATTGATTTTGTTAACGAAAAAGGACGCTATGTCCCTTCCTCGTTTCAAGATAACTATGGGAAGAAAAAAAACGTGCATTACATTTCGTTGCCTAACCATCCCCCCCCACTTAACACGGGCAATAATAACCTGTTGATTACTTTACTCAAATGTATGTTATCGCCATGCAACAGCCAAGACAGATGAAGTTACGTGGTTAACATCACAACATTGTGCAGGAACAACCAGTTACACTCACGCGGCCGGCGCCCGCTCTAATTTACCCGTGTAGAACGTTCCGTCACGTTAGTTCCGCTTTTGGCGCTCGCGTGTAAAATCATAATAAAGTCATAATTCATTTTTTATTTTTATTTTTTGGTCAGCACAGGGGGGGCCACAGGGGTGGCCATGGAAATTTCTACAGAGGCACGGGCCTCCCTAGGCCTCCGTGTAGAACCGCCACTGCTGTAGTTTCATAATAGAGCGCACACTGAGGAAGATTACTGAGGTAATGATAGCTACTGGAATAAACACCCCGAGTCATTAGTTAACTCGTGTTCGTTCGTTTTTTCTTTGTTTGAAGGCCCGTTTGCAATGATGATCATTAAAAAAAAAAGGTACTGTAAAGAAATACTCTTCAATTCTTAATCCAAGATCCTGAAGACAGTAGAATAATGGGGAGAAACTAAAATTGTGTCGAAATATTACCGCTTATTTATATTTAGTAGCAAATTTAACTACCGCATCACAGACAAAAGCCGTGACTGGTTGTTGTTTGCTAAAGTACGTGTCGCCCCCTAGAGGCTGTAAATGAATAGCAGGACAGTCTGTCAGAGCAATACTTGATAAGATATTTATTGTAAAATTAATATATGTATCTTGTCCTCTTTATTCTCCTTTATGCCAGGTATTTATTTATTTATTTTAATGCATTAAAGAAAGGGGATGTAGGAATAGGGTCTATGCTCTTGGGGAATATAGATATGAATAGGGAAACAAAATGTCTGAGAATGAAGTCAGTTTTACAGAATACACCCTTTAAAAAAAAAGTAACATTCGAAGACAAATAAAAACATAATATAAACACAAAGTGTCTCTGGGACAAATCTACTGAACAAAAGGAAGGCTCTTTCCAGTGATATGTACAAAACCCACCTCAACACACTGGAAGATGCAGGTTTTAGCGTTTATATGAGGTTCAGGATTCTAAAAACAGACATTTTTAAACTGTCTTTTAGGAATAAAGCGGCTTTAAACGGGGCCTAAATACAAAACCGCTTAAGGTCGATACTGTACATAAAGCTTTTGACACTTCGGTATCTTTAATGAAGGATCAAGCGACACAAATCTTCACAACATTTCCATACTGATTTACATCGAGGTTTTACCGAACTTGGCCTTCGAATCCATGCGCTGTGGAAATGACCATAGTAACCATAGTTAGGCTGTTATTTATAACAAATGCACAAAGGATCATATTAAAACTGAAATTTCACTATCTTATTATTGTGTTATGTTCATGATGTCAGTGGTGACTCAAGTTAGCACAGCTTCACAATAGTAACAATAACTGTACTGGTGAAAAAAATGGTTGCCATGGTAATGTTTGTAAGGGTACAGAGTCAGCCTGGGGACCACTGTAAAATAACTATCAAAAGTGAGGATAGCAATATCTTAATATAGCTGCAAATTAAATATATTACTGAATTGTAAAATGTACAGCTTCATGTACGGTTCAGTTAGTCTATACAATTCTATAACACACACATTTTATATATATATATATATATATATATATATATATATCTGAGGTGGTAGGATATGCCATAAAACATTTAGCTGTTAAATGAAATTAACAATATAGTGTCTATAATAAGCCTGTACCGGCTTAATCATACTCATCCAAACTATAGCAAATGCCTCGTACTTAATTTATTTTAAATTTTACAATGTATAAAATGACAGCACTGAATTATATCTGCATATAGAAAGGTAGTTACAAAAAAACGAACATTCTCCTTTATTCGACACACGTGAGTGGTTTCAGAACAATCATTCACTGAACTGCACTGTTTACATTTGGCACTTTTTTGAATTAGTCTGTGAAGAAAGTGAGGCACAGGACGACAAACACTGAGCATGACATGCCTTGTGTGATTCAGCAGCCAAAAGGAAGATAAAGAAAAAAAAAAAAACGAAGGTATTTGTGGTGTGATTCCGCTGGTTTCTCAGGCACGGGTGACTCTGATGTCATAGGTTTAAGCCCGTAATGGGTTTAGCTGTCTGGAGAACCCTGCCCAGAGTCCTCTTGTCATCTGGGCAGACAGCCGGATACTATAACACTGTGGCCTCTTCCATAGCATTTACCCACCTGCAAAATAATCGTTTCATTTCTTTATCATATTTCTGTTGATTTAATTTGTGAATAAACAATGCATCATCTCAATCTGTTTTCTCTAAACGTGTGGATCATGTGTTTTAGCAGTGGAGAGTGTTTTCATGACTCTTGTGCATCATACCTGCGTGCAGTGTGCTGGTCATCTGCTCTGAAGGTGTAATACAGTGTTTTTTTATGGTAGAGCTGGAAAACATTGTCTGTGTCTTCCCCCTCTGATCGATCCGACAGCTTCACAGTGAACCCCTGCAGAGGAAGACTTTCAGATGCCACTTTATCCTGCAGACAAAGAAGAGAAAGACAGTTCAAATGTGTGCAGGGATTGAGCTACATGGTACTAAAAAATGCATCATTATTTTGCATATTTCAGTACCTGACCCAGACGAAAATGTGCTTTTATTTAGCACAGTTCAGTTACGGGTCAGTAAGATTTTTAAAAAATTTTTATTAAATAACATTAAAAAAATAAATATAGTTAATAATAAGAAATGTTTATTGAGCATCAAAATCATCATATTAGAAGAATTTATGAAGGATCATGTGACACTGAAGACTGGAGTAATATTTCTAAAAAATTTGCCATCCTAGAATAAATTACACTTTAAAATATATTGAATCAGAAAGGAGTTTTTTAAATTGTAATATATCACAATATTACTGTTATAAATGTTACAGACCCCAAACTATTGAATAGTAGAGTAAGAAAATAAACTCGTTACCATTTTAACAAACTTTTTATAACGACAGCCTTGGTAGTTTCATCAATCACCTGAAGTGGTTTAAATGATGCAACATACCAGAGGCCGATCTCGTATAAAAGCCAAAATTTTGGTATCGATCCAACCCAAAAAATGTAATTTTTTCATTAAAGCCATGTTTCCGCCGAAATTACCCGGAATAATTTTTTATCCCAGGAACTTTTTTCCTCCAAACCTGTTGCTGTCAGTGTTTCTATCGTGCTCTAAAGTACCGTGAAGATTAGGCAAATTAGTCCGGTGATGTGGGAGAGAGCCCGACTTTTCAGTTCCTGCAGGATTTCGTCGTCTGCATATAAGTTTAATAAAGCCCGAACCTCGTTGTCAGTCCATCGGTCGTACTCTTTAAACTCCATTGTTGATTTGAATAGCAAACAACTCTCACTGACGCACCACAACAGACTTTTAAAAAATAGAGGTTCAACTCAACCAATCAGCATGTTCAGTGTTCAAGTCCCACCCCCGAAAGTTCCTGAACTTTGAAAAAGTACTACCCCCCAAGCAGGGCCTTTCTGAGGGGGAAACTTTTACCCGGGACTTCATTTAGACCCAGGTTCAGACCCTCCCCAAAGCTCCCTAGTGCCTGGGGTGGAAACGCGTTCACAAAAAGCCAGGCGAAAATGAAGTTGTTTTAAAAAATAATTATTGTGATATGTGCATGTACAGATAGGAGTTTTTGTGTGTACATAATCTAGTGTCTGTGCTGGTGTGGGAGACTCTGGGTCCCCTCACCTCTCGTGCTTTAAAGGTGTAGAGCACCTTGTCTTTGAGGAGGAACCACAGCCTCTTCCACTTCCTTTTGCTCTTTTTGCGTCTTTGGAGACTGCCACTGATAGTGGACCCCTCTGCACCCACAGATACCTGCACACATTGACTCTTTTATGATTTAGACAGAAAAATACCATTAAATGATTCAGATGTGAGAGTGAGGGAGCAGGCGAGAGTTTGTATGTGTTTGTACCTGTGTGAGAGGTGAGCTGCTCTTTCTGTTCCTCCACAGGCTGGGCGGCTGTAGGCTCTGGAACACAGCAGAGAGAGGCCTGCTGGCCCTGTTTGTGCGGGGACTAGCGCTCCCACATGATCCAGGAATATTGCCACCTACATACACATCATACACTGACATTAGGATTGTTTGAATGCTTCAAATGGAATACTTCGTTTGAATGATCAGTTGCACATGAATTATGATTAACACTAAGCATGAATGTTATTTTGGATAATATTCTAAAAAACAATCATTTCGACTGATACTGAGTACTGAAGGGTTCAGATCAACATCCAATCAACGTGAACAGTTTAGATGAACAATTTTTGTACAATTTCTAACCCTTAATTGCATTACAAGCTGCATAATTTTGCAGTCTTTTCCTCTTACCCCTCTTCCTGAGCTCAGCGTAGCAGTGATCACAGACTTTAGCCATCCGATCCTTCAGGTACTTCAGAGGATACCTGTTCCGTGAGCAGGAGCGACACACAACCTAAAAGAGATTCTGATGTTAATGAAAGTAGGGTGACAATTTAATGCTGCTATTTAGTATACACTACTGTTTAAAGAAATTAATACGTTTATTCTGCGAGTATGCATTAAATGGATCAACTATGACATTTATAATGTTACAAACAATTTCTATTTCATGTGCTTTTCTCTTAAAAACTTTCTATTCATTGAAGAATACTGAAATAAATGCAAAAATATTCCACAAAAAAGTTTGATCAAATGAATACAGCCTTTATGAGCAAAAAAAACACTTTTTTCAAAAACCTTAAAAAAATCCTACTGAACCCAAACTTTTTAACGGTAGTGTGCAACTGAATAAATGTTATGTGGATTACATAATCAGATTCCCAATATAAAATACTTGTATATTACGCTTTAAAATACTCAGAATAGTTACTTTTTATTAACTACATTACTTAATATTCACTGAATGGCAGTAAATTATTCAGAATTCTCACTAATGTTTATTTTTTATCTTAATAAAATTTCTAGTTTATAAGTTTTCCTTTCTCAAAAGTATTGTGGAATTGCACACACAGATTGGCCACTAGTCAGGTGACTACAATTACTTGGAAAATTGAGAGTCAGCACAGCATAAATAAATTTAACATTTAATCGTTTTTAGTTAGTGTCTTATTTCTCCTGCAGTTTCTGAAACCCTGATGCAATGTAATTTTTATAGCACTTCATGTTGTTGATAACAAAAAATGTAATAATTTTGCTTTCCCTTTTTATTTTTTAGCAATATAGTACAAGATTATACTACTCAAATCAATTTTATAAAAAAGTTATCAAAAAGTGATCAGATTATATTACCTAAAATGTCTAATGTAATATATTATGTTACTAACGACAATTTTTATCATGTTATTTGTATTCAGTAAGGAACTACAATTTGTAAGTAATCTACCCAAAACTATGTGAGTATCATATAAAACAATTCAACAATAAACAATTAAATACACAAAACTCCTGAAATTAAACTAAAATTTACTTTGCACATTATTTCCTTGAAATTCACTCGAAATATTGGAAAACTGTGAAAAAGTAACATTGGAAAATGTCAAAATATTACGGCCAATCAACTAAATAATAAAACAAAACCCTTTCCTGACACAAGAGGGAGCTGACACTTCTGTTAACTGACCAAGTGGGTATTTTGTTTGCTGTTTTATTATTATCTAATGCAATCATGTTCATATATTTTCAGATCTTAATTTGAATCCAAACCCTTTTTAGGGTCACTTCTGTCTGTGTCACTGCACACTGTAACACACTTGCACCCTACAAGCACACTACAGATGTTTTACCTTTCCACATGCGTTGCAGTGATGCCGTCGCAGTGTTAGGCTGAAGTCCGACGTGCAGTTCATGCACATCATCACATGTGACACAGGAACTAGAACAGGAGCAGCCTCTCCCAGAGACATCCATAACTTCTCTCTAGCCTGGAAACATGGACAGCAACACTGAATGTGATATTTTAACATTTCATTAGTGTGAAGTGCTTCTGTTTGAGCATGAAAAATGTCTGCAAAGATACAAAGCACAAAGTCACCGCAAAGCTAGGGTGACCATGCATCCTGTTTTCCTCTGAAAGTGCGAGATCCCTTCAGTTCTCTTTCGCGCCTTATTATACTCGACCGGTTAAATGCACACAGACGATTATGTCAAAATGTCTGTCTTGACGAGTACTCATGTAAACAGTCAGTTATGTCTTAAATGAAACAGTTGGAAAAGATGTTGGATGCGTGACAATAGGATCCGATACCTGCTGCTGTCTGTCAAACAACAAAAGATAAATAGAAAATCACTCACTGCTCTTTAGTTTATTATGAATCTTATGTGAAGACAATGTTGTTTTAGTTTACATTTGATTATGGAGTTACTTTATTTCTCACTTGAATGCTATAATGGTCAAGCTGTTGTGATATTTTCTTTTCTCAGAAACAATGTGAAACATATACATATACATATATATATATATATATATATTGGTTTGATCATTTTCAGTTTTTAAATAGATTTAAATATAATTTAAATTGATTTTACACAGTTAAAGCAATATCGTATCGCATATCGAATATATCGCACAGTCCTTGTGGAAACATAGCAGGGGCTTCTGTGTACACAAAACAACCTTTGACGCGTCTTGCAAAGACTTTCATGCCTATTTGATTGTTAATCAAGGACTGCGGGGAAAGATTCGATCTTCAAGAAAGTATACTAGAGAGTACTGAAATTATTTTTGACTGAAATAGTTATTATTTGTTATTATTCTATTATTGAGGGCCAAAAGTTGAATGGAAAGGATATATTAGTTTATGCATAAAGTTCAAAAACATAGTTGCATGGATGTGAATGCATTTGTCAAGTATTTAGGCACCTCTTTTTTGAAAATTAAAATATGGTCACCCTATGCAAAGTAAGTTATTGTCTACATCAGTAAACTGATTCTGACCTCCCTGAAACGCTTCGACTGTGGTCTTGAGTTTTCTTCTAGGGACTTACACACCACAATATATACTTCATTTAAATAATTCCTGCAATGATGTATACGCAAAAAAAAAAAAAAAAAAATTAGTAAATTTAGTAAAATTAGCATTAGTACATTTGCATAGTTGCATTTGGAACGGAATGAATCAATAATATATAGAATAAGCTGCACAATAAGACCATTTTCTTATTAATGTAAAGCTGCTTTGCCACAACCTGCATTGTAAAAAGTGCTATATAAATAAAGATGACTTGACTTGACTTGAGTAGTGTGTTGTCGCCGTGTCCACGGGCCTGTCCACATGAACACGGGTATTTTGAAAACCACAGCTTTTTCTATGCAGTTTGGCCATTTGTCCACATGCAAACACAGTATCTGCTCATTGAAACCGATCTTTTTTAGAACTCCTGCTAGGGTAAAGATTTTTAGAAACTCCAGTTGCAGTGTTGTCGTGTAGACTGTGAAACCGGAGATTTTGGTTTGTGACGTTGGAACAAACGGAACAAGTAACAAGTAAAAACCTTTTTTCCATGCTTCTGATAGGCCAACATGGCTTTACAGCTAGGGTTATATCGCCACCTGTTGGTTAGGCATGCTCTTGACAGCACTTCATAGCGATCTTTTTTTAAAGCGAAGTAGGTAAATAAATGTTTAGAAAAATATGTGGAAGCTGTTTTTTTCTGCCCTGGGTATTATGGGCATGCCATTTCCAAAACATGGTTGAAGGATTTGAAGAGAGGTGCTGCAACAAATTAAAATATGCCAAAAATAATGTGTTTTTTAACATTACAGCATGAAAACCAATTCTAGTAGACCCCAAAAACAAAACCAAGACTTTGTAAAAGGACATACTATGGCCTATTTAATACCGAATACAAATGCAACATACTAAAAACCTTTGCGATGATGTTTCTTCTGTTGCTAGTTTCACAACTAGACCCCACTGAAGATGTTTTTGTATGGTGGCAGTATAAGATCATTTCCTCTCACCTCACTAGAACAGCTGAAGGTATTGAGGCCTGCAGCATGATCCGCTATAGCCCGGCTTAACGTGTGGAACCAGTCTTCTCTCTCTCCTAAAGAACTATCAGAGACAGAAAGAAGCCATGCTTGAAGTGACTGTATGACAGCGCATGTCAGAACATACAGTGCAGACACAGGTAAACAGTTTTGGAAATGCTCATTACCTTGCTGAGAGGGTGATGGTAACATCGCTGACTTCTATCCTGAGCGTGTTGAGCACATTGTCTATGACAGGTTTACTGACCTACAGACACAAGAAATCACATATGCATTTTAAAATACTGCTCAGTTCTTCACCTAATCTACTGGAACTGAGTCAACCAACTATATTTTGTTTCCTAGTTGGGCAAACAAAAAGCAAATGCGATCTACTGTCTTACCTTCATTCCACTTAAAGTCAGTGTGTTCTTCAGCCTGTATTTACCATCCTGCTGAGGGTAGGTGTACAGAATCACGTCATTCATCTGCAACACAGACATTCACGTAGTTTTATAGGGACATTCCATAGATTTCTACTGTTTTTATATACAGATAATTATAAATATTATAACCTAATCCTAACAGAAAATATTCAGCATAAAAATAAATGAATAAATAAATGAAATAAAACTTTATAGTTTCCCCCTCAATTGAGGACACCCTCAAAAAGAGGCTTTGATTTAGCTCACTTTTGGAGCAAATTTGCCCTAAAAATATAAGTAGTAGGTACAAACGCACCTATATGCAGTTGTTATAGCCTACACACTTTTTTAGTCACCATGAAATCAAAATAGTTTTACTTAGATATGCATCACAGTAGGAAAGAAAGGACCGTCAAAACGGATTCAATTTTTTAAATAATTATTACTTCTATAGGAAATAATAATAATATATTTAAATGATTTAACCCCCTAATCTTTAATACTGCCAAAAGTAATTAGTAATGCTTGCCTTTGGTTGTGTTTATTTCCACCACAAGGAGGCAGTAAACGCTTTAAATCAGAGGTTGTCAACCTACTAGACTTCGGTACTGTCCACAACAATATTTGAAGGCCCCCACCATGCTTTTTTAATTGACAGAAATTAGGAGCGCCCATAGATTAAAATAGCAGTAACACTTTACTTCATAGATTCCTAGTTGCACATGTGCTTACTCTAGTAATAACAGTAATTACAATAATAACAATTAATACAATTAATAAGAACAATTAATCCCAACCCTATAACCCTATAGCAAGTTCATGTTGTTATTTAATATTACTCAGTTCTCATTTGTATAATTACGCTGTAACAGGGACACCTTAAACATAAAATAAAAACAAAACTACAATAATTAAAAACAAACAATAACTAAAGATTCCCATGACCTTTTTGTTGTTTAGCTTATTTTGTCTTCTTTTAAAGCATTTTAAGCCATCTTAAGGCTCTGTTGGAAGTTTTTTGAGGCCCCCTAGTGGTCACAGACCCCTGGTTGAGAAGTTTTCGTTTTCATTCCTGCCTTCGCAATGCACATTCTTCCACAAGTGTAGCACATTCAGTTTAGTACTCAAGCAAGCAATTCACATTTTCAGTACAACGGGTTGTGCTTGATAACAGCTTATGGGATATTTTTCTGTACTTCAGTCTTGACAACGAAGCAGTTGTGATAGGAATACAAACTCACGCCCACAAACAGACAAGCCCTACACTTCAAACCATTGTGTATATAGCTCCAAACAAAAGTGGTGACATTATCAGACCTGTAATGTGCGTGCCCCAAACATCCGCAGTTCAAAGGCAGGGTCCAGGAACACTTCTGAGAAAGGCTTTTTGGGTGGAGGCAGCAGGCCAGAGACAACAAAAACATCAACACTAACAGCCACAACAACCCTGAAACAGCTGAGAATGTAATGGAGACAACAATACCGTCCTTAACAAAAATACTACAGATTCTCATGTAACTAGTATATGCGTCCCTTAATTGAGACTGGACCAACAAACAACTGAAGAGTCCTACATAAAACCTCCATGGTGATCTGATATGATTACAATAGCCAAGGGTCTGATAAAACAGCACAACAATTCTATTTAACTAATATTTTTTATTTTTAATATTTTATCTCACACAAATGTTATTCCAGATGAATATGTCACAGTAGGGTTTCTATACCTTTTGACCAATGTCTTTTCCAGTCGTTTAGGATTACTGGATAAGGATCATTTTATAGAAATTGTTGGGGCAGATTTTCTTTTTTTTCAAGTCAGTTAACATTTCTTGAAATTAGATAACACAAATTACAAATTGACTGCTTTGAGTCTGACTGTTGTAGGGAAGTGGCAGATTAGTACAGGCAGTGATGGGTAATTTTTAATGGAGGAAATGGCCCTCAAGCATCAGTGGGTGAGAAATGGTTCGTTGGCGGGATTTTTTGAGCCGACTGACTTATTACTCCATAAATTAAATCCGGATCTCAAGGAATCATCGTGACCAGGGAAACCTCTGACATCATATTACACCCAGTCAGTGCTGCACTCTATGACATCCGTCACGAGCTCTCATAAAAAAACATCAGTTAGAGCTTGATCGATTCAGGGAGGGCAAGAGAGCAGAAAGGAGAGAACGGCAGCAGGAGAGATAAAAGAAGACCAGAACCAAGAGTGTCACGACTTCAGAAAAGCTTCAAACAAATCTTATTATTATCTTTAATGAATAGAAAGTTCAAAAGAACAGCATTTATTTGAAATAGAAATCCTTTGTAACATTATAAATCTCATGCACCTTTAATGCATCTTAGCTGATTTAAAGATTGAGGGAAAAAGCACTGTTCCCAAATTTTTAGTTGACAAGATTTAAAGCATCTTAGCAAATCTCAAATATACCTAGAGATTTGCTATGTCAAATCTGTACAGCACTCTTCTTAAAATCTCATCAAGACATTCAGAAAACCACTCAAGCAAGGAGGAAGTGGTACTTCAGTGACTCCATGCATGCAGGGTAAACAACTCAGTCTGATGTTTTTAGTATTGTTTTCAGCTCAGTGTTGTTGATCTGTTGTTCTCTGGGCCTAGTCTTCAGTGTGCTGTCAGTACAGTCCCAGCACAGGAAGCTGGCATCCACTGACCTACAACAGATATCCTGAGAGGAAGTACGACCCTCGAAAACAACAGCGATAGAGACGGGTGGCGGGTAGCCTTGTGCTACAGCTAACGTAGCCTCCAGTGTCTGATGAACACCGGCTCGCTTACTTTTAAGGAAACTGGCTGGCGTGTTTGGAATGCTCAGCGATACACAGATAATACCTGCCTATAACTACTCAGTATTCAAGGGGGTGATAAAGGTACCTTCAAATGTCTGTCTCTAAACTGAATGTGTAAGGCAGCTACCTGTAAACATGTTGACAGTTTAACTAACTTTAACTAACTTGCCAAGCAAGATTCCCTTCAAATTATTGCTCTGCAATAACAGTATTGGCTTTAAAGCATAACCTGACTGTAGAAGAAGACTATGCTAAATTCAGCTAATATCTGATGATGAAAATGCAACACCTACTATTTGCCATCAGACACAATAATGCAAAAAGCAATACAAGTCTAACTGAAAGAGAAGCTGTTAATGATCCCACTATGCCAATTGGCCTGAACAATATTGTTGAAAACATGAATTTACAAAACACAACCAAAGTCATTTGAGCTCCAAATGACCATGACATTGACTAACACCAGTTCTTAAGGCCCATTCACATTAAGAACGATAACTATAAAGATAACTATATTAGCATCCACACCAGCGACAATATTTTTCTGTTTATTCTAAGTGCGTTTGCCTGTCACTTTAAAAGCTCATTACAGCTGGATGATTCTGATCTAATTCTGATCAGCTAAAGTCAAGCAATTCATCAATAAAATTGCTCTGAAAGTGAATCCAAAGTGATTATTTCTCTGTTATTGTGGTGTGAACTCTGCTATTCTTTAATACTGAGAACGATTTCTAGAACTTTATCTTCATCGTTATCTTTATAGTGTGAATGGGCCTTAAGGCATGTAATCAAACCCTTGTGAAAAGAAGTACACTTTAGCATACTTTTAAAAGAATACTTATAGTGGAAATTATATACCTTAAAACGAATATACTTAAGTGTGAACTGAATGTTGTTTTTTTCAATTACTGCAATAACAGTATATGAAATTGTGTTCTATTTAAATTTATATTAAATGCAATTAGTTAAACATTAATGTGTTTTTTGACCAACTTTAAAGAGATTGTTCACTGAGCCATTGGATTTTATCAAAAATATCTTGATTTGTGTTCTGAAGATGAACGAAGGGCTTAGGGCTGTGGAACGACATGAGGTTGAGTAATTAATGACAGAAATTTCATTTTTGGGTGAACTATCCCAAAGACTTTCGTTCATCTTGGGAACACAAATGTAGATCTTTTTGATGAAATCTGAGAGCTTTCGGGCCTCTATAGACAGCTACGCAGTTGAAACTTTGACGCTTCAAAAAGTTTATAAAGAGATCGTAAAACTAATCCAATTAATGAATCGAGGGGTTTAGTTCAAGTTTTCTGAAGAGACTCGATCGCTTTATGAACTGATTTTTAGGCTTTTATTCCCATATAAACATTGATTAGCGAACATAAACAGAAGCTCAAACCTGAATGACACGCGAAAACAATGAAACAGAGACATATGAAACAGTTTCATATTTAATATATCGTAATTTTTTAGAAAGAAGATTAAACAATAAATACGGTATAGTGGCTCTTTAAGCGGCTCGTGAACCGATCATCTCTTCATTCTAGTTCATTTATAGCATCAAATAAACATGAATGAACATCAGAAGGAATGTTGTTTCAAGCTCGGAAAGACGTGAGTACACACAATTTTTCAAGTTCAAGTTCACCAACGTTAATCTATTATCCTCCCCTGACTGTTTCGGGGTTATGATTGGTCAGATCGCCTGTCAATCAAACTGTTTGCGAAGAGTCAATTGATGACAGAATTTTTATTTTTGTCAGAACTAAAACCCTTTAAGTGACCTTTTGTTTTATTAATATAATATTATTTGCAAGAGCAGTCTTTTAAAATATACTTTTAAGATTTGAAGTACACTACAAGTGCACAATCAATACAATTGAGCACACTTCTTTTTCACAAGTGAAGTACAGAAGCATGATAAGATACCAGGAAGAGGTGTCTGGGCTGCCTGCTTTTACGAGAGACCTTCATCAGTGTGCCCTCCTTGACAAAAACCTGCAAAACACACAGGTGCCAGAGGCCAGGTGAGTTATGGCTAAGGGTGTTATTCATTTGAACCTTTGATGTCTAATAACTGTTACTGATATTTCAGGTTTTACAGCCAGTAAAAACAGAAATAAACTATAAACATGAAACCATAAATACAGAGCATGGAGCAGAATTTACCCTTCCTGGTTGGAGAAGGTCTCTTTTTCCTCTCACACTATAGTCAATATGGACCAAACGAAGCAGGTTCTCCTGCAATTTTGAGGGAGAAAGACATAAAAGACTGAGAAACAGAAATCGAACTAGAAAATGAAAGTATTTATTTCTTATATGTGGACGAAAAAAAAGGAAAGAGCTGTTCAGAAATGAATAATGGTATAGAGACAGAAGGTTTCTGTGTCTGTCTGAGACTATGTGTGTGTGTTTGGGGATGCCTCTGTGTACCACTGATTTCACACTGCTCTCTTTGTTTCTGGACACCTGGGACACCGATGACATCATATCCCCTTGCTCCTTTTCATCATGTATTAACAATACAACACACTCTCTCACACACTGACACAACTCACCCCATGTTTTAGATTGTCATTAACCTGGTCCGCAACCTCTGACACGACTACTAGTGCAGCTGTTGATTAAAAGTTGCAGTCACAAGCACAATTAGTGTTTTCACAGATCAAATATGGTCAGTGTTCATCATTGAGAGACAGAGGCAAAAATACCTTGTGTGTCTTCATACTCTTTTGAATCCGGAGAGAGGTTGTTTAAGTAGTCTAAAAATAATGAGAAAGAAACCAAATGAAGGATAAACAAGACAAAGTTATTTCTCACAGGCTCATCCCCCATCACACACTCACACGGTCTTATGTTTTGTTATGAACAAGATCCCACATACACACCCTCAAGGTTGAACTGATAACAGCCTGCCTCACACACACAAGCAACAATTTTTTACACTCACAACAAAGTATTCTGTTATTCTGTTGTATTCAAAACCATTCTGTGTGATTTCTAATAACTTAACAGACCCGCAAGAATCAAACACACTCGCACACAAATTCACAAACAAGATATTCTTGTTCATCAGGAGCCTAAGCTACGGGATAAGTTATTATTCACAATAAACTCAAAATGAAAACTTTTTGATTTTGAAGTTAAATCATCAATGCTCATAAAGTGACAAAGAATGAAATTCCGCCAATCAAAATGTGAACATTAGGACCGCAAGTCAGCAGCAAAAACATCAATTCGATACGATTACTAGTTAGTGCGGTTCATTTGAATAAATGTTTCATCCGAACCCTGGTGTGCACCAAACAAGCGGACTGAGAGCCCTGAAAACGTGGGTCTCTGTCCGCTTTCAAACAAACTCTGGTGCAGTTTGGCTGAAATATGAATGCAACACGGACAAAAGACATCTAAATGAACCAAAAACAGGATGTGATGTCACAAGATGTGACCTTAAAAAGGACTGAATCAACCAAATGTTGTTCTTCTCATCATAGGAGCAACGCTGCCCATCACAGCTCGGTACGGGCGTCAGAAATGCGTCTCCTTGCAGCAAATCTTTGTTTGTGTGCAATGGAGGAATTCCCTATGTGCATACAACCAGCGCATTAAGTCCAGCATACAGTATTTATTTGGATGTTGCTGTTAATTACATTACAAAATATACATCATAAAAGTGTGTGTGTTTGTCTGTGTTTTTTTTTTTTTTTTGGGGGGGGGGGGGGGGGGGGTATCTTTATGTTCAGTGTTAACAATTGCATTGTGAAAAATTGGGAATTCTAAGTAAACCAGGACTAAATGTATAATTTTCTTTTTAGGTTTGGAGCAAATGAACAACAAGATCACAACACACCCTTTTTTCCAAATACATATGCAACATACATATAAATATATATATATATATATGTTTTTATACACATATAAAATATTCGTAAATATTTCATTTAATATTTATATTTTATTTCAGCTATGTTTTCATTTAAAAAAACAACCATTTTTAGTTATCAATAACACTGAACTGCACATATGATTTAGTTTTCCTTCCTAAAAAAGGGACTCAACGTGTTCACATATTTACAAGGGAAAAAAAAGAAAAATCTAGACTAAATATTTGAATCACGCAGTGTTCACCTGTGAGCAGCATGCGGTACTGGAGCACACGCACAATGACCCGCAGCAGCTGGTGTTTCAGAGGAACATGAACTCCTTCTGCATTCTGCGTCTGGAAGACACATGCAAATGAGAAATGGCACATCAAATGCAATACACAATGCGTGTAAACATATTATAACTATAGACACACAGAAGAAGGACATGAAATACACAAAACTGATCATTAGCGATATAATACACTAATGCTGTGTTCATGTAATACAGGAATTACAAAATCATAATACAGGAATTTTTATAGTACAGCCTCTTTTAACTGTACCAGTTCCTTTTTAGTTGTTTACATTATGTATTTTAGCTATCATTTTAGTTTTTACATGATGTATAATGGAGGACAAATCTAAATGTGCATGAAATTTATGAGTTTGACGAAGATATGGAGCACTTTTACTAGCCAGAAACTCATAATTACGGTAATTTGGTATTATCTGCACATCTTCGTTAAATAAACAGACACGAAAGATCTATAAACACAACATGGTTCCACCCACAAACCACAATCACAAACTCAAACCTGCACAATCATACACCTGTGCTCCCTCTTCACCCACAAGATACAGTATTATAGATCACAATGGCACCGTTTAGAAAAGCCAGTTTCAAGGTTATTCATTGACCTTCCCTTACACAAAAACCTGAGTACGCCTCATTCCATCCAATTCCAACCCAATTATATCATTCACTGGGAGAAAAAGTGAACAAGTGAATCAGTCGAACACGCGGTGAGAAGAAATCAATCAAGGCCTAATTGACTTTGACATGTCATTGTTCATGCGAGCTCTGAGGAGCCAGAGGGGACGTGAGAGGTCAGTAGAGGGCAGATAAGGGCAAATAACTTTAGACTGTACGTCCAGAGACACGGGACAATGCTTGAGATCTTCAACAAGAAAAGGGGGACAGAAATGCCATCAATGACCTTGTGTGAGGAGTGTGAACAGAAGGAGTTGTGGCTTCAAGATAAAGGAACCGACAGCAACTGTCCAGTTTGCACACCTGCCACAAAATCATTGCCACAACACCTCTGAAAGACACCCTCTGGCTTTCATCATCTCTTTCACACCAGCTCTCTCATTTTAATTGTATCTCTACCTGTACTGTAACCTTCATCATTATCATCAACAGATTTCACCTGTTCTGTCCATTACATTCCTCTTTTCTCTTCACTTTTTCCACATTCACCCTGTAGTTTTTCTATTATATGTGATACAGATCTGTTATTTGGATGATAATGTGAATCAAAAATCACACAGAATGTGACAAATTCAAATGATATAAAATACTAGATAGAGTGACTTTTAATTTTTACACTAATCTAACGTGAAGTTATGGCAAAATTTCAATTCAGTTTAATATTTCATATGATATTTAATTGAATTTGAAAGAATAAAATATTCAGATATTAAGTAAATATTCATATTACAAAATATTTAAAATATTCAGTAAATTCCACTGAGAAGTATTACACAGAAAGGTATAAACATAAATATTTTACGAAATATTTATAGGGTGAATAGGGCACATTTTAATTCAGTAATATTTTACCATCTATTTATACTGTGCAAATACAAAGTTTAAATTTATACTAATTGATACAAAAATGAGGACAAAAATATTATTATAATAAAATAAAATATTATTTAAAATTAATATTATTCCCCCAAAAGGTCAACAAAAATATCAATTTAATATTTTATAAAATATTACAATGAATAAATGATATAAAATAAAAAATATATAGATAAAATATAAAATAAAATATTCAATATTAAAATATTCAGATAGTAAATATTATTTCAAATTTTATATTTAAAATATTCAGTCAAATATAAAGGATTACACAGAAAGGTGCAAAATACTAAATACTGTTGCACTAAATCTATATTAGCAGATATATTGATGTATTATATACAGAAAAGCAAAAGTTAATGCTAATGCACAGATTTCTAACTTCATATAATACGAAAATATGCCATCATGTTAAAATATATTATGAAATGTATTGATGATATTATATTGAGGAGCTTTGGCCCTTTAGACTAATGTCTGATTGAAAAGAATTTGAGCAGAACATCTACATCAGGTACATTCATGTTTGTGTGTGATTGTAGCCTCTCCCTCCTCAATTCTAAATATCATGCACCTGTCTTCCATTATCTAATTACTTCCACTATGTATCGTTTCTTCACTGCAGTGAGCCTGTCAGATTCCTGTGTTTAAGCATAACATGGCTCCATTGTTAAAGGCAATAGACCTAATGAACAGCCTCGCACTGAAAACTTGCACCAAACTGCCATCCAACGGACATTTGTGCTGAAGAAGTGGCCAGTCTTTGTGTATGTGTATGGGTAGATATTTAGCGTTAGCTCTCCAGTCGAGTTGGGACACAGCCAGGAGAGGGAACAGTGGCTCGTGCCAGAGAACAGACAGGCTACACAAATCAGGCACTGGTCCGGCTGAAGCAGCGTCTGTGTGGACAGCTGATTTAATTGAGGGTTGTTTAAGAAGACTGCTTGGCTAATTAGCTTTTTTCCGCCTCATTGCCCAAATGCCAGATGAGTGTGTAAGCGTGTCATTGTCTTGCTGTGTCTTTATCTTGCCCTTTCAACCTGTACAATATAAGAGCAACACTGTGTAATAATGATACACGAACACAGAAACGCCATGCTCGTTGTGAATGGCTATATGTGATCATGTAGATTTTGAGCCAAGTGGATTTTGAATGCAATTTGCAAAAAACTATTTATAAATACATCCTACCAGTTAAAAGTTTGGATTTTTTAATCTTGTTGAAAGAAGTCTTTTATGCTCAATATTATGATAATGCATCTGTCAATCTATCTGTCTGTCTGTCTGTCTGTCTCACACAACAAAGTCGCACCTTCTGCAGATCATTTATTTTAAAGTGAAGGGCTAAAAGGACATGCTATGAAAATGTTATAGAATGTTGAATATAAACATGAAGCTTGCAAAACAATCTACTCTCTCTCGCTCTCTTTCAGAGCACCCCACCTTTGTCTCCTTCCTTCTTAGACATTCTGTACATACACGCCCAGATACTTATAAACACACACACACACACGTTTGTGGTGAAAACCCCTCGTAAACAGTGTAGCTGAAAAGGGTTTAATCCTATCAAACACAGCGGTGATCAGATCAGCTGCTGTTGATACTTCATCTCTGTCATCAACCCAGCACGCACACACACGCACAAAATGAGATTACACAAGCTTGGATCCAGAGAAGAGAATTCCTAATACATTCTCTATCCTCAGTACATCCACTATCTCTTATCAAAAAGCTCAAATGCAGCAAATACAAAATGCCTCGTAAGTGAAAGCCATGTGGTAAATTCTACAGTACAAGATAAATATAATAGATAGATAGAGTTGAATCTCACAAAATCATGTCCAGGTCACACAGCAAGGCAAGGTAAGAAAGATCTAGGCTAAAAATATATAATATATAACAGTTAAAAGTTAAACGCCACCTCTGTCAAAAATGAGATAATGATATTGAGCAAATGTTCTCCACACACAGTATACGTTCATCAAATACTTTCTCTTCAAATCGGTTAAATCCCAACGTCAGCGAGAGAAAGCGCTAAATGCCACTTCCCTTTTTTTGCGAGTACCAACTAAACGCAACACTGTTCCTTTTGCTGCTGACAGCAAAAAAAAACTGACAGAAACTAACATTTTGCAAAAAAAAAATTGTTAAATATCAATGAATTGACTAAAGTGACATTTTTGAACAACTGACTAATAACCTTTTCATTGCCATTAAAGTGAATTTACTGAACCTAAACATTGGAGCCTGATGAAAAAATGCACATTAAAAGAGAACATGGCAGATGGACTTAACATGTTTTTGCAATGGAACTCTCTTATATTATTATTATTATTTATTATTTTCAAGCTATATTCTGACCCTTGGAAATTATGTTTTTAAGGGGCGGCTCCTTTAAGGCTTGTCAGTAAATGGCCACTGCTATGATCGGCAAATGACATCGCAAAGGAAACATTTTCAACTAGTGTTTTGAAAACATTATCCAAATAAACCGTCATTTACAGACAAAGCATGGTTTGTGATGCAGCTGCTGTGAGACCAGTTGGCTGTGTCATCTTTCTACAAAATGTTCTTTGCGAACTCTCCATTAGACTGTGCCACGTTTACAAAACAAAATGCACCGAACAAACGTAATCCTCAGACGTGATCAAGGACTCCATTACAATAAATCATCCACTTGTTTTTGACACTGGGATCATTCTAGGGGTCTGTATAAGATGCAAACAAGCTGTTTAAACTGGACACGTTAAAGTGAACGTTCTGTTACTCTTCCATTCGTATTGTTGTCAACAGACTCAAATGCGTGGAGTGTGTCAGAAACTTAAAGCGCATCTGTATACTGTATCTATCCAGTGTAGACAGCGTCAGTGATTATAATGGGTTCTATTTGCTTTTGACGAGACACAACGCTCACATCCAGTGTAGGCAAGAGTAAGCCATTAAAGGTGCAGTAGATGATCTGGGTAATGCTAAAGTGCTAAAAATTGGTAAGAACTGTAAAATGTGGCTATTTTTTGTGTATTATTGTGTATTATTTTTTTTTGCGGTGCTCTGTGACTGACATCTAGCTGCATAAACTCTGCACAGCATGAAACGCAAACAGGGTATGTAAAAATATACACTGACAGGCAGGTAGGACATCGTATTATTTCATTCGAATATAATAATTGGGTGAACATTTGGTGGTCCTATGCCTTCCACAGATGATATATATATAAAAATGCATTTAGACTGATTGCTATCAGGATATGAGGAGACTTTCAACCAACATAACAAAAAAAGTTTCCGTAGAGAATCACCTATTAAGCACCTTTAAGCTACTGAATGCCAGTGGGAAGGGCCTTTGTTGTGATGATATACAACTATATGTGTACATCGACGTCTTGATCTGGGGGCAGTCATATGCAAATGTATTTGCCCAAGTAACATCACAGATCCTGCAATGTCAAAACAAGCTGTTTTTGGAGCTTGATTAAATAAATGCTTTGCTTATAATAAGGAGGATGTTTTAAGCTATGAAACTCGGAAGAAGTTTTAATGGTACAAAGACATCTTATATGTCAGAAGATCAAGGCAAATTTTATATCATGGCCCCTTTAATGTCAATTAAGCATCTTTAAGTTATCTTTATAGTTATCATCATTGGTGTGAACGGGCCTTGACTCGTGCATCATTCTTAAAGAATAATTCAATTTCTAATTTCTTTCTTTTTGGGTGAAATATGACCCAGACATATTCTTGACAGAATATTCTAAACATTCTAAAGAGCTGATATCCAGTGCTGACAATGGTGGTAGACTACTGATAAAGTCAAGCAGGTGTTTAAACTCCTGACTTGTCCACCTTCACGCCCTGATCAATAAAACAACCGCATCTCCTCCCATTTAATGAGCCAAGAGAAGCATCATAGAACAGATTGGTGAATAAAACAAGTCAGCAGTGGCTAGACTAATGGTTGGCAGGTTAAGAGAAATGTAAGGAAAAGCTTTGTTGTTCACTTGTGTGTTTGTTTGTGCGGTGGTTCAGCACTGAGAGTCAGCTATATTGGTTTCATTAGTGCGGAGTGACCAGAGGCAACCAGTGATGCTCAGTACATACATCACCCAGTCAAACCGTATAAGTGTTACTGCAGCTGTACTGACCAGGACTCACAGAGGACTGAGTGAGCACATTTTACACCAAGAAATGAATTGTTAAAAAGAATAATATGTGCTGTTATAAGCAGAAATTACATCTTAATCTCGTTTCATTACTAGGGTTATTTGGATCACAAGCCTCTGCTATTGATTGTGAAGCCACATGGGAAACCAGACCCATGGCAGCCTCTCGCACATTATTAAAGATGCAATCCTTGACCTAAAATATATAAAACAGACCTCCTTAACTCATTTCACAACGTATGAGCATGTGACCAAGCTCAATTAATGTCTGCAAGAAAAAAAATCTACCAAAATTTTTACCATTGAATGAGAGCAGCTGATGACAATGCACACATTTAAAAGGACATTTGGCTAAATCAGCCATTCTTTCTCCCTTTCCTGATCTCTCTATACATTGAGGGTCCAATTTTGAGTCTACAACCCAAGGAGGCTTCTCTGAATACAGATGCTCATGCATATTAATGAGCGAGGACAGCTGGCTTCTTGTCGTTGGTGATCCCGATCACCACTGAAATGTGTGGTCAGTGACTCCACCAACCATCCTCCAACTAAATGATTCAGCCTCTGTCATGAATATTGCTGGTACAGTGAACTCCTTAATACACTGCCGGCACCTAAACTGCAGCACTCAATGCTACTAGATTTTGTGATTCTCAACTATTTCACAACAAAACGTAATTTGCTCTAAACGTACTATTTGATAAAAAAATATTGTTAAGAGATAATAATACATATCTGTTCATATTTATTTTGTTAATAAATGTTTTATGTATATATATATATATATATATTACCAACTATTTTTGTTTAGAAATTTGTTTATAAAATGCATGTGAGAAATTATGCATACAAATGCTCAAAAATCAATCAAACACAATTTCGTACCACTAATATAGAAAAAATGCATCTGATTTTTTTAAAATACTGTAAAGCATCACTAGCAGTTACTTATTACCAATCGTAATGGAATTTTTATGAAAGGGATGTAACTTAATAACACATTATATTACTTTTAACAACATCCCAACAGTCTTTTTTACTGAAAGATACGTTGATATGACCTGTCCTTGTGATTCATTTCCAAACAAACCACACAAAAGTCCAACATTTTCATCTCAGACCTCACCTCAAACTGTTTTACCACATCCTCGAAAGCTTTACTCTGTCTACAGCTCTCCTCCAGCAGTGACATGCTGCGGTCATAGTCTGAGATGTAGGTCGCAAAGGATGAAAACTCAGCCCGGCGCGTTAATATGACATCAACCACTGACGGGCTGTCCTCCCTGAAGATGAATGGGAAACAATGAGAACTTTTCAGAGGGCATCCAAGGACATTTATGATGGCATTATAATGGATTATGCTACTGTAACATGTACTGCTATTAAAGAGATAAGAGATCTAAGTGTGTGTGTGTAAAGTAAGCCTTGAACACATAATGCCGTGGCGTGAAGAGGTATTCTGAAATGAGGCAAAGATTTATTAATTTATTTAATGTCAAATGTACTTTTATGTCCCAATTACACTTAATGTTGTCATTTTGTCCTGGTTAAATAAACATTATTTTACATTAATAAAAAAAAAAAAAAAATGATGTTCAGCTGTTCTTTTTCATAGTCAACTTATTTTCATCAGCCATCAAGCTGGGTAAACACTGGTCACAGAAAGTACATGAAGGTGTACCTTTAATTTCACAAAGCTGATTGCTCACAAATAAAACCCCACAGTCATCACGTTTTATACCGTTTCAAGTTCGATTCTGACGTGACATAAAGAGGTCATAACTAAGTGGGTAAGTTATTTACTTAATTTTGAATTAGTCTTCAATTCAGAATGATTGACGAACACACACGAAAACAAGAGGATTTGCACGAGGAGGGATTTACACAAACCAATCATATCCAATCATAGCGCAATTGCCTACTCTCATGTGACTTTCCCCCATTCATTCTCAATTAAGGCCCCGATATACTTTAAGCTAAGCTGAAGAATGAACTGTAATGACGTCATTTCGAACTATATCAGGCCAAAACGAAGTTTGTTTTTTGAAGATTGAAATGGCTTGCCAAAGCCAACTTTCCGGAAAAATTTTAAACGGCTGCTAAACACATTCGAACTCCCATTGGTCCGTGGTGATTGCGTTATAGGTAGGTGTACGCCTTCTTTCACGGGAAACTCTTCTCTGGTTCGTTTCTTCTGTCAAGTCTGTCGAGGTCAGACGTCCGTGAGTAAAAATGACGTCGTATTTGATGAACTTTACTGGGGTGCCGAATTGTAACGCTTGTGCAACATATCGGCTCTCAGCAGCGTGGCCGGTGTTGGATGTTCGCTAAAAGTATACCGCTGCTCACGTAATTCAAGCTTCTATTTACCCCCAAGCAAAGAACGTAAAAAAACTTTGTTGTGAGTATATCTGGGCCTTTACTCACCATCAAACCCACCGCACCCTAAAGGGGGTCTGTTAAAACTCAATGGGCTTAGTGGAGGCTTCCCACTGTTTACCTGCTGGTGTTGCAGTTACTTAAGAAAAACGAGTGATTTATACACATTTTAATGTCACATTTTGCAATATTTGCGCTGTTTAATTTTTTTTATATGGATTTTTTTGTCATCCAATTTTTTGGAAGCACTGCCTCCCTTGCTTCCTCATAGGAAACGTCCCTGAGCTTGTATTTATTAGCATGTGGCTCAGGTGGGACATGCATACAGTAGATGCGGAGTATGCATTAGCACCTTGTAAATGATGTACATGTTATACATAACATAAGTATGGAGTTTGGAGTATAAGTATGGAGGGATGCCAGGCTATAAATAAGCATGTGTACATTTTGTGGATGTTGATGGGCATTAGTATAGTGTGCATCAGTGTAATATGTTCTCACCACTGTTTAATGCGGGTATCCAGCTCAGTAAGGATCTCATTGTGCAGATGGTAGGCCTGAGGAAGAGTGCTCAGGATCTCGTCCAGCTTCCCATTTTCTAACAGAGGTTCCTCATCATCTCCTACTCCTGACTCCACTGCTCCCCTGAAGTCCTGGAAGAAAATATCAAATATTCAAATACATTTATTTAATGTATAATGTTTTAATAATTATGAAATATTTTGGATCATTTTATGATTTCAGACGCCAGAATGTTCTAGCTAGATGTTCTAGTGACATAATTGATCAGGTTTAAATCCATTCCACAGGATTCTGTATTCCCATTTGCCCCAAAAATCACCATCTGTATTAATAAAAGTTACAAAACAAGCAAAATGCAGAAAACTCCTGTCACAATTAGCCCCATACATAGGGATGATGACAGATATTGAAGAACAACAATTGGGATGTTTATTGTAAGAATCAACAGGACCCCAATCCAATGCAGGTAAGAACTGATTGGTAATTAGCAACAAAGGAGACTTGATAACTGGTGATAACTGGATTTGTCTTACAGATTGTCAAGGCATACACAACCACAAAGAAGCAGACAAGAAGAGGAGATGACTTGGATGACTAGGAGATTACTTTGAATGGACTTGGAGCAAGGTAACAGTGTTGGAGAAGATCACAGAATCTTATAGCAATATTTTCCCAGGTAAGAGAGTCTGTGTTCTCTCGATGAAGCCAGACAACTAGTGATGGTGTGTGTGTGTGTGTGTTTCATAGTGCTTGTGATAAGGGCTGATGAGTGACAGGTGCGCGTGGTTAGGACTCTGGAGACTGTGAAGGCTGAGTATGACTGTATTCCAATTGAGAGGCTGCATCCTTTGAAGGACTCTGATTTCAAAGGCGCGAAGGTCAGACTGAGTGTTTTTAATTGGGATAGTCTAGCCTACAGAGGACTGTTCTTGATGCCTAGCAACTGTGACAGCTACCATTGATGAGTGGCAGTAACGTTTATACTGGACTTATTTGGACTGGCTAATAGTTAGAGAGTCTGACTTGTAACCCGAAGGTTGTGGGATTGAGTCTCAGTACTGGCAGGAAATGTAGGTGAGGGGAGTGAATGAACCATGTTCTCTTCCACTCTCATTACCCACAACGGAGGTGCCTTTGAGCAAGGCATCTAACCCCCAATCACTCCTCTGTCACAGGGTGTGTGTGTGTGCACTTGGATGGGTGAAATGCAGAGCACAAATTCCAAGTATGGGACACCAAAGTTATATTAATCTATCTGAAAAAAACGGGGTTCACATTCACAAACTGTCTAAATATGTTGACCACGGTCCATGTCTGCATATGACAAAGAGTGTAAACTATTTATATTCGCATCTTAGTAAGACATACCGACATTTGAACCGATTTAAGTTTTTTTAAAAATTTTATATTTGTATAATTACATATTTGAGTAAGCTGAAACCCTCTGACGTGTGTTTAAAAGTGTAATTCAGCAATTTCTCTCCCATTGTCACTGGTGTGCAATGATCTGGACAGGAAATCACAGGAAATGAAGGATGCATTTGAAGGAGCCTTCGAATTGGCACAGCCTTTATCGAGCCGCAGTGACCCAATCGGCCTTCGAACGACGTAGCTTCTGAATTAGGCCACAGCCTGAGTGAAGAAGAGCCTGGCATGCTCGTGACAACTATACCAACTCCCTTAGGCTTCCATGTAAATACATCAAATAATCTGTACTTGTTCTCTCCTGCCTCTGAATTGAACTCTGACCACATTCATCCCTCAGGCTTAAGCTACCCGATATCCAGCTTTGACACAATCTTCACCCACAATACCACCCGTCATGCAACATGTTATTAGTTTCTGCAGAATATATATGTTTTTGCCATAACAGACAGTTAAATTGAGCAGTCATAAGCTGGCCTGTTTGGGAACCACTAGCCTGACGGCTCAGGATCCATAGAGGATTTATTTACTTGACCCATTATACATCCAGATGTTATGTACTTTATGAATCGCTAGAAAGGGGTAAAATCTGCTCTCAAATGTCTTCACAAGCAAAGCCATGAGGGAATGTGTGTCCGTTATGAGGAAAGTGATGACATAAAACAAAATCCGTCATACATGCACACACAGACGTGTAAGCGGTCATGCTGGGAGGCAATACACTGAAATTCCTTTCGGAGCTTTACAAATGAATCAATGTGTATTGATTGCAGCAGTGTCGGGATTTGTCAACACTCTCATAAATAACTCAGTGATGTTATATAGTCCTCCTAGGTGCTATGAAACTTGTTTCCTCCAATACCATCTCAACAGCTGAAACTCCCGGACAACTTTACAAATGTTCATTGTAATGAAATTGCTTTGTTTTACAATTGACTACTTAAGACTCATTACACTTTTATTGCTTTCTCACAGTTCAACTACTGTAGAGTCAGATGCATAAACCAAATGCTTTTCATTTCAGGCAAAAAACCATAAAAAATGAAGCAGGCTACAATTACTCAATCGCATGCATAGAAACCTGCACTACAATTAAAAGCATTAAACTAACCATTAGGGACAGGTTTTGGAAATTCTTTGAATTTTGCTATTATTCAATATCAAACAATGGAACAATATGTTCTGTCCTGTAGCGTTATGATGGAGAGAAAACTGAGTGAGAGAGAGAGAGAGTGAGAGAGAGAGAGAGAGAGAGAGAGAGAGAGAGAGAGAGAGAGAGAGAGAAAGACATATATAAATAAAAAAGGGGAGAAAGAATGATAGGCAAACCAACAAAGGAAAATATTTTTACTTAGATGTCGCTCTGTCAACTTTGTCTCAGATGCTTCTCCTAAAATTTGTAATGAGAAATCAAAAATTAAACAAGATAAGAAATGCTGAAATCTCTGCTTCGTGGCTTTTAAAGAGGGACCATAACAGATCATGAAGTTAGCATTTTCCATACAATATTAATGAAACAATTTAATTTATTTTGAAATTATTTTAAAATGAACTCTATAAATGGTTAGTAATATTTTATATTTTAAAGAAATTAATATGCTTTTTCAGCAAGGATGCTGAATATAGAAAAAAAACATTATGCATATATATTGCATATATATTTATACTGTACATACATATTTATTTATTATTAAGCTATTGTTGCGATCATGAGAAGAATCGTACAATGTTGAATAATGACATTGCCTCCCTGTGTGTGAGAACGGAAGGGATGCGTAAACAAGATGAATGAAGTTCGCTACTCCTGTCTTGTGTGCTTCATTGTTTTCTAACTCCTGACAGATGCCACAGCTATTTTTCTCAGGAGAAAAATTTTAGAAGCAGGAGACTCAAGGAAAAGTCTCCATTTGATCTTACTGCTTTTAAAGAGAAACAATTGATATATTATAGAGATCTCATGCGTCAATGTTCTTTTACAGATGGGATGAATTTGCTTTGTTTCCTTAGCCTCTTCATCTATAGGACCAAACAGTATTGTCCTGCAACTTTAAGAGAACCAAAACTGCACAAATCCCCATGCAACAGTGGAGAAGGTAACACCCTCAAAGTCATCGTTGACAGCAGTCAAACACTGATTTAATGATGTCATGGTGGACAGAAAATCAAGGTGACTCAGATCCTCAAACTCATTAGCATTCAGAACAGAACGGAGAGTGATTAATGACATCTTTATCTTTTCCACATACCCACTAATTGTTAAATGCAGTATAAATATTTATAGCACATCAATATCAAACTAAACGTTCTCCCAAACGAGAGCTAGACATGAAATACTACTGCAGCACTTGCGCTGATGTGCCTATTCATTTGGCTCCATTCAAAATCCATCCCGCTTATGCTGCTCAATGCAAATCTATGGCATTATGTACGAATAAGGGAGCTATAATTATAGTTCTACTGTAATATAATACACCATATGCATACGAGACACACAGGCATGTATATGATTAGCATTCTTTAGTCGTTAATAGGACAGCGATTCTATTGACTATGGCTTATTTTATTCAAATGAGGCAATTAAAATGGTGAATATGAAGTATAGTCATTTACATGAGGTACGTTGTATGAAGAACTTTACTTGCCGCTGGATTGTGTTAAATTGCTCCTTCAGCCCTGCCTCGACTTGATAATTGGGATACATATTGTATTAATCATGAAAACATAAGCGCTAAATCTGGTTATGAGGTAACAGTCTAGAGGACAATGTTTAAAACAATAGGTTTTCTTCTGGCTAATTTCATCACTCTCACAGAGTCTGCAAGCCATGCACAAACACACAGCCCTAGGGAACCAGGCTAGAAAGACACTTTGGCTGTCAGAAAGGAGGAGCTAATGAAAACAAATGATAACATGAATTGGACACAGTACATCACAGGGCAATATTAACTACAGTGTAAAGAGCCGATACATTCAGACAAACAGTAAAACTTCTACTAGACGTCACTGAGATGTAGCAAGCAACAACAGATAAAGTCTTAATGAAAACCTTTTCTTTCTTAAGAAAAGAAAGAAAAGAAAAATGGGTCATTTCACCCAAAAATTATAATTCTGTATTTTTTTTTTAATCCAATTAAATCTGTCTGATTTATGGAAAGAAATGAGGGTAATTTTGACAGTGATGACTGAACTATCCCTTTAAAACTCAAAAAAAGTAAGGAAGTTCAGTAAATTCTCTCACCTTGACAAGTTATTTGGGGCTTATTACCAAAACTGACATGTTTTTATGTTTATAAGTGACGAGGCTCATGAGGAGATACCCAAAACAAAGGCCTGGTGCGTAGGTATTGCGTCACTCACAGGCTGACTTATTCAAGACAAGGTTGTCAAGGGCAGGAAGTCTCAGTTACTGAAACAACACTGATAAAGGTTTGCTAACCCCCCACCCCGTGTGTGTGTGTGTGTGTGTGTGTGTGTGTCTTTCAATGTATGTGATATGTGCATGTAGGTGCATTTGCAACTGGCTGCCAAGACACAAGTAGTGACATCAGAAGCACAGATCTAATTTAGGAGTCTTTCTATGGGACTTTTGCCCGTGCAAAACTGAATGAAATAATGCTATGATAGGGCTATGGTGATTTCCAGGGTGTTGCTGTCTTGTGCATTGCTTAAATGCAAGAGAAAAGTAAATCCATACCTCTCCTCAACAACATTCATGACTTTAGGTATCAATCATGTCTGTTGCATTTTAAGTAAGAGCAATGGTGATAGTGGTGCTCGCCTAAACAATCAACTAATAAAGCACTCTTGAAACAATTTTACTGGTTAAAGCACAAGCCAGTATGATCAAGAGCAAAACAGATGACCTGCAAACTGACTGGTAGCAACATAGAGGTTTGGGATTGTTTTTAACATCTCTGTGATGTGTATACATTGCCAGAATTGAGTGACATAGCGTATGTATTTTGTGGCTTTACTCTCAGAGTAAATAAGCCACTAGTAGACAAGTTTGTGCATACACTCTGTTATAAAGCCATTTGAACACAGAGATTTGTCAGAGTGGAAGAAATTACCATAATTTTTTTAGGTTTCCACAAACTTGTAGCTGATTGTTTAATTTACACAACTGTTCAAAAATTTTTTTTTTTTTTTATATTCTTCTGCTGACCAAGGCAGCATTTATTGGATCAAAAATGCATTAAAAATAGTAAATTGTGAAATACTGTAACAATTTAAAACTGTTTTAATATTAGTGCTACTTAATATTCTTGTGGAAACTATGATATATTTTTCTTGGATGAATAAAAAGTTCAAAAGTATTTATGTGAAATAGAAATCTGTATTGAATTGTAACATCATAAAAGTCTTTACTGTCATTTTGGTCAATTTAATGCATCATTGCGAAATAAAAGTATTCATTTCTGATAGGAAAAAAAATCTTACTGACAACATTTTTTTAAAGTATAGTATAAACAAACATCTCATCTACAACCATTGCAGTTCAACCAGTCATACATTTAAATAAATATATATAACAGATTTTCATACCTCTTGAAGAATCTTCAGAGCCTTCACGTGTCTGTAGATAATTGAAAAGAGGTGACATTACATGTATTGTAATATTATTGCAATACAATTGTTTGACTCTTAAAGACAGCACAAAAACACCTGACCAATTCTGTCAAGCAGATATAACCCTGATTATCCAAGTGAAACCAACATTTACCCAGCCGATTAATGAAATAGTCTTCTTTTGACACATACATAACAAACACATTTGAAGGGCTTCTGGGAAAAAGCAGGCTTGCTTAGATATTGGATCACATTTAATAAATCTACACGCTTAATGACTCATTGAGGCGCTGCTGAAATGCAATATCTTAAGGCAGACAGTCCAGTAATAGGCTGTCAGTTTGAGTATCAGAGGAGCTGTTGAGTGAACAAGAATAGACAGTGATAAAGATTTGGAAAGGGCCTGGATAAAGAAGATCCCTAAAGGACATCACATGAGACACAATTGGTCTGTATCTGGAATGTGTTCAAAAACAGACACTTACTCTCTTTCTGAGTCCACCAGGTCTTTGGCAACATAGTAGGCTCTGGATCGACCATCAATCTGAGAGTGACAGGAAAGAAAGCCATGAGAGATTAATGAAGAGACCCAGTGTTTAAAGAGTTCAAGTACACAGTGCAGTACACTAGCAGCTTTCAGTTGCAACACTTGGTAAAGAAAACAGATGAATGTTAAATAGATGATATTAATATATATTTGTATTGATAGAAACATATATGGAGATGGAGTGAGAACGGGATGGACGTTCTAATCTAATTTATCATTCAGTCCTGTCAAAAGAAGACTGATTATTTCATTAAAGCACAACGTAAATGAGAAAGCTTTTCTGGACGTGCCGCTTTAAGCGCAGATGCATTATGGATGAGAGGCTGCGTTCATGGCAACCACAAATCCACCATTGATTTGCAAGCTAATCACAGCTGTCTGAACACGAGTGTTACTACTGAATGGACATATTTAGGAGAACATGACAGCGTGACTGGAACACAGCTACTAAAACTGACGTACTACACACCCATAAAGTTTTGTCAACGTTTGTTCTAAGGTCATTTTTATGCACGCATAAAAATCCATAATAAAACAAATTGGAATGTGCAGCTGGCTTTCTTCCAGCTTGTTGTTGTGCTGGGATAGGTAACTCCCAGATATTATTTTCTTTTTTAAGATGAAGAAAACAAGGAAGCAGGCATCACAAGGCCGGGGCCCCGGCTGATATTTCAGTGTCAGAGGGAAGGGGTGGGGTCCGGCTCTCACTGCAGCGCTAAACCTGGATCTCAGACAATTGCACATGTAGGGAATTCCACTTCAACAGGGAGGGTCCTTGTTTTTACCTACTTTAGCATGTAAAGCTGTGATTATTTGGTTTACAAGAGGTACTGTCGTAGAAGTGTATATCAAGGCGGAAAGTGTCAGATTTAACTGACAGACATTATTTTTGTGTGCTATAACAGTGGTTTATAATAGTTTTTTGCCATCTAGGACACACAAAATTATGATTTTAAGCCTTCTTAAACTAAATACAAAATATAAGCAGCTAAATTTGTTAAAGAATAAAGCCACAATTATACTTAAAAAATAGTAAGCATGGTATTATAAAAACAACATGTTGTTTGCAATATTAAATCATGTTTTTTGATAGTTTAATTGCACTACACATTGTATAAAATTTATTAAGCATAGGAATTTCTGGGCACCTCACGATTCCATTACGATTCAGAGGATTGCAATGTGACGATAAAACAGTTATCTTTTTTTCTATACAGGATTTCTTTTTTTCTCTCTGTGTGACTACTTGGAACTTTCAAAGTAAAGTATTTGTAATGATTCATTATGAATTTACTTCCAAATGTATTATTTATTACATTAAATATTGTGTATTTACATTTCAAATACTGTATTAAGGTTAAATTTTTTTGGACATAGTCTCTTATGCTCACCAAGGCTGCATTTATTTGGTCTCAAATGTAAAACAGTAAAAACAGCAATATTGTGAAAGAAATTGCAATTTATGCTTTTGATGACAAAAATGAATTATCAGCCGCCATTACTCCAGTCTTCAGTGTCACATGATCAGAAAACATTTTAAAATGCTGATTTGATGCTCAAGAAGCATTTGTTGTTATTATAAATGCTGAGAACAGTTGTGCTACTTAATATTTTTGTTGAAACTGTGATTCATTTTTTAACAGCAATATTTGAACGGCATTTATTTGAAACAGAAACATTTAGTAACAATGCAAATGTCTTTAATATCACTTTTGATCAATGTAATGCATTCTTGCTGAGTAAAAGTATTAAATTCTTAAAGGTGGTATATGTAATTGTTTTCACTGTACTAAAGCATAAACACATACCATTCCATGTTTGCAGAGATTTAGGAAACATGCTAAAGTCAAATACTTGTTTTTCAGAAAAAACAATGTGTTCCGTGTCGAAATGTCTGTTTCTGTTTTGGAATGTGTGATCCCACTCTCTGCCAATTTCTCTGAGCAATAGTATTTGACACCCCAGGTTGCCAGTTGGCGGAAAACACAGCATATTGCAACCATGACAGCCAGCAAACGAACTGGGTCAGAGAATGCAGATTCTACAAAAACTAAAAAGCATCGGCATCCATCTAAAAAGCTCTATGACCAGAGGCAATTTCACTTGTTCCTGTTGAGTGTCCTCAATCTGGCAACCCGTGTGAGCATTGAGTCCGAGGAGGAGGAGCGGGGAAAAAAACTCTCTCCAATATTTTGAATTTGGACCGCAGTATCCATTTTAACTGCTAGCTGTCAATATCATATACTGCACCTTTAACAAATATAATCTTCTTTTTTTAAAAACAAACAAACAAAAAACTTTTGAACGGCAGTACCACTACTAGTACGCATTGACAAGCATCTGCAAATTGATAAAATTGTTAGCTGACCTGTCGGTCATGACAGTGGTCTCCACAACCGTCCTCTTCTTCAGATGTGCGTCCATGATCTTCCTCATTGGACAGAGAGGCAGACACAGGACAAACAGGAAAAGGCTCAGTGTAGGCACTGAGAATAGATGAGAAAACATGAGAGAGAGAGAGTTAATTGATGCACTACACTCATTATGGATTAGTTAGTATATACAGGCTTTTTATACAGCTATTCAAATTTAAATTTAGTTTTGAAAAGTTATTAGCACCAAGTTTTGTCTTGGTTTATGGATTAATGCACACTGTATAAGCACAGAAACTTTCATGACCTGAGTTTAGTTTTCAGCCTTCGTCCTGGACTAAACATTTGAAAATTTACATTTAATCTCTAATGATACAAAGTCTCCATACCACCACTGAGTCTAACAGAGCCCCGAAGAGAAGCTTAACTGTTACAATCAGCATGCGGCAAACCGCAAACTAGCCAATCTCTCTATCTCAAAAACAACAGAACAAACCATCTCAAAACAATGTTTTGTATTAGAGGGCACTTTAGTGTCCAGCAGAGCAGAAATTACCCTTTACCAAGGAGAAACAAATTCCCCCTCTTCATTTAAACAAGACCTGGTGAGAATAATTCGTTTTTTTTTCCTCCCCTGCTTCTCCTTACAGTAGTAACACGGATGGCTGGGGCCAGATTGTGAGGACATTTAAGGTTGAGCATGAAGGGCTGGCTTGGTGATCCTGTGGTGAGCACTTAAAGCTGAAAAGAAGATACAGCCCTGAGGATATGCAAATATGCACAATGAAGCTGCTTATATAGTGTGGAGGACACACATGAGGGAAATTTTGAGTGCATTTGTGTTTACACGTATCTAGAGGCGACAACAAGAACCTCTTCGACTTTTGCATTAATGGTTTTAATAGATTGTTGAATTGAATAAAATTTAAAAGCAGTAAAAGTCAATGTGTGTGCATACTGTTAGTATATAAAAGGTTTAGAGGTGCTCAGCTGGGTGTCATACACTCAAGGACACTATACACTTCTGAAAAGCACACACACACACACACACACACAACGTCTGGAGGTGGAAGTGGAAATTGCTCATTGCTCATAGCCAGCTGAACTGGGCAAGCTAAGGTGACAGTTCATTTGGAGGCCCCAGATGAAGCATATAGGAGCCTTCTGGCAGGACGTCACTACAATCTTCAGTGATCTCACCAGCTGAGAACTCCATTTTCTGTAAAAGCGGCACGAGAGTTAGCATAAGACAAAGCAAGCTGTTTCTTTTATCTGAAACACCTTTCAAATAAATTCAAGCTGAAATTGCCCATATGCAGCTCAAAAGAGATATTTTTAATTAACACATCTGGTTTTCAGACAGATATATGATTTTTGTCTTTTGCATAGGGGATTGTCGCGGCACAATACATATTTTCTATAAGCCACTTTGGTGAAAAATAATCAAATAAATACCAAAAAAAGTAAATAAATTTTCATTGGAAAATTCTGAAAGTTTGTGTAAAATTTGCAATAATCTCTGCCATCCTACTGTATAAAATCTCTCCATCAGCCAAAAGTGACGATTTACACAAACGTCCTGACTCTTCAACATTACCATTTATGAGAAGCAATTACAGAGCAAAGTACTTCTTTAAGCTGTTTGCTTTAAGGTGCCCATGAGCTAAATTTACTGCTGAAAATTACAGAGAGAGTGCAATGATTTCCTATAACACACCTATATGTCCTACTGCCTGATGCTTCCCTGAGGCTTGTTATATGTAATTCAATTGATTTAAACTCTTGATAATAAAATATACATTAGAAACCCCAGTGTTTCTCTGTCTAAATCTGTGTAATAGTGCTATTATAGAAGATAAGCATCGCTGAGAGGACTTCATTACCAGACTTCATTTAACAAAACGTATTTGAATGCAGATGAGGGGAAAGTGAAGAACAGTTGGTTGAACCGAGAGACATATTCTTGCTTGGTTTTGGTTGGGTGGTGTTACTATTCAGAACAGATAGAAAAAGGTCTCCTTTTATTTTTCAACGGGATATTTGTTTATTTTATCATCATTGAATCTATCTTTAATGTTAAAGAATACTTTTAAATTCATCACATTCAGTTCAAAGGATCTGCTTTCTTACAAATATCGGATTCATTTTTACATTGTAAATATTATTCAAGTCAAACACTGGGCCCTGCCTTTACTGTAATATTAGAAAAGACATGGAGAAAGCTGGGAACGATGACAACAACAATATCTTTGTGGTAGCCTTGCTTTCCTGACTGCCACACCTCGCCTTGTTGTTCGGGTCGCAGGGGAGTCTGGGAGATCGGTATTGCCTGTCTCCACCCCATCCCACTGACCCTGTCCCCTCGCCCTTGTCCTGCATTTCCTGTAAACAGCGGTGTGGAGGCTCATTGGCTGGGTGCGTCCACTCTTGGGATAACCTGGCAATGACCTGAAAGCCCTGGGCACCAGGCCCAACTCAGTCCAGACCAGACCAGGCCAGGCCAGGCAAGACCCACACCCAACTTTTGTGAGCACTAAAACGCAGAAAGCATTCAGAACGTATATGAAAAGACGTGCCCCCTTTCTCTGAATTCTCTGAAGGGATGTTTCAAACTGTCTTTCTATGCATCTCTTTTCCTCTTTTTATGTTTGTTGCTACGCTTGCTGTATGTTTGTTGTAATTTTCTTATTCTATAATGTGCATAATAATAATAATAATTATATATCAAGAAAATTTCAAAATTAAATTGATAATATAATATATTATAATATGTGACCCGTGCGCACGGGTTAATTCCGAACTACAGGCAAAACTAGTCAAAAATGTCATTTTTGGTCGAATTTGAGGCTTTCACAGAAATGAGTTTATTAAGCCCTCGTCTTGTGATCCAAATCCTTGAAATAGCAATTAAGCATCTAAAAATATCTTTATTTGTACGTTTTCTGAGACGAGTATCTTTCCTTTGACGCCTCAGACAGAATGCGATCTCGATATAGCCATATGAACACAATTTCAGTTCTTCAAAAAAAATGTAAGAAAAAGTTTTTTTAAAAAGATGAATATATATTTTTTCAATATGTTTTGACGGTTTTGATGAGGTCTGTGCCAATCATGTGTTATTAACAGGGATATTTAGGTATTGTTGCTAGGTGATTTTGTTTTAGAACCTTCAGAAAACTTACTTTGCTGACTCTATCAACTTAAACAGGTGTAGCTCAGTCATTTGTTCTCTGATTCAAACAATCTTACATCATTTTGAAGATATTTTTAACTGAGATTGTGAAAATAACAATAACTAATTTTTGAAATTTGCTCATTGCAACTCGTTTTGCCAGCACGGATACAAAAATAGTTCCAATTGCCAGATTCTAATTATATGAATCTGATTATTAAATTCTATATGAATACCTTTCAAAATAATCATTGAGATTATGAAATGTCAAATATTTCTATGGTATAGGAGTTTCAATAGTTAATATTACACAATATAGTTGGTATTTATTTATAACTATAAACAAGGAGTTTCAAATGTTTCCTCAGTCATTTTCTCACACTACCTACTGTCCTTTGGGACCAGTAAAGAGTACAAAACATTTCTCTGATTGGCTTGGGCATGAAAAATATTCTTTCTTTATGCATCTGCAATCAATCACTGTCCAGTCATTGTATCTCCATCCACCAAAGTGGCAATGTCAATTTTTCTCTGCAGGCATTCAAAATACGACAAACAAAAACAGACAGAACATCAGCAGTGACGAAGGATTCTCTTGGGACACAGAGCGGCTAATGGTGCAGACACATAGACCCATTTGCAAACATGCAATGCTGTTAAGATTGCACAGCAACACAGAGTCAATAATGTCACCCGAAAAAAGGTCCCTGGCTCCCATATCATCTTCTAAATAATGGAGGATGCCCAAAAGTGTGGCACATAAACACTGTGGCCATGGGTAACATCCAAAAGTAGTGAGTATTCACACCATCCCTTGCAGGCTAGCACTTAAAATTAAGTCAATAACGATTTACTGATAAAAGCTGAAAACACAGGCAAAGTAAAACACCTGCAAATACTTATTCATAGTATGGTTAGGTAATGGATGTCATTGCTATTCACACCAAGCATGAATTTTAATCAAACATTCCTGGTAATTTTCCAAGGGAAAAAAAAAATCCTACTTTATTCTTATTGTGATATTTGTGAGCCACTTGATGTTTGCATATGCTTTATTTTAAAGTCACTATGAAACCAAATGAGCAATTCTTATCTTATTTATTATTAATGGTTTATCCATGCACATCATGTTTTTTTAAATTCACGTGCCCTTGTAACTTCCCCTCCCTCTTGCAATATATTTTCTCTTCTCTGATAGAATCATGAAAAATACCTTTTTTCCAAAAACTGCAGAATGAATTTGAGTGATAAACAAAGGAGAGACTAACAACAATACAAGCAATTCTGGAAATTTCCCTTGTGTTCCTCTGAAAATCTGATTAAAAAGCTACCCAGAGGCCACTTGAAACAGTAAGGGTCTTTGACTACACAGGAGGTAATCGAGCAGAGGTTTCTAATGATGACTCTAGGGTGGTAAAGTGAGAGCAGAGGGGGTCATACGGTCAGAAGAAGGTCAGAAAGTCATCTCTCTTGAAACCTCTCTAAAAACTCAAATCTCCCCAAAAGCACAATACAAGAAACCCACTTGGGGAATTTGGTTTAATAACACTACATGCTACCAAAATGCTCACCCAGAGAACAGAAATCTCTCCCCTGTTTTCTAATCTATTCCCCTCCACTCAGCTGCATCAAGCTGTGAGAGCACTGCAATAAAGGAGAAAAATAGCCTTAACATGTAATCCCCTTTCTTCCCATACTATTTGTATCATTGAACCATTGCATTGTATTGTTTCTCACACAGATAGGGTACTCTAACAAATGTACCATCAAATCCTGCAAATGAGAAAATCAGATAAGCTACCCTGCAAGCATAGTCCATCTTCTCAGCCACTGAAACTCAATAGCACAGGCTGCTCCACTACCACATGTACAACACAGCACCCACAGCGTAAGTGTTTGGCAAGTCAGTTGTTTCATTATAAAGTACTTTATACAACAGTTAATGGCTTTCCAACCAGTTGATCTTACATGGCAAAAGTAAAAACACAACTGGGCCATAATGTGTCTAAAATGTAAGTTGTTCACAATTAACTTTTGCATAGTCACGCAGCAATATCACATTAAAGGGTTAGTTCACCCAAAAATGAAAATTCTGTCATTTATTACTCATGAGAGCTTTCTGTGCCTCCATAGGGATCTAATGCAGCTACCAGTTTCAAGGTCCAGAAAAGTAGGAATGACAAGATTAAAGTACTTAATATGAGTCCAGTGGTTTAACCTCAATTTTATGTAGAGTCCCAGGTGCCCCACAATTTACCACATTACTTACAAAAATATTGATCTGCAAGGCGCGTTCATCAGAGCTTCACAACGAACACGTGCTGTGTTCAGGCTCACGCATCAACTCAACACACATGGCATGTGTTCACGAGAGCATCACGATGTATGCGTTTTGTGTTCACAAGAGAGCTGACATTGTTTTGTGGACATGCAAATGGTATATTGTTTTTTTTTCACAAACAAAGTACTCATGTCACTTCATAAAATTGAGTTTAAGCCACTGAAGTCACATGGAGTACTTCAAAGTTGCGTTGGATCTCTATGGAGGGACAGAAACCTCTCAGACTGCATCAAAAAGATCTTAATTTGTGTTTTGAATATAAACAAAGGACTTAGAGATGTGGAACAACACGAGGGCGAGTAATAAATGACAGAATTTTCATTTTTGGGTGAACTAACCCTTTAACAATTGTGTTGTTGGGCTAAATATCTTCAAGGATGCAAGCCAAATTTCACAATTGCGAGTGTGATATTGCATAATTACTAATGAACATGGATAACTTTTTTGCAACTTCATCTGTACAAGAAAATTGTATAGAGCTGTGTATTGACACAAATTTCATGATTCCATTTGATTTCAATTCACAGCCTTGAGATTTGGTTAGATTCTGATTCAATTTGATTCATATCAATTATTTTGGATATATATCGGGTACAGTACATGACAAACTAAACTACAGGGAATCATTTGGAACTACATTACTTTAAAATTGAAGGTTAAAAAACACTTAAATTACAAGTTTTTACAATAATAATGTTAAAATACTAACTTTACAATTGAATATAAATATTTAAATTGCGGGCTGTCAAAAACTTGGCGGATGTAATATGGTGAATTAATTTAACTAAAGTTCATTTTTCAAGCTGATTAACAAATTTTTGGTCAGGTAAATGTACTATTGTGTGACATATTGTTCACAGATGTTTTATTTACGTCTTCGCTTGATGTGAGCCAGCAACAGTGATCTGTCACGCCACATTAAAGAGCACCAAAACGGTATTGTTTGAATTTTGCAATAAAATGGACAGATTTCTTGATCTGACACTTTTCATATCAAAAGTAAGAAAGCACAAAGCTTATTCTGATTCATTGGATGGGAGGCACATTACAATATTCTGTTCATTCATCACTAAAAGATTGATTCTTGGGATTTAAGAATCAGTATCGGTTCATAAAACTGAGAATAGTTTAAAATCGAGAAATCAATATTTTAACCCAGCTCTAATAATATATGTAGGCTTAATCTATTTGTCAGATATTTCAGTGTAGTCTAGAATATCTGTAATACTTTAAGTCTTGTTTATTCAGCCAGGAAGATTACAAAAAGTGTTCTGATACAGCGAGAGGTGCAACCTGAGCTATCAGAGTGACCAAACACTTGCCTAATTTCCTGTTAACATTGTTTTGGCCAGTACTTCCTCCAGACTTGTGTGATGGTATTGCCATTGTGTTCAGAGGAAGGGGTTCCAGTGTTCAAAATATAAATCTCTAGACAATCTTATGCTACAGTCTGACGATTTAAACCAAAATAAGTGTTCCTAATATAGTTCATTTCAGATCTCTTTAATCCTTTTCAGGATTAAAAATGAACATATGATGTGGAAAGTATTCATTTTTAATTTTATGTAGTTCTATAAAAGACTGACAATACCTTTCAGTGTCTTGCTCTAGAGAGGTGGTCTTGTTTTCTATTCCTGCAAAGCTATTCATGTCCACGTAGCCATCGTTTTCATTGGCAAGTGCTGCTGTCCGATTGTGGTCATCGAAGAAATCTGTAATAGTGACTGCCCTAGTGGGGCGCCCATGTGGAATCTGGATATTCTCATAGTCTGAGCTCATTGCAGGAATGTTTTCATAGTCAGAAGTATCTGCACTTGGGAAGGAGATGGAGCGAGGCTTAGTGAGGGGTAGGGGCATGAAGGGGGGCCGAGAACGGTCCTCAAAGGACTCCACTCTGGCTACACCCCTGTTGCTGTAACTCTTGGGTGCACCTTGCCTTCTATGCCTCTCTTTGTAAAGCAGAAAGGTAGTAGGTATTTCTGAGTTGTGTTGTGGCTTTCCCAAGCGGGACTGAAGCTGCGGGGAGCCACTTGCACTTCTTCGATCAAGCTCCAGCACCCGAATGGGCCCATGGTGGCTAGATTCAGATGACGACCTGGAGGAGCGGACACTGCCATCTCCACGGGCTTTGCTTTCTGTTTTTTTCTTAAATTTTAAAGCCAAAAAACGCTTAAATGATGTTGTCTTCTTTTTGGGGTTGTCAGGAGACTCGTGTTGGATGAGAAGGGATGGAGAGCTTTTGGTCACAGGCCTCTTGGTTATGTAAGCTAACTCAAAGGGTGGTGGGATATCGACTAAAGATGTAGGTGTCGACACACCACTGGAGGATTGGTGACTTCTCTGAGAAAAGCTTCCAGAGGAAGTAATGACACAAGGCAAAGAAAGTGTGTCATCTTTTCTTTGCAATCTGCATTCCTCTCTAGGAGATTTTTCACCCTCAAAGTGCCCTGAGAATGGTAAATCTCTGCCCTCAACAGAAAGCGATCGAGGAGAAAGAAGAAAGCGCCTCGGATTCAATGAGGGAATGATTCGGTTGGCCTCTGTTTCATCTGAAAGCTTGGGTTGTGGAACTCCATTCTGGTCCAAGGCCACAGTGTAGTAGTCATGAGATTGGTACTCAGTGCCCGTCTCCTCAGGCACAGTCTCAGGAACATATCCAGGTACTTTCCCAGAGAGCGAGCGAGATCTTGTCACAATGCTCTTCCTGTCCAGAGAAATAAAGTTCTCACCCTCTGAATCAAAGCCAGCCTCCTCATAAATGTGTTCATCACTTTCTGTGTCTGAGTCCTCAAAGAAAGGCACGATATGGCAGTCCAGCTCTTCAATGTCTTCTTCAAACGCTTCCGTGGTATGGGCAAAAACCAAACGGTTTGTAAGTTCTGGAGTTCTGCCTAAATCTAAGTCAGAGGGAACGGTGATGTTGCAAAGTCTGAGACGTGGTTGGCAGCTGTTCCTCTGACTCAAGAGGGCTTGTCCCCGTTTAATTGATCGTTCTCTTATACTTTTGCACTTGGTTTTTCTCTCCATGTTTACTGGCTCATCTTCGTCGCCTATTTCGACATAATCTTCAGATGACACACACTCCACCTGTTGATCATCCCCATCATGGTCTTCAATATCAGCATAGTCATCTGCTCCTTCATTTTTTGACATCTCTTGACCCTCAGAAGCAGTTTGAGAGACACCATTTTCTAATTTCGCCTGTTCCTTCTCTAACTCAGCCACATCGTCCGATGATACGTAGTAAGGCTCTTGGTTTGAAGTTCCCTCGGTTGAGTCAGTTGGTTTCTCATTGCTGGATTCTTCATCTGTGCATCTTGCTTCTGGATCAGAGGTGCATGTCAAATCGCTTGGCACAACCTCGATGACAGAGTAGGGCTCAAATGCATCTTCTGTCTCCTCTGCAAACCTGAAGCGTCCAGATGGGTCTTTGGTTGCACGTTCAGCCTGCCAAGTGCTGTTATCATCCGCTGTGCCAATAATGTCATAAGGATATTCCTCACATAGTGAGGGTTGACTGCAGTTTGTAGCCTTTGAAGAAAGCCCAGTCTCATCTTCTTCTGCCTCATGATGAACGCAGTTTGTGCCTGCTCTATTGTCTTCTTCATTTTGATCATTGGCACGTTGAAAACGGTCTGATGGTGGTTCCTCAATCTCTTCATATGGACTTTGAGATTCATCTACATGCTGATCTTTAGTAGATGTTTCATTCTCAGAACATGCACAGGTGTCCTCAAGTCCATAATACGAATCTTCTCTATTTTCAGCTGGCTTGTTATCATCAGTGTTTTTGCTGTGATCCTCATCTGTTGAATCACAAATTTCATCAACCATTTCCAACAAATTTGAAGAGGCTGCATGCTGTACTTCAGTGGTGTAATCTTTATTTTCATCCTCCCCCATTATCTCATCTGCTGGCATTTGTAATTCTTCCTCTATTTCATTATAACAAGTTGTGTCATGGTTTACAGTAAACTCTTTTTCAGATAAGTCGCTCTCCGTGTGATCTTCAGAACAGTTTTCTCTGAATGTATCCGTTTCATCTTGTGTGACACCTGATTCGTTGTCCTGCTTCAGCTCCAGTCTATCAGAGGATGTTATGTCCCCATTACCCACAATGCTTTGGCTCAGTTCAGAGGCTGGCCTTGGTTTGGGTGCCACAGGAGGTTTAGGACCTCGGGTGGAAGGACAAGGCCTTGACATCAGGGTGGAGCACACAATTATAGTCAAATGGCTTTGTCTTTGGTAGAGAAGTTTGGAATTGCTTCTAACAATCTGCAAACAGAAAGAGAAAAGAATATTACATTTCATTGTTCAATTGGCTGTCTTCGCAACAAGACTCGATAAACTGACTGACAACATGTCATTATGAGTTCAGCTGCTCTTTTAAAGCATCATATCATACATTGATTGAGCATACATTGATCTACATTGACCATTTGATTGATGAACTGCAACATCAGAACTTAAAACATAATGAGGTGATTATATGCTCACACCATTCATGCTGAAGATCAATTTCACAACCATAAAAGTAAAAAGGCCACATAAATAATGTGTTTTAATAACATCACAACAATTGACTCTGAAGTGCATCTTCTCATAAAGGGTTAACCTGAAGACCATTTTTGGTGAAACACACCCTTCTCTTAACAAAACTCATACTCTCATACTCCTTGTCTTTTCCTGTTATTTGCTACCTGCCTTGACGCACGTCCTATTAAACTCACCGTGCACTTGGTGCTCACCCTGCTAAGATGTTGTTTCCTGACACGACTAATTAACTATTCCAGCAGACTCTCCTGGAAGGACTGCGGACAGGAAGTGCAAAGGGGAAGGACATTACCAGTGAACCCTGTCTCTTCCATGAACCCCCTCCCCATTTTTTCTACAAGAGCGCAGTTTTGCACAACACAAATACACTTCCTTCTCGTCAGTCTTCCCATGATTCACTCTCCAATGATAAATCCCACCCCTGACAACCCCCAGACAGGATTTTTTTTTTTTTTTTGCTGAAAAGGTCGTTTCAGTGCGTTAAAGAACAATAAAAAGAGAAACATCAACATCCCAACTAAGGTCCCCTTGGCAAAATAACAGGATATGAATTATGCAACAAGAATTCACTTAAAACAAATGGTTAAAAACAATGGGAGGAATAAAGGGAGAAACAAACTCTTCACTGTGTAAAGCCATCAGTACATGATCTCAGATATTGGCTCTAAAGTGTCAACCATTTTTATTTTCTAAATTAGTCCTACCAGCTGAGAGTGAGCAGGACAATCTGAATTAACATAATGTGACTGAATCATAAATTATATTCTGAGCATTTTTAAATATGAATCATTAAGACTATATATATATATATATATATATATATATATATATATATATATATATATATATGTATACATATACACATACATACATACATACATATATACATATAGTTCACAATAGCTAAATATCTATAATTATAAAACATGTCTATAAACATAATATATATTATTGTAGGCTATATCTGTAACTAAAAAATTGAAAAATGTCAATATATTTTTGCAACAAGGACTACGGCAGAGCGTAAAATCGTCTGGTAATATAATTTAACACCGTCAAAACAGTGTCATTGTATAGGAAAAAAGGAGTGATTCTTCTTGTTATCATAAACTTTTTCCACTATAACGTGCGTTCAGATATTCTCTGCAGTATTGCGGACAGAACTGTCTGATTTCTATTTATTATGCTTAAGTTCACGCATTCGCAAAACTCATATAATTTAACAGGACTGAAAAGTTAACTCAGAACTATTTGGTTTCATACCTGCGTACATTGTCGGATGTCATCCACCGTGGCATCTGAAATATTTCCACATTATTCCTTGATATTCCGCTGAAGCAACAGTATATATCCAGAGGTGCCGTGAACTTACTCCCGGGACATTTGTCATAAAGCCTGAGAAGTCAACAATAAACACTTCATCGCTTATTCGACGGCGTGCCTCCAAAAATATCAGTTTTATTATGGACCTGCGGCAGGTCTCTTCAGATCCGCGCGCTTTCCGCCTTAAGGAATGAGAGAGATGCGCGCGCTCTCCTATCTACGCGTGGAGACTGAAGGTGTTTTCCGCGCGCTTCCTGAGGAGGTACAGCGAGTCTCTCTCACGGGAATACAAGGATCGATGACCGAAACCACAGAGAAAAACATCTAAAGCCAATAACCATCAGTAGCGCATGGCACTTTCACGAACAATTGCTCCATTAGGCTACTGTCACGAAATGTAATGTTTCAGTATCCGATTCAGAAGATTTCTGAGAGGATTTCTTGCTCGCAGAGGAAAAAGAACTAACCAAAACAAACTGCGTTTGTAATGCACACTGTCATTCTATTTAGCTGTACACCCTAGAAAATGTGGTTTAAATCATTACATAGACCTATATGTCAGAATTTTTAACAGTAAAAAAAATTTAATTTTTAATTGTCCTAGTTAATTGCGTTAAAAAAAAAACAGACTTTTAAATCATTCAATAATTTTTTACAAGACTTTTTTCATGTGATTTGGTTAAACAAATGTTCCCAACACGGGTTCTAAAAACAGTTTCACTAAATGCTTTCAGTCGCCAGGCTTCCTTTCTGCTCATCTGTTGCCTGATTGGAGGAAAGCAGCTCTTTAAAAACCTCTCTTCATAACAGGAAACTGCTATCCCTCTTTCCTGCACAACAGGCAACGCTTCCTTAGCAACAAATGAACCAGCATGCTGCTGTTAACCCTAATGGGGAGTCACTGCATTCACAACTATTTTTCCTAATTTAACGCCACACTGATAGGAGACCACTAATTCAATGAGTATTTTTAGATGATACAGTTCTTATTATAATCCAAATAGGGGACGCCCAGGGGATGCACCAATTTTTGAGGGCCCAACACCAGGGATTGTCCTAACTCACTCGGAGCCTTTTGCAAGAAAACACATGAACGAAGAAGAAAAAAAACTCACCTTGACTGCCAGTGGTCTGCACGAAGGTATGACTTGATTGGACTGAAAAAATTTAGATTTGTGAATGCACAATTTCTGTCAGATTTTTTTACCTAATCATGCAATTTAAAGGGATAGTCCTTTTTAAGTCCAATTTAAAGAGATAGCCCTCAACTGTCTGGTTACCAACATTCTTTAAAATATCCTGTGATGAGCAGGGCCGTGATTGATAATGAGCGTCATCTGCGTGCTGCACCGGTCTCGTATCTCTCATGTGTCTCTCTCCAGAAGCATAAAAAGGGACAGTGAAGGACGAGAGAAGACCAGGCCTGGATTTTATGTTGTGTTTTATTATGTTTGTGTGGGTGGCAGTCGCCGTGAGGAACTGCCGCCATTTTACTTTCGTTTTGTTGTTTGTTTATTTTGATATTAAAGTTACATTGAATGTTCGCTGGTTCCCGCCTCCTTCTTCCCGTTCTTACGAACTGTTACATGTCCTCTTTTGTGTTCAACAGAATAGTGAAACTCATATACAGTAGGTTTGGAATAACTTGAAGGTGAGTAAATAATGACATTTTGGGTGAACTATCCCTGTAATGACCAAAAATACAATTTTGTGTGGATGTTGCATTTAAGATTCATGAAATGGGCCTGACTCAAATTTTGAAACAATGAGATCAAATTGCATTTTGTAAAATTGAAAGTCAACTGTGGTCTAATCATAAGTCAAAACATAGTCTAAATCTAATTCTAAACTTTTCCTTTACCACAAGATTTCCACTTAGACAAATCTTTGCCATATAGGCTATCTCCACCAAATCAGATATTTTCTGACAGAGCCTTTGCTAAAGCCTAACGAACATAGAATTGTAAGACAAGATAACCCCCAGCTGAGCTGCTGCAGTTCTATGTTCAAGGGCAGACAACAGTCCTGAAACTCAGGAGAGAAAACTGTCTGCCACCTGGGGCTCCATGTTGACAGCTTATATCACAAGCCAAACCCTCAAACATTAGGTGGCAAACTCCATAGGACGTATTGCATATAACTCCACAGGACTCATGTATAGTATATCGCTCTCTCTTTCTTTCTCTCTATCTCTCTGCAAACTGAAGGTCAGATGAATACCACAAACAATTAGGATAGCAGTGCAAAGATGTAGGAGTGTAGCACAAGGGAATAAGCCATATGTTCAGCAAATTGTTACACAATTTAAAAAACACCAATGACTATTAATTAATGTCTGTCTTTTGTTGTTCTCTAGAGATTAAGCTGCCTTCTGGAATGGACATCAAATGTCGATAAACAACTTGCATTATGGGCAAGACATTAGTAAACACCATAAAATAATTGTTTTGTGGCCTTGACCCCTCTCAAGACAAATATTTACAACAGCTACAGCGTCACATGAGCTTTCACAGGAAACATTGTTATTCCTGTAAACTGTCTGACAGCTTGAATGACAACATTAAACAGAAATCTCCCTTCTCAAAAACAATGTTCTGAAAATAACCTGATATTTCAGAATGAATTTTCAATATAAATTATTCAAGCTTCATCACGTTAGATACTGATTCTTTGAAATCTGCAAGTGGTCCGTTCCTAGCTAATGTGCCTCTTCTTTTGTTCTTTTAATGGCAAACCACAGCCAAAGATAGCATACAGCTGGCATTTTGCTGTGCTAATTGTGTCCCTTACTGGAAAGTATACTATGGCACTAAATTTGACCTTTTTTGCGTTTTATCAGACAAATGTGTTTTCGTCTGTGGGGACGGGCACATAGCGGAGTGTGTTTGTAGGCATTGTAATTGAAGGGGTGACTGAAAGAATAGCTCTGAGATAAATAACCCTGCAGATGTGGTCTATATACACAGGATAAAAACATGTTTTTAAACTTTTGTGAACAAATATTTCTGACCGAGCAGATCCGCAGAGCTCTGTGCCCCTCCACCTGGACGACTGCATTATGGCACATGCCTGGGATAAGAGGAAAAACATGTCAGAAACCAACTTTTTACTCATAAACACACACATGTATTCACAGAACTGACCTAAACAGGAAACTGATTGGGAAAGAGGGTCAATGACTTTTTCCCAGAGCTCATATGAGTCTCTCACCACCCTTCTCATAACACCTGCCTTTAAAAGAACACACTGAATGTTTCTAAATTCTGGCTAGCTGAAAAAAGCAGAGTATTATTGTACTGAAAAGCTACATTCGGACAGTTAAAACTGCAAAATGTTTTCACGGAAGAAGTCTCGCTGATTTGTGTCAAACGCAATGTTAAATAATTACGTTTGTGTTTTCAGTTAACAACATTGAATATTTTCTATTAAAAAAAAATGTAATAGACATTTATAATGTGATGTATTATGTAGTACTATCTTGTCGGTAAATGACAAAAAAACAACACAATTAACGCTGCAAGGGTGTTTCTAATACAACGGCTGAGGGCAAATTTGACCAACATAATCAATCTATATTTTCCCTCTTTTTGGAAAGTTGTGGAAACACTCATCACAGTTCTTGGAAATGGAAAAGGAAATACAACAATTATATTTGCTGTTGTCTCCCATTTCACACTATAGTTCACCCAACTATGACGAACCCCGGAAATGTGAAAAGGGTCAATTGATGGACTGCATTATTAAAATGATTGTCAATTCATTGATCATCCATTTATCTTAAGCTATTCTAATTAAGAAACTTTTTTAGCACCAATAATTTTAATGACTCATTAATGTGAGGGTACACTTTATTCCAACATAAAATAGATTGCTCCACTCCAGTCTGGTATCTCCAGGTGACGGTCATATTCCCCAATAGAAGAGAACGTGAAAGAAAAATGCCATCAGCACTCTTAGGCAACTCAAAAGCACAGCTACACAAACACTCTCACCTTCCCCTACTCCCTCGACCAATGACACACTGCCGGAGAAAAACAGGTGAAGCCAGGAGTCAGCACTTCATCAAAAATGGCAAACAAAGACTGCACTCCCTGTGGAGTCCAAGACCTCTCAAGCCAAATCAATACGACACCGCTGGCCATGCAGGGTTATAGACTAGTGCATATGTGTAGTTAAAGATTATAGAGCAACTGTAACAGTCTGTTATGCAGCAGTTTTTAACCTTGTGTTCATTTGCCTTAATAGGGTCAATGTCTTTTTGTATGGATCTATTAATTGATTTTTTTAGAGCATAAAGTAAAAATGTCAGGATGACATAATTGCACTGATATATTAATGAACAAAAAAAGCCACATTAAAGGGTTAGTTTCATTTTTAGTACCCAAAAATGAAATTTCTGTCATTAAGTACTCACCCTCATCTCATATCATTCCACACCCGTAAGATCTTTGTTCATCTTCGGAATGCTAATTAAGAAATTTTTGATGAAATCCGAGAGGTTTTCTGATCCCCAAGTTAAAGCAACATAATTACCACATTCAAGGTCCAAAAAAGTAGTAAAGACATCGTTAGGATAGTCAACGTGAATACAATGGTTCAACCTTAAAGTTATAAAGCAACTGTAGAGAATACATTGTGCACAAAAACAAAACAAAAATAATGACTTTATTCAACAATTTATTCTCTACCCTGTCCCTACGCAGTGAACGCAGTGCAGCGCGTCCGTGTTTACATCTGAACGCCAGCTCAGTATTGTTCTCATGAGCAGCACAAAGGTAAAAACGCAAGAGCCGGCCAATAATGAGTCAGCGTTCGGATGTAAACACAGAAGGGCTGAACTGCGTCAACTGCATATGAGACTGACAGTGTCGAGAAGAAATTGTTGAATAAAGTTATTATTTTTGTTTTGCTTTGCTCACAAAAAGCGTAAAATTAAGGTTAAACCACCGTAGACACGTTGACTGTTTTAATGATGTCTTTACTTGAATTTGGTAATCACTTGGGGATCAGAAAACCTCTTGGATTTCATCAAAAATATCTTAAGTTGTGTTCCGAAGAAGAACGAAAGTCTTACGGTGTGGAACATCATGAGGGTGAGTAATAAATGACAGAAATTTCATTTTTGGGTGAACTAACCCTTTAAGGAAATAAATTCTTATTCCCAACTGCCTAAAATCCAGTACTCTAAAACAGTCACGTTATGTTAAAGTATGTAAAATTATGTAAAACTTTAAACTTTAAAAATTCAAGATGCAACAAAGTTACTGTGACAGTGACTGATACTCATTTAAAATCTGATGCTGCCATCACATGCTGTCGGAATTATAATAAATACAAGTTTCCAAGTCAGAAACTGGACATGAACGCTCCTCTCAAGTCGTATTACTGGGAAACTTAAAGATTTTCCGAGTTGGGCATGCTATAAACTGGCGAAGGAGAGAACAATTGCCAAATACCATTGGTATTTTTTATAAATGCATATTTACATGTATGAATAACCGTTTGAAGCATATTGAATGTTTTATACACAGCGAAAAAAGCATGTATCCAGAATCGTCAAGCAAACTGACTTTCTAGACTTGATGAATTTATGTAGTTGTCGATGATTGGGATGCTTTATTCAAAATTAAATATTTTCATTACATTTTGGCTTTAATTAGATTTCCCGAAGAAATAGGCATGAGTAAACCTGGTATCCTGTATTTCTATTCCTTCTGACAACAAAGCACTTGAACACGATGAGCTTGTAATCATGACTTCATGAGTGGGAAGAAATTTCCAATAGCACGTGAAGGCAGAATCATTATCACGGAGGTAATTTCGAATGTTGAGAGGAGAAAAATGGACTTAAGTACCTGCTTGGGGAGCGATAGAGTGATTAGTGCGATTTTTAACAGGTGGGTTATGCTAAGCAGGAGGGCAGGTCTTGATAACAAGTCTCTTGTTTTGCCTCCGTACCCCAGTCAGAAAGGCACAATCCTCAGAGCTGCACTGTAATAACATCGATTTACCGTTCATGAATAAAAGTCTCAGGAAGCCTCATAAAAAGACTTGTGGCTTGGCCTTTAAAAGCGCAGCACAATGGGCCAGTCAAACACTAGCCTATAGCCTTTAGCACAATAGATTTATGGACCCCGGAGAGCTTGATTTCTTTTGAAAAATGGTGCAGAGTGCCTGGCTGCCCTTTTCCGTCACATTCATTCTCACATTCTGTTTTGCTTAGTATTCTAATGCAAACACAAACACATGCGCCTTACAGCTGCACACAGAGCAGCATGACAGAGACCCTCATTAGACCACAATGATCCAAGAGCCAGCCTCCCAAGATCTCGGGTCAGTGCAAAAGAATAATTTCCAAGCTGATTAGCAAGACCAAAGTGCTGATCTTTTGTTCTGCAGGTCCCATGGGGAACAATACCTCTGTGAAAAAAAAGTCCTCTAGTCTGAATTTACTTTTTCCTGTGACTGTTTTAACATCTTTCAGCCAAATGAGACTGAACGGATGCAGATACTAAGTTTAAAAATATCTATGTTTTCTAACCTCTTTTGGCCTTGGCTGTCAGCCATGTGTCTAAACGTCGTAAGCGATGAAGGTGAAATTAGGGAGGCACAATCATCGGCAAACCATGTTTCTCAATAAATACTTAATGTGAATTCATTGATACAAACAAAACTATATAGTTCTGAAGCATCTTGAGATATTCTGCAAAGCTTGGACATCCATCAAACATGTTTTTTTTTTTTCTTCGTTGAATTTTTATTAAATGTAATTACCTGAACTTTAACAACAGGTTAAATTATAATCAATTAGCCTACTTTGCATGTAAAGTTTACTCCAAAGATGAAAAAATGTGTAAAAGTATCCAAATAACACAAGGTTTAATAAATAACTCAGAATCAGGTCATCAAAACAACGAACAAACTCTACGAAACAGTGCGGCACACAAACAATACCAGACAATGAGGAACTTAAAGCAGAGCATTTATACACAAGATAATAAACTCAAAGACTAACAGGTGAGGTGACTGAATCAGCGTCCATAGCGACAGATTATTGGTGGGAAGTAAAGACAAAGGAAACAGGAAACTGACAATAAACCAACTAAAAGTCCATGAAAGTGAAAAAAAAACAATTGTCAACACATCAAAATTGTACATCTAGCATTTTAAAATATTATTACAATAATGATTTATAGTGTAGTACTGTAACGCTCGGACGACAGGAGACGAAGATGCACATCCAAACAGGCAGGTTTATTCACAAATGACGGGATCAGACACGAAACAGCGCGCATCACACAAACAATAACACAAACAAAGACTAAGACAAGGGGAGGAACTTAAATACACTGATGACGAGGGTTGAGCAGGTGATGACAATAACTAATTACGTGAAAACAGGTGCAGACAATGACAGATTACCAAGACTAAACTAAACAAGACAAGACAGAACTGAACATGTGACATAGCGCCCCCCTTCGGAAAGGCGCGTCCTCGCGCCGTGGGAAGAAGAAGGCGAAGGCGGAGGCTTCGGAGGAGGGCGTGGAGCTGGAGACGGGCAGTGTTCAGGGGACGATGGCCACCACCATGGTGAAGCTGACAGAGGGAGGGGCCAGGGAGGAGTCCAAACTGTGGGGTAGGATGACGTGCTGGGACCGATCGATGGTTGCGGAACCATGGCAGTTGGTGGAGGAACCGGGGGAGCTTCTCGGTCGACGGACCTCGGGCGCCGAGCCGCTGGTACGCGTGACCGAGGAGCCGACGCAGGTCTGGATGACCGGGGTGACGATGTGGTGACTGAGGACGACAGGGAGGTTGAAGGGAGGGAGGAGCTCGCTGACGGTGTAGGGGTGACGGGTGGAGGTGTAGCCGCCAACCCGGAAGTCCGTGGCGGAAGCTGAGCGTCGACCCCTGGAGGCCGAACTGGAGGATCGAGGGAGCCCAGCGGAGCTTCCGGGCTGACGGACCAAGGAGGTGATGAGGGAGCTGTGGGTCGAGGTGCAGGTGACGGGCTGATGGGTCTAGGTGGTGATGTGGGCCTGGAGGCCTGGAGGGAAGCCGGGGACTCCGCCTCGAGCCTTGCTGGTGAACGGGCAGCCCGAGGTGCTGGTGAGGAGCAGCACGGGGTGAGCGACGGGGACAGAGCCGAGGAGCTGGTCGTAAGCAGTGGTGGCCACGGATCCTGGGGGCTGACTGGGATCAGCGGCGGAAGATCTCCGGACGGGACCGGGAATGACAATACAAGGGCGGGAATTAGGGTGGGGAAAGGATCCGCGGCCCACTGCTTAAGGATGTTGTGGACCGCTCCTGGCTCTGTGCTGGACCGTTCCGCTCGCTTCACCACCGGGTCCCCGAGGTCGTCGAAGTCCGCTCCGGCTTCGGAGCGCACCCCGGGCTGCCAAGCGGAGGCGGAGCGTTCGCCGTTGCACCTCCAGACCCAGTAGTCCAGGTGGGGGCGAGCCTCCGGACTTAGCAGGTAGTTCAGCGTGGGTAAGTCCATTACATCCATTTTCCTCGTGTTGAGGGGTCGGTTATTCTGTAACGCTCGGACAACAGGAGACGAAGATACACATCCAAACAGGCAGATTTATTCATAAATGACGGGATCAGACACGAAACAGCGCGCATCACACAAACAATAACCGACAAAGACTAAGACAAGGGGAGGAACTTAAATACACTGATGACGAGGGTTGAGCAGGTGATGACAATAACTAATTACGTGAAAACAGGTGCAGACAATGACAGATTACCAAGACTAAACTAAACAAGACAAGACAGAACTGAACATGTGACAAGTACAAAGTAAAACTTTTAATTGTAATTTCATGAATTTAATAACGCATTATTACAAAGTGTACTCTCTTTTAGTACAGTCAAGTGACCTTGTATTTTATTAATATTGCATTATCCGCAAGTACAGTTTTTTAATATAATTTTAAGATGTGAAGTACACTACAATTGCACATTCAGTACATTAAATTGACTTCTTAGCCTCTGACTTTTACAGATTAGACAGATAAGAACATCTTACCCTGCTCCTATGAAAAAAAAAACAAGCCTTTGATAGACTGCAAAGCTGGTTTTCAGAGTGTTAAGCAACAGATGGGATATTGTTATGGGCTCGTTTTTTTTTTTTTTTTTAGACCTTTTTTTTCTAAATAAATCCTTTGGAATCAAAATGATTTTGGGGCAAGACGAGGGCAGACAGCGTTACAGCACAGAAAGGCATTATCATCACTGCATTTTGGAAACGAGGTAAGACAGATTCAGATCAATAAGTCACTTTTAAAAAAAACTAGAGATAAACAACCAGACAACCATGCAACAAATTTATTGATGCGCAAATTATCAATACATTCACAACTATGGGCTGCAATTAGTGGCACAATCCAAACGGATTCACACCTAACCCGCCCCCTTTTCTATCCTTTTACTAAATCAATGCAAAAATCTGTCCAGTCCCTTTCTGTAAAACTCAGTTCTGCCATAATCAATCAGCTATATTGAAACACAACTGATCTTTCTGAGCCGAGATGATTGGAACCTAATTAAGTCTAAGATACTGAAGGTAAAGTAAGGTGACACTCACCAGTGCTCTGTTGGGATTCCCTCAGGAGTCCGCGTCCATTCAATGAGATGGGATCAAGCTTTGCTGAGGTCATCTTTAAAACCCTGCCTGTTTTATACACATTAAACACACACACATTATTTTCCAGCTTGAACATACAGGCAAGGATGAACAGGCAATGACAGATCATCCTTTATTCACACACTTGCACCACATCAGCAGAAATGTTTTGCTGAATTTCTATTCATGTTTGTGTCTTTTTCAGAACCATTAATAATACAGACATAATGGACTTGCACAGCACAGACTATTTTAATCTTTTACGTTTTCTATAATGCTTTTACACCTTCTTAAAGTATTTCACATCCATTATTATAAGAGTATCACCTCTTCAGTCACAAGTTTTCATGTCATGGCCATCAAGTATTTATAAAGGTGCAGTCATATTTACCGGCATTCTGCCATTTTTCTTCGGCAAAATCCAGTCATTTTAAAAGGAATCCATGAAATCTGGATGGATGGATGGATGGATGGATAGACTGTGCATTCAAGTTCAATTCACTGTGTTGATCAACATAAAGCTTCTTGGTTTAAAAGTGATGTTTGTTTGAGCTGTGCTTTATTTATCGTTTTACACAATTGTCAATACACCTCTTTTGCCTGCAAAATTTTTGCACCTCTACATAGTGTTCCCTTTCAAAAGTAAGTAAATAATTTTCATTTTCGGGTATACTAACAATCAAAAAGACTTGTCATCCAAAGTGCCGAAGTGTGATTATATCACCCTATTCCATTCTATGACAAGCTTCTTAACCTAGATCCCAATATTAACGACGTTTAGTCACATATGATGGATGCATTGCACCGATGCTCTGCTGCCATGGCAACACAGGTTAAAAGTGAGCTTCTGTCTACTCAGCCTCTACATGTCACCTCTGTGGTGCAATTGTTCATTTGTTTACAAAGCTCAGCAATAGGACAAATCGGCTACAAAGACATAAAGAGAAACTGACATAGAGAAATAAAGATGACATAAAAAGAAACGTCTGTTTTATTATGTTGTTCATCTTGTCAAAATATATCCCACACCTAGGACCCCACACAATAAAGGTAATATTAAAAACTAGTCCACCGTCTCCTTGGCCACCCATAAAAGTATATATGTGCTGTGAGCTTTTGGCAGGAACAGTGGTAGCTGTGGGAGTTTATATGACAGTTCATGGAGTTTGTGTGCATATATACATGCTTAAAAGAGGTTTTGTGCAGCATAACTATTTCAATTTTGTATGTTTGTTTTCACGTGTGTGCGCAAGCATTAAGCATTTGTGTGGAGGTGCCAGCTGGGCTCACGACAGGAGCGGACGACTATGTCCCCCTTTCCCTTTAGTTTTCTCTCTCTTTGGTTTATTACTTCATTTATAACCCCTCTATTGCTAATTCATTTATACCCATGGGCGCTCTATGAATATATTTAGACATTATAAAAAAAAGTGTGGGTAACTCTGCAAGAGGCAGCTTCACAAATTTGATCATGTGTTGATGATTAGATGAGGACTGTCTAAACAAATGGCCCATGGGCTCATGAAGTGCCACCATAAAGCTTAATTGTGACCATGACTGTCTCTGTGAGGGATGGTCTATGTGACATGTGAAGAGGCTTTTTCACCTGCCATGAACTCCTGCTGCATTTACCTGAACTGACCTTGAACTGACCTCGAGAAGAAGACAGACAAAGATATTGTAAATCTATTGTAAACCTCAAAGCAGTAATATAATACAGTCAGAGTATATCTACACTCTCATATTAAAAAATACTTTGGTTACACTTTACAATAAGGTTCGTTAGTTAAACATTAGTTAATGTATGTACTAACATGAACTAACCATGAGCAAAACATTTGTTACTGTACTTACTAATCTTCGTTAACGTTAGTTAATGAAATTACGGTTGTTCATTGTTTGTTCATGTTAGGTCACAGTGCATTAACTAATGTTAATTAGCTTAGATTAATAAATGCTGTATAAGTGCAGTTCATTATTAGTTCATGTTAACTAATGAACCTTATTGTAAAGTGTTATTTTTAAAAAAAAATTAGGATGCAATGTTACAGCCAAGCCACCATGGGTCATTTTTTTAAGAAAGAAAGAAAGAAAGAAAGAAAGAAAGAAAGAAAGAAAGAAAGAAAGAAAGAAAGAAAGAAAGAAAGAAATACTAATGCAATGGAGTAACAATATAATATAATCATATATTGATATTAAGCGGTGTAAGTGGTATCAGTACAATTAAATTGATTTCTGCTTTATTTTGTCAGATATGCTTACTTAACAATAAACAATTCACTTACAAGAAGATTTAAAGCTATTACAAGCCAAGCATCCAAAAGCCTTTTCCATTATTCATTTACATTTATCATTATGATAATCCCCCTATAATATGGATCAATTTCACTTCACTGCAATGCAGGCAATGCTTGCCTGATATTTCTTTAGTAAATATGACATTAATATCATGGCAGCCACTAAATATGTTCCATTACAGTGAAACGATGCTCGGTGAACTTGATATTGAGCTGTAAATATCAATCTGTAAAGTTTGAATGATGTTAATGAGTGTACACAAAAACATATTTTGAACATCTGTACCACAATACTGTTTCTATTTATTATGGATTACTTTAAATCTGTGTAATATGGAAGCTACATCACTAAAGATACATAACACATATGATTCATTTTATAACAGTCAAGCATAAATATATGCTCTTGAGAGCAATCACACACTGTATATTAATAACCACCATCTTATCACCACTAAGGACTCTCATAGCTGGAATCACATCTCGCATTAATAGTTTTTATATATGAAAGACTATTATTTACCTGCTGTTTATAGCACAGTGCACAGGGGAAATGCTGAGCCAGCACTGGGGCTCATTTCATTCATTATACGGGGCTACTGAAACGGCCTGAACCCCATTTTTTTCCCAACCTAAAACATGTCTGATTTGATTTATGTGGCAGCTTTTACACAGCTTACTCTCAGAGTAACCTCACACAGGGTCTAATCTTGTGTGTGTGTGTGTGTGTGTGTGTGTGTATGTACTACGGTCATTTTCTAGACGGATTATACAGCTTATCCTGATTGGGAATTATGGAATAATTTTATTACGCAGTAATGTTATATTTACATCAGAACATGCATATTTTGGCAAATCACATAGGCTCTGTGCACACATTTAGTTTTTGGATTGACAACGGTATTTACTAACCAAAAAATTTATATATGGGAATAAATAAGCAAACACTGAACTAAAACTGAAATAAAAATGAATCAAACCCACAAAATGACAAAATTAAAAAATACAAAAAACAAAATGATATCTGAGAATAAAAGACTGAAAATAAAAGATAATTCAAAATATTGAATATAAGAATGATAAAAGTATATAAATAATACTAAAATTACACTGATCACAATGAACGGGGAATGAAAGCACCGTAGAAGTGATTCAAATGACGTGTCCTATTATTTTGAGTTATTTTATTTAACTGTATGGAAATGAGCTGTTTGAAAGACAGGATGGTGAAGTGATGACAGAATTTAAGTTTTGGTTGAACTTTAAAAGAGTCACTTCATGGTTTGACTTATTTATTTATGAATAAAATATAAAATTAAATTAAAAAAATTAAAAAAATTTACAGAAGTATGGAAGCCCATTTCCCTTTCTTAGAAAGTCAGAATTCTGACTTTTTTATATCTCACATTCTGACTTTATAACTCGCAATTGTGGCTTTATATCACTAAGAATTTTCTAAGAAAAAAAAGTCAGAATTGCGGGATAAAAAGTCGCAATAATCTTCTTTTTTTGTTTTTCAGTGGCGGAAACGGGCGTTCATACAAAAAGAGGTAATGATAAAAACTAACAATATATAGTGAGTAAATATAAGAAAGCTCCAAAAAGTACAAGTAAACAACATTGTATAGGTGCAAGAGGAAGTCCCTCCTGAAAATAACCCAACTATATATGAACCTCTTCTCTTCTAATGCTCTCCAAACAGAACTGCTGCTGAATGAATGTATTCTTAAAGAGGGGAGAATGTTTTTACCATAACTTAAATGAACTACTCATATTCTAAGGCCCTTTACTTGACAAACTCATCTCGTGTTATTTCTATTTCTTAGAACAGCTTGCGAGCCTGTCCAGGCTGGTTAAAACACTGTAGGGGCTCTCACAATATATAACAACAGCATGATTTTATGAGTCTCATAATGTTTTCCCTTTCAATGCTTAAGGGGAGAAGAACCCATAAAAGCACACAAACCACTCTCAGGGCATGCTGTCCATTGAGCTGATATTGAACCTCCATTCTCACTCACTTCTAGCTTGTGTTTATGCTGCCACATAAAGCATTGGATTTCAAAGGTTTTTCCTTTTTGACAACATCTCCCACTTCAACGGTGGAAAGGAGGACCACAGCAGTACATCAGCACCCAAATGTATCTTTCATTATGCCGCTTCATGATTTCAGGGTTAGGCTTGGGGTCAAAACTGAGTAAATGAAGACAGATCTACAGATCATGCACTCCAGAATCATGAGTACATATGGAAAAAGGATTTTTTTTTTTTTTTTATGCATCAACAATGTCTCCTCATAACATTGTGGAGTGCACAAAGGGGAACTGAATGGCTTTCTAGCTGTGTCGCAGTATGTGAAGATGTCTCAAACTGATACCATGGTTTTAATTACCTGCTGAATGAAGCATCCGCAGTGAGCTGGAGCTGAGAATGTCTTTACTGTGGGGTTATGATAGCGTATGTCTCAGCTTCCCTCTCTGCTCACACCAATCAACCATGAGCCAATGTGTCTAAGGATGCAGCCAAAGCAGTAGAGTTTATAAAGAATATAATATAATATAATAAACACCAAAGCAAACATAGTTTCTTTGCCAAACTATTTTGTTTGAAATATTTTTTTTAATCATTTTTAACAATTTCAGACTTTAATTTCATTTACACCATTGGAACATTAGTTGGTTCAAAGGACCAAGGACTTTTGCATATACATAAAGGACTTATATATATATATAATGTACGTGTAAACCTTATTTTTAACCGCATATTAACATAATAATGTTATATATCATTTTATTTGATAAAATATATCATAGCACTAAGAGCAAAAAAAATCAATCTTGTTCAAAATCAAATTTGTCATTGCAACCGTTGACGACTGTGACCAATAGAATTCATCCTCATGAAAGCTAACAAGAAAACAAACATAAAGATGATGAGTGGAACTAATATAATGGCGCCTACAGATCAATCTGCTGTAGACTAACTTCATCTTGATTCTAAGCACACTGTGAATCTTTTACAACCTCAGTGAAAGCCACGAGGAGTCCTCTGCACAAACCCTATGGCCAGCTTCAACTCCCCTCCGATCTTCAAGCAGAAAGCGATACTCTGAATGATGTCAATCCACAATCTGATTATGATGCAGCCCGGAATTAAACCACGCCATGTTCATTTGTCTGGCCAGAACAGGACTGGTACCCCGACTGAGGCTGGTTTCTCCCAAGGTTTTTATTATTATTTCTGTCAATGATGGAGTTTGGGTTCCTTGCCATAGTCGCCTTCAGGCGTTGGAGACACTTAGGCCTGGTTTCACAGACAGGGCTTAGATTAAATTAGGACTAGCCTTAGTTCAATTAGGGCATTTAAGTAGCTTTTATAAAAGTGCCTTTGAACAAAAAAACTACATCTTGTGCATCTTGAGATAAAACGATGACACTGACAACATTTTAAGATATGTTCAGTGCAAGTTGCTTTCAGCTCAAACATGCATTTTAGTCAAGGACAAGGATTAAACCTCGTTTGTGAAACTGGAAGATAATATTATTGACTTGAATGCTCTGTAATTAATAACTTTACAGTTATTGAACTGAACTGAACGACATTAACTGATTTCAACTGAATGACTGTTTACTTTTGTCGTTTGATAGCTGCTTTACAGCATCGTTTGAAGTTATTTTCCTGTTTACCACTGTAAAGAGTGCGCATGTGCGTATGTTCTCTGTAGGCCTTCGTAAGAACGAGCTGAATCTGGAACTGAAGCAGAATAACTGAGAAAATTAGAATAACGCTGCCTCCACGTGCTATCCGAAAAATCGGAAATAGAGTTTCCAAGGTAAAAATTGCACATGAACGCCCTCCCATTTTAAAAATGGAATGCGATGAGCTCTAATCACGACTTCAGAAGTGGGGATTATCAAATTTCCGATAGCACGTGAGAGATGAGAGATCATGAAAGTGCCATCATTTGCACGATTTTCTGTTTCTATTTAGCCTATTATTTATACGCAGAAATTACAATTGACCCAGAATCCACTATCTTATCCGACAAAGCCGTCAGGGAGAAGTAGATTAACGTTGGTTAACTTGAAATATTGTGTGTACTCACGTCTTTCCGCGGTTGAAACAACATTCCTTCTGATGTTCATTCATGTTTATTTGATGCTAATGAACTAGTGTGAAGAAATGATCGGTTCACCAGCCGCTTAAAGGATCTGTCGCGACACATTAAGGAGCCACTTTACGGTATTTATTAAACTGCTTTAAAAAATTACAATATTTTAAATATGAAACTGTTTCATAAGTTGTGAGTGTCCTCTTTGCTCCGTGGTGTATTTTTCACTGCGGGAGAGGCATTGCAACAGGGGGTGGGTTTTGCGAAGGGTCATTTGGCGTGACCAAGATACGCACTTTTCACGTGTTTATGATATGCAAATTTTCGGCGTGCACATGATATGCAATTTGTTGGCGTGATGTAATTTGTTGGCGTGATGTAATTTGTTGGCGTGCACATGATACGCAATTTGTTGGCGTGACGTAATTTGTTGGCGTGCACATGATGCGCAATTTGTTGGCGTGATGTAATTTGTTGGCGTGCACATGATACGCAATTTGTTGGCGTGACGTAATTTGTTGGCGTGCACATGATACGCAATTTGTTGGCGTGACGTAATTTGTTGGCGTGCACATGATACGCAATTTGTTGGCGTGACGTAATTTGTTGGCGTGCACATGATACACAATTTGTTGGCGTGACGTAATTTGTTGGCGTGCACATGATACGCAATTTGTTGGCGTGATGCAATTTGTTGGCGTGACGTAATTTGTTGGCGTGACGTAATTTGTTGGCGTGCACATGATACGCAATTTGTTGGCATGATGTAATTTGTTGGCGTGATGTAATTTGTTGGCGTGCACATGATACGCAATTTGTTGGCGTGATGTAATTTGTTGGCGTGCACATGATACGCAATTTGTTGGCGTGACGTAATTTGTTGGCGTGCACATGATACGCAATTTGTTGGCGTGATGTAATTTGTTGGCGTGCACATGATACGCAATTTGTTGGCGTGACGTAATTTGTTGGTGTGCACATGATACGCAATTTGTTGGCGTGACGTAATTTGTTGGCGTGCACATGATACGCAATTTGTTGGCGTGACGTAATTTGTTGGCGTGCACATGATACGCAATTTGTTGGCGTGATGTAATTTGTTGGCGTGCACATGATACGCAATTTGTTGGCGTGCACATGATACGCAATTTGTTGGCGTGATGTAATTTGTTGGCGTGACGTAATTTGTTGGCGTGACGTAATTTGTTGGCGTGCACATAAAACGCAATTTGTTGGCGTGATGTAATTTGTTGGCGTGATGTAATTTGTTGGCGTGCACATGATACGCAATTTGTTGGCGTGATGTAATTTGTTGGCGTGCACATGATACGCAATTTGTTGGCGTGATGTAATTTGTTGGCGTGCACATGAGACGCAATTTGTTGGCGTGATGTAATTTGTTGGCGTGCACATGATACGCAATTTGTTGGCGTGACGTAATTTGTTGGCGTGCACATGATACGCAATTTGTTGGCGTGATGTAATTTGTTGGCGTGACGTAATTTGTTGGCGTGCACATGAGACGCAATTTGTTGGCGTGACGTAATTTGTTGGCGTGCACATGATACGCAATTTGTTGGCGTGATGTAATTTGTTGGCGTGACGTAATTTGTTGGCGTGCACATGATACGCAATTTGTTGGCGTGACGTAATTTGTTGGCGTGCACATGATACGCAATTTGTTGGCGTGATGTAATTTGTTGGCGTGACGTAATTTGTTGGCGTGCACATGATACGCAATTTGTTGGCGTGATGTAATTTGTTGGCGTGCACATGATACGCAATTTGTTGGCGTGACGTAATTTGTTGGCGTGCACATGATACGCAATTTGTTGGCGTGATGTAATTTGTTGGCGTGACGTAATTTGTTGGCGTGCACATGATACGCAATTTGTTGGCGTGACGTAATTTGTTGGCGTGCACATGATACGCAATTTGTTGGCGTGATGTAATTTGTTGGCGTGACGTAATTTGTTGGCGTGCACATGATACGCAATTTGTTGGCGTGACGTAATTTGTTGGCGTGCACATGATACGCAATTTGTTGGCGTGACGTAATTTGTTGGCGTGACGTAATTTGTTGGCGTGATGTAATTTGTTGGCGTGCACATGATACGCAATTTGTTGGCGTGCACATGATACGCAATTTGTTGGCGTGATGTAATTTGTTGGCGTGACGTAATTTGTTGGCGTGACGTAATTTGTTGGCGTGCACATAAAACGCAATTTGTTGGCGTGATGTAATTTGTTGGCGTGATGTAATTTGTTGGCGTGCACATGATACGCAATTTGTTGGCGTGATGTAATTTGTTGGCGTGCACATGATACGCAATTTGTTGGCGTGACGTAATTTGTTGGCGTGCACATGAGACGCAATTTGTTGGCGTGATGTAATTTGTTGGCGTGACGTAATTTGTTGGCGTGCACATGATACGCAATTTGTTGGCGTGATGTAATTTGTTGGCGTGACGTAATTTGTTGGCGTGCACATGATACGCAATTTGTTGGCGTGACGTAATTTGTTGGCGTGCACATGATACGCAATTTGTTGGCGTGATGTAATTTGTTGGCGTGACGTAATTTGTTGGCGTGCACATGATACGCAATTTGTTGGCGTGATGTAATTTGTTGGCGTGATGTAATTTGTTGGCGTGCACATGATACGCAATTTGTTGGCGTGACGTAATTTGTTGGCGTGCACATGATACGCAATTTGTTGGCGTGACGTAATTTGTTGGCGTGCACATGATACGCAATTTGTTGGCGTGACGTAATTTGTTGGCGTGACGTAATTTGTTGGCGTGATGTAATTTGTTGGCGTGCACATGATACGCAATTTGTTGGCGTGCACATGATACGCAATTTGTTGGCGTGATGTAATTTGTTGGCGTGACGTAATTTGTTGGCGTGACGTAATTTGTTGGCGTGCACATAAAACGCAATTTGTTGGCGTGATGTAATTTGTTGGCGTGATGTAATTTGTTGGCGTGCACATGATACGCAATTTGTTGGCGTGATGTAATTTGTTGGCGTGCACATGATACGCAATTTGTTGGCGTGACGTAATTTGTTGGCGTGCACATGAGACGCAATTTGTTGGCGTGATGTAATTTGTTGGCGTGACGTAATTTGTTGGCGTGCACATGATACGCAATTTGTTGGCGTGACGTAATTTGTTGGCGTGCACATGATACGCAATTTGTTGGCGTGATGTAATTTGTTGGCGTGACGTAATTTGTTGGCGTGCACATGATACGCAATTTGTTGGCGTGATGTAATTTGTTGGCGTGATGTAATTTGTTGGCGTGCACATGATACGCAATTTGTTGGCGTGACGTAATTTGTTGGCGTGCACATGATACGCAATTTGTTGGCGTGACGTAATTTGTTGGCGTGACGTAATTTGTTGGCGTGATGTAATTTGTTGGCGTGCACATGATACGCAATTTGTTGGCATGATGTAATTTGTTGGCGTGCACATGATACGCAATTTGTTGGCATGACGTAATTTGTTGGCGTGCACATGATACGCAATTTGTTGGCGTGACGTAATTTGTTGGCGTGACGTAATTTGTTGGCGTGATGTAATTTGTTGGCGTGCACATGATACGCAATTTGTTGGCGTGCACATGATACGCAATTTGTTGGCGTGATGTAATTTGTTGGCGTGACGTAATTTGTTGGCGTGACGTAATTTGTTGGCGTGCACATAAAACGCAATTTGTTGGCGTGATGTAATTTGTTGGCGTGATGTAATTTGTTGGCGTGCACATGATACGCAATTTGTTGGCGTGATGTAATTTGTTGGCGTGCACATGATACGCAATTTGTTGGCGTGACGTAATTTGTTGGCGTGCACATGAGACGCAATTTGTTGGCGTGATGTAATTTGTTGGCGTGACGTAATTTGTTGGCGTGCACATGATACGCAATTTGTTGGCGTGATGTAATTTGTTGGCGTGACGTAATTTGTTGGCGTGCACATGATACGCAATTTGTTGGCGTGACGTAATTTGTTGGCGTGCACATGATACGCAATTTGTTGGCGTGATGTAATTTGTTGGCGTGACGTAATTTGTTGGCGTGCACATGATACGCAATTTGTTGGCGTGATGTAATTTGTTGGCGTGATGTAATTTGTTGGCGTGCACATGATACGCAATTTGTTGGCGTGACGTAATTTGTTGGCGTGCACATGATACGCAATTTGTTGGCGTGACGTAATTTGTTGGCGTGCACATGATACGCAATTTGTTGGCGTGACGTAATTTGTTGGCGTGACGTAATTTGTTGGCGTGATGTAATTTGTTGGCGTGCACATGATACGCAATTTGTTGGCGTGCACATGATACGCAATTTGTTGGCGTGATGTAATTTGTTGGCGTGACGTAATTTGTTGGCGTGACGTAATTTGTTGGCGTGCACATAAAACGCAATTTGTTGGCGTGATGTAATTTGTTGGCGTGATGTAATTTGTTGGCGTGCACATGATACGCAATTTGTTGGCGTGATGTAATTTGTTGGCGTGCACATGATACGCAATTTGTTGGCGTGACGTAATTTGTTGGCGTGCACATGAGACGCAATTTGTTGGCGTGATGTAATTTGTTGGCGTGACGTAATTTGTTGGCGTGCACATGATACGCAATTTGTTGGCGTGACGTAATTTGTTGGCGTGCACATGATACGCAATTTGTTGGCGTGATGTAATTTGTTGGCGTGACGTAATTTGTTGGCGTGCACATGATACGCAATTTGTTGGCGTGATGTAATTTGTTGGCGTGATGTAATTTGTTGGCGTGCACATGATACGCAATTTGTTGGCGTGACGTAATTTGTTGGCGTGCACATGATACGCAATTTGTTGGCGTGACGTAATTTGTTGGCGTGACGTAATTTGTTGGCGTGATGTAATTTGTTGGCGTGCACATGATACGCAATTTGTTGGCATGATGTAATTTGTTGGCGTGCACATGATACGCAAATTGTTGGCGTGATGTAATTTGTTGGCGTGATGTAATTTGTTGGCGTGCACATGATACGCAATTTGTTGGCGTGATGTAATTTGTTGGCGTGATGTAATTTGTTGGCGTGCACATGATACGCAATTTGTTGGCGTGACGTAATTTGTTGGCGTGATGTAATTTGTTGGCGTGCACATGATACGCAATTTGTTGGCGTGATGTAATTTGTTGGCGTGCACATGATACGCAATTTGTTGGCGTGACGTAATTTGTTGGCGTGCACATGATACGCAATTTGTTGGCGTGACGTAATTTGTTGGCGTGCACATGATACGCAATTTGTTGGCGTGACGTAATTTGTTGGCGTGCACATGATACGCAATTTGTTGGCGTGACGTAATTTGTTGGCGTGCACATGATACGCAATTTGTTGGCGTGACGTAATTTGTTGGCGTGCACATGATACGCAATTTGTTGGCGTGACGTAATTTGTTGGCGTGACGTAATTTGTTGGCATGACGTAATTTGTTGGCGTGCACATGATACACAATTTGTTGGCATGACGTAATTTGTTGGCGTGCACATGATACACAATTTGTTGGCGTGACGTAATTTGTTGGCGTGCACATGATACGCAATTTGTTGGCGTGATGTAATTTGTTGGCGTGATGTAATTTGTTGGCGTGACGTAATTTGTTGGCGTGACGTAATTTGTTGGCGTGCACATGATACGCAATTTGTTGGCGTGACGTAATTTGTTGGCGTGCACATGATACGCAATTTGTTGGCGTGACGTAATTTGTTGGCGTGACGTAATTTGTTGGCATGACGTAATTTGTTGGCGTGCACATGATACACAATTTGTTGGCATGACGTAATTTGTTGGCGTGCACATGATACACAATTTGTTGGCGTGACGTAATTTGTTGGCGTGCACATGATACGCAATTTGTTGGCGTGATGTAATTTGTTGGCGTGACGTAATTTGTTGGCGTGACGTAATTTGTTGGCGTGCACATGATACGCAATTTTGACGTACATTAGTACAAATACGCCCATACCCATTGTGTAACATATACACGCAAAAAGTCATTTCAGCGTATAAATAGCAAATAAAAATGTAAACTCGTGCTATAGATGCGCAGTACTAGGAGATCGTGTTGCACAGTTTAGTCCTACCCTTACAAAAAAGAACTGCAGTATATTGAAGTAGAACTGCATTAAAACTGCAGTACCATGTTGTAAGAGTTTCATGTTCCGTGTATCTGTTTCCCCAGTCCTGTCTCCGGTCACGTGTTCTTTGTTTTGAGTTTCAGTTCATCATTAGTTAATTCCAATCAGCTGTGTCATCATTAGTTATGTCTTTCACCTGTGTTCCCACCATTAGTGTCTGTATTTCTACCCTTGTGTTTCCTTCACTCCTGGTCGGTTATCGTTCATGTATTGACGTGTTTTCTGTTCCGTGTTTCCTGGATTCTCTATTAAATTAGGATTTATATGTTCATCATTCTTCTTCGTGAGTTCTTTACAACACGTCACGTAACACATGTAGTTTAACTCCAGTTTAATGAAGCACAACCATAGATTTGCAGCATAATGAAGTATAGTCACAGTACAACTGCAGTAAAACTGTAGTATAAGTACAGCTGCAGTAAAATGAAGTACAACTGAAAGTTGCATGAAGTATAAAAACAGTATAACTGCAGTTGTATTGCACACTCAAAAAAAAGATTTTTCAATGCTGTTCACTTTATTTAAACAACTTATTTTGATTCAACACCATTGTATTGGTTTTAGGTTCAAACGTGATTGTATGAGTCCAGTATGATCCAGTATGACTTCTGGACTGTAAACAAAGAGCATCACAAAAGTTATACAAAACCAAACAAATAGCATTAATTATAGGGATACTTAAAAAATTCATATTAAATGAAAACTACCCTTACAAAAAAGAACTGCAGTATATTGAAGTAGAACTCCATGAAAACTGCAGTACCAAGTAGTTTAACTGCAGTTTAATGAAGCACAACCATAGATTTGCAGTATAATGAAGTATAGTCACAGTACAACTGCAGTAAAACTGTAGTATAAGTACAGCTGCAGTAAAATGAAGTACAACTGAAAGTTGCATGAAGTATAAAAACAGTATAACTGCAGTTGTATTGCAGTTTTATTTTACTAGAACTTTAGATGTATTGCAGTATAGTTGTACTCCAGTGAAACTACAGACATTTTAGGTTATACTGCAATACTGCAGTTTTTTCGTGTCCAAAAAAACTGCATTTTTCTATATGTAACAAAAACTGTAATATTACTTCTAAAAAACTGCAGTAATCTTTTGTAAGGGTACTAGGAGATCTGAGGCACCATTAGTCCTCAGATGCCATGTCTTCTACCTTAGTCATATTTCTGATAATATGTAAAAAACGCAAAACGTTTCTTGTCACGTCACATTCAGTTATAAATTGCATGAATAATATAAATCACATTGTGTTTTCGATTTAAAACAGTGAAAACTGTGGAGAAGTTTGCATCACTGGATATTACTGTAGGTCGCTGATCATTTCTATCAAAATACAGTTGTCAAATATGAAATGTTTTGCAACTTAAGTTTTATCACACACTTTCTCACAGTTGAATTAAAGCTTCGCGACGGAATTCGCAGTGGTCTTCTGTGAACAGTAGGCTAAGTCCTGCCTACTTTGATTTGATTGGCCATCTCAGTCATTTGGCCATGACGGCACTGGCAGACCAACCTAAAAATGTAACATTTAAAAAAAATTGACATTCTAATAACAAACGTAAAGTGTAATGGAGTGGCAATTTGTCTATTTCTATCTATTATCCCCCTCAATGTCTATGGTGGTTATGGCTACAATAAACATGCTGTCTGGGCCTGCAAAGTTGGGAAGACATTAGAGGTTTATGTGATACAAAGCTAATAGCAGCATGTTTAAATAAATTCCCCACTATAAATGCCACAGATACGCCAAGTAGACCCTCAAACTATTATTGCAAGCAAGACGTTAGTCAGTAATGAAAATGCATGCCTGTGAAAATGTACTACAACAATGACACTGATTTTATGGAGCATTATCACCAGAACCTTAAAGTTGTATGTTTAGCAGATCTGTTGATGTTGTTTGTGGTACATATTTGAAAGGAGGAGAATTACAGGATATTACAGGATTATGCTTGCATGACTGAAATAATATTTCCACAGCGACATACATTTGAGGAAAAGTAAAATATTTGTGTTTTTCGAAGGAAAGATTAGACAAAATTGGGATTTGCACAGACGGATTTGCTCTGATTCAACACTGACCTGTATTTCACCTCGACATAAAAAAAGATTAAAATGTCATGACTGTGTTTTAAGCCACCACCACATGAGCGCTCAGAATTCAACATTTTCTAATTGCTGTGGGTGGCTGCTGGGGATAATGATATAATGATTAAAGTGATTAATGACCATATCTGGCCATCCAGCTTATGATGTTATTCATAGGACAAAGCATCTTTAAGATGTTTTTGCTGAATATTGCATTACCCTTGCAGCCATCAAAAGCCATGTAATATGAATTTTTGAGTAGTTTTCTTTTGAATGCTTCTATGTGCATCTGTTCATAACTATATGGCCAATTTTCTTCTGCAGCAAAAACTAAATCTCTAAGTAACTCTGTTCTCATCATTTATTCATTTGTATTTGAAATGGCACCACCAGCAGTTTAATAAACCGTAAATATGTCTGATTTTTAGTATCACTTTTAGTGTAATTTTTTTAATCTGTTTAAATGTCATAAGTATAACAATGAAAATGCTGTTTACTAGAACAGCAAGAAGCTCCTTCATGCAGAGGTTAGTTAAATCGAATAAAACATAATCAGATTATAAAAAGCCTTTAGGTTATGCAGTCATAACCTTGAATAGTTGAAACGCATGAGTGTGCAAAGATGTTTCGCATTTTCCTGCTGCCCAAAGTTCAAGTTTGATCAACTCTGACCTCTAAATTCTTGTATCAATATAAAGCACAAAGCGGCATGGAATAACATTTTAATGCAACATTATTTATTTAACCTTTTATATATATTTCAATAATTGTATTTAAAAATTCTTTTTAATTTGTTAATTTTATGTATTTAATTTTAGTTTTTGCCATTTTATTTTGACATATTTTAATAATTGTATTATTTTTACATTTTTAATTTTGATAATTGTATGTATTTAATTCTAATGTTTATTTAATGTTTATTTGTAGAAAGGTACATAAAAATCACAGAAATCAGAGTTTTGCTACATATTTGCAATACATATATTCATTGTTGTATGCCTGTATATATGTAGCACTGTGGTCCTGTGAGGCATGACATTTCGTTCCACTGTATGTCCCCACATGTAGCGGAATGACAATAAAGCTCAACTTGACTTGACTTGATATACAGTGGGGAGAACAAGTATTTGATACACTGCCAAGTTTGCAGGTTTGCCCACTTACAAAGCATGTAGAAGTCTGTAATTTTTATCATAGGTACTCTTCGACTGTGAGTGACAGAATCTGAAACAAAAATCCAGAAAATCACATTGTATGATTTTTAAGTAATTAATTTGCATTTTATTGCATGACATAAGTATTTGATACATCAGCAAAGCAGAACTTAATATTTGGTACAGAAACCTTTGTTTGCAGTTACAGAGACCATACGTCTCCTGTAGTTCTTGACCAGGTTTGCACACACCACAGCAGGGGCTTTGGCCCACTCCTCCTACAGGCCTTCTCCAGATCCTTCAGGTTTCAGGGCTTTCACTGGGCAATACAGACTTTCAGTTCCCTCCAAAGATTTTCTATTGGGTTCAGGTCTGGAGTCTGGCTAGGCCACTCCAGGACCTTGAGATGCTTCTTACGGAGCCACTCTTTAGTTGCCCTGGCTGTGTGTTTCGGGTCGTTGTCATGCTGGAAGACCCAGCCCATCTTCAATGCTCTTACTGAGGGAAGTAGGTTGTTGGCCAAGATCTTGTGATACATGGCCCCATTCATCCTCCCCTCAATACGGTGCAGTCGTCCTGTCCCCTTTGCAGAAAAGCATCCCCAAAGAATGATGTTTCCACCTCCATGCTTCACGGTTGGGATGGTGTTCTTGGGGTTGTACTCATCGTTCTTCCTCCAAACATGGCAAGTGGAGTTTAGACCAAAAAGCTCTATTTTTGTCTCATCAGACCACATGACCTTCTTCCATTCCTCCTCTAGATCATCCAGATTGTCATTGACAGACGGCTTCAGACGGGTCTGGACATGTGCTGGCTTGAGTAGGGGAACCTTGCGTGCGCTGCAGGATTTTAATCCATGATGGCTGTATGGTTTTCTTTGAGACTGTGGTCCCAGCTCTCTTCAGGTTATTGACCAGGTCCTGCCGTGAAGTTCTGGGCTGATCCCTCACCTTCCTCATGATCATTGATGCCCCATAAGGTGAGATCTTGCATGGTGCCCCAGACAGACCGTCATCTTGAACTTCTTCCATTTTAAGTAATAATAATTGCACAACAGTTGTTGCCTTCTCACCAAGCTGCTCGCCTATTGTCCCGTAGCCCATCCCAACCTTGAGCAGGTCTACAATTCAATAACAATAAAATTATCCCTGATGTCCTTACACAGCTCTCTGGTCTTGGCCATTGTGGAGAGGTTGGAGTCTGTCTGATTGAGTGTGTGGACAGGTGTCTTTTATACAGGTAACGAGTTCAAACAGGTGCAGTTAATACAGGTAATGAGTGGAGGACAGGAGGGCTTCTTAAAGAAAAACTAACAGGTCTGTGAGAGCCGGAATTCTTACTGGTTGGTAGGTGATCAAATAATTATGTCATACAATAAAATGCAAATTAATTATTTATTAATCCTTAAAAAATACTCACAGTTGAAGAGTACCTAAAAATTACAGACATTCTATACATGCTTTGTAAGTGGGAAAACTGCAAAATCTGCAGTGTATACTTGTTCTACCCACTGTGTGTGTGTGTGTATATATATATATATATATATATATATATATATATATATATATATATATATATATATATATATATAATATGTATATTAACACATATATTATTTAGTGGCTGAACAAAATTTAGCACCTTCTTGCTCATTTGCTCAAAGAAAGAAAGAAAGAAAGAAAGAAAAAAGGAACCAATCTTGTAAGAGTGCAAGGGTACAATCTAGCAAGCAGTTATGGATTTACACTAACTGTCACCTCTGACAGTGATCTAAGATTACAGTCCAATGAGTAATACTTTTAAATATTACAGAGATAACCCCTACTTTACAGCATTCTTTTACAATAGCTACTAACACTTACCATTGGTGTTTTTATAGTTTCATAGAGTGATCATAAAATTGACGGCAGCCACTGAAGTATTCACAACTCGGCACTCAATAGCCACTATAACCCGGACTCATATGATCCTCCTCATCCACGGCAGTGATGATTTAGTGGGTTATGGTGTTCACAGAGAAAGCCAAAGGCTCTTTGTCTCCATCTGTGTTGAACGTCATCAGTCATGACACGGAACAGATAGGAGAGACAGACGAAAGATAACTGTGGTGTCCTGTTATGATGCCTGCAAATGGAGTGTGAAGGCTCCTTTTTGGCTGCATCATTTCATGGCAGGAAACTGTTCTGTGATAAGACACTTGATGCTCTCCAAAGTATTTCTGTCAAATGCATCAAAACACTGGGAACATTAACCAGGTTTCATACTGTTTCTTCCAGGGCCTTTGTGTGTTTTAATCATGCTAGCCCATGCTAACAATCAACCTAAAGAGATGTTGGTTCCCGATAAATTAAAATAAATAAAATAAAATAAAAATAAATAAATAATATAGGATAAAGTAAAGTAAAATACAATACAAGGAAAGGAAATGGATGAAAAAAAATAATACAATAAATAAATAAATAATATAAAATAAAATACAACAAATACCTTTAAAAAGTAAATAAAAATAAAATAAAATAAAGAGGATGAAACATGGCAAAAGGTTTGGTTTTGATCATTTGTGATTGACCCAAGAGTGATTTTCCTCAAATGACAATTTGGAGGGTCTACTGCAGATGTGTCAAACTCTGCTCCTGGAGGGCCACTGTCCTACAGAGTATAGCTTCAACCGGCAAGTTTCTAGTAATCCTAAAGACGTTGGGTTGGATTAGGGTTGGAGCTAAACTCTGCTGGACAGTAGCCCTTCAGGAGCAGAGTTTGACACCCCTGGTCTATTGTGATGTATATTATCCAAGTAAAGAAAAATTTAGGGTGGGACTTGATTTTTTTCCATCCAATTGGACGGTTGTGGTGTGCTATTGCTGTGATGTCATATGAGTGACAGGTTGTCCCGCCCTCACACCAGTAAATGCATCATCATGTTGCTGCAAGAGGGAGCGGAAGTTATTTTGATTAAAGGTTATGATGGCACATGAATAAAATCATGTGATTTTAATCATTTTTTTGGCTCACGTTCAATAAAAACCCATCAATTCACTGTCTCAACCAATTAGAAAATGGTGACATGCCAATCAGCTGATCAACTCAAAACACCTGCAAATGTTTCCTGAGCCTTCAAAATGGTCTCTCAGATCTATCAGTAAATGAATGGATTGCATATTGGTGAAAAAAAAATATCTAAATGGAGCTGGAGTAAAGTTGTTGTTGCTTTTTAAACATTAACCGATAAATCATTCACAATAAGAACAACATGCATAAAGAAGGTATGAACAGCGTCAATTTTGATTTCATCACAGTAAAATCACAGTCACTTCTGAAGACACCTATTAGTCAATTCCATGTTTGAATTTAACATGCACATTACGCAGATCACAATAGCCTGTTAAATAATGCACAAAATAAAAACTGGCTCAATAATACACGTCTGCATAAATGCTTTCTCTTTTGCCTGAGGTAATATAAAATATCATTTTCCTCAACCCACCCACCCAGTAGCGACGAGCCCTTGGATTTACTCTCTTTATTACGTCTGTGGAGCATTTAATTTCCTGGGCATTTAGGGCTGTTATTGCTACAAGCAAAGGCACGTCAGAGTCGGCAATCACTCAGGGCAATGCAGCATGACGGTGACACACGGCAACATCATTCAGTCATGGGAACTCTCCCTCTTGCGCATGTGTATGTGTGCGTGTGCATTAACCCAGCTGCTTATTTTCCCTAAGTACACCAGCTACCATCCATCACTTCATTGATTGGTGTTGAGAAACACCTATGCTTGGGGAAAATGGTCCAAATGAAGTGTGTGCCATGGACAGGATTGATTTTAATCAAAGGTCCTCACAATTGTGCTATAATGAATATGTCATGAGGCACTGAGGAAATCCGGCACACTGGCACTAGATTTGCTTTGAGTTCTCTAGGGGCCCTGCTGATGATCTCTCCTTACTGTGCTAATCATAGTTAGAATAGGTTCCCTATGCCATCTGAGCACTGCAAATCAAACGCATTCCTCGTGTCATTCCGCCTCAGCAAGCTGACAGTGTCAGTTTTCTAAAAGAATGCTTGTTTCTCGGATGCATATTCATCTCTCAGAGATCTTGAAAGAGCAGAAAGGTTACAAACAACAACAACACTTTTAAATATATATTATTATTTGAAGAGGTTAAACTGCAGTCAGGCTGTTTTGAAACGGTAGTAAGCTAAATTATAACTACAAATTAGAAAGCAGGTAACTACACTGAAGTTTATTTATTTTCATAAATAGATGATTCCATAAATGAATAAATAAATACACGCACTACTATTCAAAAGTTTGTGGTCAGTAAGATTTTTACAAATATTGTGAAAGAAGTCTCTTACACTTACACTCAAGCTTGATCAGTATATTGTGAATTATTATTATTATTATTATGACTGTTTTTTTATTTGATATATTTTAATTTAAATTATTCCTGTGATGCAAAGCTGAATTTCCAGTATCATTACTTCAGTCTTCAGTGTCACATGATTCTTCAGAAATCATTCTGATATGATGATTTGGTGCTCAAGAAACATTTTTTAATATTATGAAAAATTAATCATTAAAATGAAAGATTTTTCCACATTTTTCAAAGTCATTTGAAAAATGTAAAAATCTTTTCTGTCACTCCTTATCAATTTAATGCATCCTTTCTGAATGAAATCATTTTTTTTTTTATTTCCAAAAAAAATCTTACTGACCCCACACTTTCGAATGTTAGGTGTCCATATCATTTACAAAAAACAAAAAGCATGGGTTCTTAATGAATTTTGTAAATTTACAGTATTAAACTTGAACAAGTAAATAGATGTATAAAATATTCATAATAAATATTATTAATAAACAATTGTGAAAATACTAAATTTAACAAAAACATCGTAATGTACGTAACCAAGTCAAAAGCGTAGTAGTATAAACAAATATGAATCAATGGATCATTTTTTAAATAATTTTCCTGAACTGTCCAATTAAATAGAACGAATCAGACTTTACATATGTGAGAGTGTGTTAGCAGTGTTCAGCTAGTTATTCTCAACCCCTTCTCTGATCATAGATCTCTGTTCATGCAAGGCTGTTAATGTTTCATTGTGATTAAGTGAAATGAACAATATTAAGGTTAATGGAATGACAAATGCTCATAGCTGACTATATTTTTATAATCCATTACCTCTCTATTAACTTTAAGCGATAACACATTAAATATTAAACAGTCATTGCTACTGATGGGAAACACCTCTTTTCATTCTTATGCTGTTATAATTTAATTAAAAATGAAACATAAAATAATCAAATATATCTAAGCAACAGTCATCCACAGACACATCATTAAGCCTCATAAAGGAACGTTTATGAGACATTTGCACAATAAGCTGTTATTCAGTTCAGTACAATTTTAGTGTTAACTTGATAATATTGCTTTGCCAGCACTAATAAGGACTGATAAACCTTTTCACAGACCAATATTAAATCTAACCACAAAATGTCTTAAAAAATATAAATATTGGCATGAAAAATTGAAAGGGCTAGATATCCCCATATCTCTCTGTGGTTCAGAACCCAAAATCAACCCCCCCCATAAATGTCCTCATATGTGGGAGGAAGGATATACCCTACTTCCCTGAGCTCCACACCCTAGCATGTGCATCACGCACAGGGAAAGAAGAGGAGAGAATTCAATTTTGGTTTAAAGACTCCCGAAGGATTGAACCTGTGGGTGGGATCCCTCACAACAGCATGCTGGATCTGTGGAAGTACATTGCATTCCTTTGTGTTAGAGCACAACTCCTGGCTTTGAGCTGTATTTGTCAAAATGCTCGTGCTGCAAGCATTTCAAACTCTTTCATGTAGTCACTTTAAGAAAACACAATGAAGGTTTGAAGGCAAAAGGAAATACTTTGGGTTAGTGAATCTAATTCAGCACGACTGAAAATAACAACTCTTAGAAGACGTTCCTCTCTAATTCCTCAGCGGTTCATCCCAAACATCTTCTGGCTTGCATAGGTGAGGCGGCGAGAGGAAGTTGACCGAGGGAGACAGGAAACAGGAAGTAGAGGCAGGAATAAATGAGAGCTGAAATAGCGAAGGGGGTAATTTCCCTCCTTCAGGGCCTATAGAACTCTCAAAGTTTCATTGCACTGGGATCCTAGAGAGCAAATTGGTTACATTTTATTTTACTGTGTCCATATTGCACATAGTTACCGTAGTAATAACTATAAATTATGCATAATTACATGCAACTAACCCTATAGTAAGTACATGCAGTTAATTATTAATAGTCAGTACTGAAAATATATAATTACACTGTAACACGGACACCTTAAAATAAAGTGTAACCCTTTATTTTAATGAGACAGTGTATTGTGCAATGTGTGCTTACTCAAATAAGCTCTGAGTAATGTTTTTTAACTACGTGTACTTATAGAGTTGGATAGGGTTAGGGTTTGGTTTAGTCACTTGTAATTATGCATAATTTACTGTTAGTAAGTACATGTAGCAACATGTAAGTACGTCACTACATCACCTTAAAATGAAGTGTTACCAAGAAATTAAAAAGAAAATAAGATAAAGTTTAAAAAAAGAAATAGTCAGACTGTGAGATATAAATTATGAGAAACAAAGTCACAGTTGGAATAAATAAAGTATATGGCTACTTTTAAGGACTGCAATGATTAATCGAAATAAACCCAAAACTATGATAACTATGACAGGGTTCCCTGTGTTTTTCCAACAAAATAAAAGCTTGATATTATATTATTATTTTTTTTTTACAATGAAATATTACAATAGTAGACCAAATATTTCTCATTTTGTTTAATATTTTTATTTAGTAGTAATAGTAAATATTAACAACAAATAACAATGAAAAATATAATTATTATTATAGATTTAATATTAGGTATTGTTATTGCTATTATTTTACAGTCAAATTGACAAATAATCACAAGCATACAAAAAAAAAGCACAGCAAATTATTTCTGAAAAAGAACATTAGATTTTTTCCCAAAATCATGGAGCCCTACTACCCTTTCTCTCTGAGATGGAACGAGGTCTCCATAAAAAAAACAACAACAACAACAACACAATAATTATGCCATATCAAAAACTCATGCTATCACACATGACATATATCATTAGTCATTTAGATTATCTAATTAGTGTACTTTCGAATCTCATTCTAGGCCTCACCTAATGTCTCCTGTTCCTCTATTACTTATTCATTCCCCCACCAGCCTGTCGTGTCCCCATCTTAGAGTGGCTCGATGGGACAACCCAGCGGGAAAAACATGAGGCAAGGTCACAGTACACCCTCCACCCCTCCAAGCAGGAAGTGCCGAAGGGCCTGGCCCATCAGAGACAGGAAGCACAAAGTGCAAACCAGCATCCACAACCCACCCCTCCAACAGGGAAGTACACAGAAATCTCAACCTTGCCCGCATGCCAGTGACAGACCTTTAGCTATAAGCTTTTACACATCTTATATCTAGTAGGCCAACGGCTCTAAAAAAAGATTGTTGGTTTGTTTCTAAGCCCAATCAAAAAGTAAAAAGATAAATAGATATGGTACGTCTTCATTAATCCTTTATCTTTGCATATGTCTTCTAAAAGACATTTTACAATCTAGTTCAGAGGGCCGGATCTAGACATGGGCAGGGGTCGGCTGAGCCCAGCCAATCAGACTTTAGGCAAATTTAGCATCGTTCTTTTATGATTTATGCACCTATTAAAATTAGTTTCAAGTGGGCTGTGTGTTGGAAAGTTTTAGGAAGGGCTGAAGTCTGCCCCAACCAATCATAACAGTGGAAAATTGCTGTATTTTACATGAAGTCTGTTGTGGAAAAGTAGAGGCTGACAATCACATGAGCAATAAAGGCAAGGGCAGAAATCTTTACGTCCTATAAAGGTGCTAATTATGGGCACATATTCATGAAAATGTTTCTTCATGAACATGTATCTACATATTTGATTTGAAAGTATTTTAAATAATATTGACATTACTTGAGCAGTTTAATTAACCTTCAAGTGTCCTTCGTATAGCAGCCCTTAATTGACCCTTCCCAAAGACCCGCCCCTGTAGTTACTGTTGCTATGACAACAAGCCATGCTCTCACGCCACACATCATGTTCTCACGAAGTGAAAAATACATGCGTACTTGTATTTTTTTGACATGAGTACACACACTTTTCAAGTTCAAGTTCATCAAAGTTAATCTACTAACTGGTCAATCAAACCAAATTTAGGCACAAAGCTCTGAGGTGTGATCCAAACTTTTTTTAAAATAAAAAGACGTCATATCACGATAAAATAAAATCGATCAATTTATGAATTTTTGTGTGTGTGTGTGATTTTTGGAGTAAAAAATTATTTACCTATAAGAGTACCATATTTTATGTTATATTTAATATTTCTTTTACTTCAGTAAAAAAAAAAAAAAATCATTCCAGTGAGTTACCTAAAAATGTGGTGACTTTGGTGACATCTGCTGACATTTGATGGTATAAAAATAGCAAAATAGCAAAAATATCAATAGCCACTAGTAGTACTCAGTGGCTGCATATAGGCTGAAATCTAAGGTTTTATCACAAGTTACAATTGTTGAATGTTTTAAAAACCATTTTTGTTGGGTGAGACTATACAAAGATGTCAAACTACTTACAGACAAAAATGACCATACTATAAGGAAAAGACAAAGTAGGAGACAGCATTAACAAAGTATATGTACAAAGCGAACTGGCTGCAAAAACTCAGTTCTTGGAGGGCCACAGAACGCTAGAGTTTAGTTGCAACCGTGCTCCAACACATACCTGTAGTTTTCAATGTATACAAGCTTTCAGGGTTGGGGAGTAACGAAATACAAGTAACTTCGTTACGTATTTAAAATACAAAATTCGAGTAACTGTATTTCATTACAGTTACATTTTAAATGGGTGGTAATCAGATTACAGTTACATCTGAAAAGTATTTTAGATTACCAAAGTGATTACTTTGCATTTTAATGTCATTTAAACAGCGATTGGTGATTCTCTGACTCTGACAGTCTGAAAAAGCGTTAAGTTTCAGTCATTTTATAATTGTAAAAAAGGTCACTTTAACTTTTTCTCACAATTTGTTTTTTTCCCATTACAATTGTGAGTTTGCATTTCACAATTATGACTTCTCTGAGTTATAAAGTCAGAATTGGGAGATATAAACTTGCAATACTAATTTTTTTCTTGCAATTGTGAATTTAGTATGTGAGTTTATATCTCATAATTCTGACTTTTCTCAATATTGTGAGTTCATCATAAGATCAATAAAAACTTGCAATTACCTTTGTTGTGTTTGTTCCACATTTATTAGTATTCCAAAGTATTCTAAAGTATTTAGATGAAGTTACTAAACTTGAGTATTTGTAACGAAATACGTTACAAATTACTTTTTAAAGCATGTATTTTGTAATCTGCCTCTGAATTAGGTGGCAGCTATTTTGCAAATAACTAGCTGTGTTTTCATGAAACGAGAGAGTTTAGCTCCATTTTGCCTCAACACACCTGCCTGGAAGTGTAGTAGGCCTCATAAGACCTGGATTTGCGGGTGATTGGCTGTTTAATTGGAGTTGGAGCTAAATTTTGCAGAGGAGTGGTGCTCCTGGAGCAGGACTGGATACCCCTGTTATACAGGGTTGCAACTGACAGTTGTTATTAACATTTAAATGGATTTTGTGGTTTTAATTTTCCATTCATTTTCCCCCAGTTTGAACCCTTATTAAATAACAGTGCTATTCAAAACAACATGAAACCATTGGGATCGCATACCATTGATGCCCATGGTCCCATGCAGACTACACCTGTCTTCTCTGAAATTATGAAGCTGAGCTGAAGGAAAGGCCTGGACTGGATGCACAACTGATGGGTGCTAAATGATTACTCTCTAGGCAACATCTGCTTAAAGTAAACACATCCATCAAGTTTTAAATAACCTAATATGTGCAGTATGCGCAACAAGGGATAATTCCCATTTTAATACGAGGTGTCAGTAGAGGAGAGGATATTTATCGAGAGGACAGCCATTTATGCGAACACTCTTGGCAGGCCTTTGTTTGTGATATTTTTAGCATGCGATTCAATATACCTTTAGATTACACACACACACTCACTCACTCACTCACACACACACACACACACACACACAGAGAGATACTGTACATGGTGTAATGATGTTGTGAGTGGAGCAGATAAATCATGGACGCTTTAATCAAACCACAAGAGAATAATCAATCATTCAGTGCTCTGCCCCTCTTCCTCTCTCTCTCTCTTTCCATCTCTCTGGCCTAAACAGCATGCCTGCGGTGTCCATGGGTAATAAAGGTGCCAGATCATTTCAAACTTGCTATCATTATTATTTGTATTGCAGATACTGCAGTGTGCCTATTCTATGGGGGATTTGGAGGGCACAAAACAACAATTTAACCATCGAAACACAAACAGAAGTAAATCAAAACATTTCTGTACTGAATCAAGGCCAATTCCAAATTCGTTTCAGTAGTTCACAATGTTGCTTGTGAGAAAACGGGCATCACAAATCCACAAGACTCACTCCAAAAAATAACTTGTTGGTCTAACTTAATTCAATTATGACACCTATTTCCACGCATTTGAACTGATTAATTTGAACTTAATCTAGGTTAAATGTACTGATGAGTAAATTTCATCCTAATTTAATGAATCGGACCAATTTCATATGACGTATTCTGTGAATGTTTCCTGAACATTATTCACTCTTGTTGATCCAGCCAATGATGATGCTATTCAGATTGGCGCCCTTGTGCAGAATTGCATGAGTTCTCTGTGCTTAGAATAAGGTGGTCAGCGCAACATTTGATTACATGCTAGGTATAATGTTTGTTGCAATCACGCAATGAATAAGCTAATAATTATTCATCACTGCCATTGGCAGAATTATAACTTACTGAATGCAACGTAGTTTAATTTTTTGGAGCCACCCTCAGTCTAACCACAAGCTCAACACTTCACCACAATGGTAACCCCAAAACTATTAACATAACAGAAACTTTTAAATATCAACATAATTGAGCAGTAAACATTAAAAAGTATCTCCATTTTCTCATCTTGCTAAAAACTGCTTAAAATAACATTTTATTTGAACATTTACTCTCCCAGTTCAGCTGCTTTGCAAAGCATGATCGGAAGTGAAAGTCCTGTTTGATTGAGTCCTGGTTGGGTTTACTTGATTTTAACATGAAATCATCAACTTAAGTCCAAAATGAATCGTTTCAAGTCAATTTAACATGAAGCAATCACGTTTGAACCAGAAACCTAATACACTTGTGTTGAATCAAAATAAGTTGTTTAAATAGCATCTAGCAACAGCATCAAAAAATCATTTTTTTGTGTGCTGAAAACACACATTTTGAGTTCAGGAACGCCATTAAACCCACCTGAACTATAAAGAACTATGAGAGAATCCTTTTATTACCCTGTTCCACTGCTACTATGGACTAACATTTAATTATTTGATTATTGTCATACATGTTTTACATACCCTTCATTTACATCTTTACCCACCCTTACCACCAAACCTGTGCCTAACTTACCCACATCCTACCTCAATAGCAGCAAGTGTTTTGCAATACAATAAATATATTGTAACTAACATTTTTCCAAGTACATAGTAATTAAAAAGACACCAAATATAGTTTAAACCTACTTTAAACAAAAAAAAACACCCCCATTAGACCACACTAAGCTAGTTTTCTGGTTTCCCAGCCTGACCAAGCTTTTACCTGGGACACCAGTTAAAGGTGCAGTAAGCGATTTCTGTTGAAAGTTGATTGGAACGAGCACAACTATAGCCAATCAGCAGTTGGGGCGTGCAAACTCATGATGGCGGAGGAGAGAGAGAGTGAGCAAGAGGGAAATTTTACGAAAGAATGTAGAAAGACAGATGGCTGAGAGGCATTTACAAAAGACAAAATGTCCGGGGAATATCCCTGGAAAAAGAAGGGTTATGATACGGCAAGAGCTTTAATATCAAGCTTACCAGCGCTGGAGAGACCTAAGCTGGAAGCCTTGAAAATGGATGTTGCGTTGTTTCTGAGTAATATTGGTTGTGCTGTTTCACAGAACCAACATATGTATTGTTTGTTGTAGTAACAGGACAGTTTCGAGTGTCATTGCTTGTCTGGAGCTGCTGGTGACTAACAACAAACTCTTGTAGATACTCTTGTATACTGTATGTTGTTTTTTATTGTTTTTGTTCTTCCTCGTTCATTCGTCATCTTAGCTTTATTGTTCACAAAGCATTATTTAGCTTCGCTTCAGCTGTGATGAAAAGACATCCACTACTGCACTGCATGTTTGTTTATTTTGAGGACGGAGCAAATGTTTCTCAGAAATCGCTTACAGCACCTTTAAGACCTGAAAACTTGCTTAGACCAGTTAAAGCTGGTTTTTATTTTTTTGGCGGTGAAGGTGGGCAGTCGAATATCATCGACCTTTATTCTCAACACAGGTGTAGCAGCAAGTCTAAGGCCAGTAGCATCATTAAGGAGACCAGAACTCATACAAAAACCTCTTCTCACTTCTGCTTTTGGCAAAATGTCACAGCTGTTACAAACCTGCAAGACAAACCATATGAAAAACCCGTGGACACCATCATAAACACAAACAAAAATATATCATGTCTGGGAACATCCTGCCAGTGTTTGTATCACTAATGCCATTCTGTTGTGTCCCCCTAGGACCAGTGTAATACACACAGTAAAGGATGTAAAGGATGTCTCTGTCTATTTCTGTCACGGCACACTTCAATTTTGTTTGATATATTTTGCTGGGTAGAACAATTCACATCGCAGGCACAGATAAAGGTCACACACTGAGTGTGTGTGTGCAGCTATCTACTTGTGAGACGAACCACAAAAACTCAACAGAATGATGGAGAGATTCAGTTAAAGGAATATTTTATTCTGGATTCTGTGAGCCTTTTGCTGCTCTTTGCACAGTCTGGCTGTGATAAATGATAAGACACCAGGACCGCACTGAAATGACATGAGGGTATCATTCTGAATGACCTCAAAAAGGGCAGGATTGATAGATATCACAAACCATATGTGTGTGTTGCTACCAGCACACACACACACACACACACACAAAATCATGTTACAAGGACATAGTTACATATCAATATACATAAGCTGGCATTTACAAAAAGACATGCTTGGTAGTTACTGAATTTTCTGCATTCTGCTTCCATAGATTTAATCAAAGATTGTAGATTCTTTTCAAAGTGATAATTAATTCAGTTCGTTGTATTCATATCTTATCATCAAATCGAGTAACAATTATGGAAACATAGACCATCACAATTTGGCCTGCAAATTAAGTTTTTTGGGTGATGGTAATCACCCAATTTCATTTCGTTACTGGGATGGTTGGAGCGAATTCATTCTTTCCCACTGTGAGCATTTACCACCACCTACTGGTGAGCTACTGCAATGACACGGATGGGGCTTTAATTAATTATTAGGAGTGTACGTGAATGAACACAAGGTGGTGAATCTCAAGCTAATGAAATAAATTTCAAAGAAACACATACAAACAAATAGATAAATAAAGTTCTTTTATATTTTGCATGACCCTTTTGTTCACTGAAAAAAAATTAACAGAATTATTCCGAGATTGAAGTAAAAGAACTTATTTTTCTTTCAAAAAATGTAGGCATACTGTCACTCAAATATCCATTACGCATTGGACGAGGATTATATTAGAACTACAAACTACATGGTTTAAATAAAAACTACAAATATGGCGGACGTGCGAAACCGGAGGCAAGTAGAGAGGTTTTGAGTTGAGGGGTTTATTAGAGTGAATAATCGGTACCTAACCTGACGAAAAGATATTTATTCAATTTTATTCTCCCATTTAATCTGAAACAGCATTGTATACTTTTATAAATCTAGGTCTACGTTTGGTCATCAACTTTTAAATGCATTATTATGTAAACACATGAGACTTCTCAATGAAGACCCATCCGTCGAGTGAATCAGAAAGAGCATGCCAAGTGTGTTTTCACACACAAGGCATTTTTCTGAAGCTTTCAGTACACGCATACAAATACAATAAGAAACCGTAACAAAATTAAGAATAAAGTTTTGTCGGAATCAACATTTACAGCGTCAAAGAGGCAGTTGCAGTGACGGTCAATGAAGGGACAGAAATGTGATTTCAAAAAATGTCTTCATTTGTGTTGTGTCATTTTTGGGTGAACCCTTATAAGTTTTACTTTAGTTCTCAAGTAAATTTAAACTAGTTAAATGCAAATGCAAGTGCCTTTAAATGTCATGCATACATTGACCATATATTGAAATAGTTCTATAAAAAGAGCGATTAGCCAAATAGGATCATGAAATTATATATGGTTTAAAGAATGGAAGCGGTCTAATTTTCAGTGGCTTGCTAAAGGTAGCAAGATGACAGATAACACTAACATTATCTTTACATTACCAAATACACAGTCTTTTAAATTTCATTTTTTATGGAAAATCCTTAGTCTTGAACCAACTACATTCTAACAAATTTGTAAAGAATGTAAATGTGCCCTGCTTGTCATACTTAAATTTTAGAACTATTTAAAGAGCAAGTTATTTAACCCATACAATTTAACCTATATAAAAGTTAAATTAAGTATAAACCGCCTGTCTCATGCATGTATAAAATGTTCAAAACTATTTAAACTTCTCAAACTTAAAACACATATTTGTTATAATCACAGAGAATTTATTGAACAAATGCAATGAACATCTGGAGTGCCTTCAGGTCAATCATTAACAAGAGCCTTCAGACACAGTCATGAAATGCTGGTTAAGCGTTTACCATATAAAGACCTTTTGAAGACATTTTTTTCCTTTAGACAATTTTAAAGCTATATGGCTTATGACTTCTCTATTTAGAAAAAAAGTAGTTAAAAACATACTTGTATATACACAAACATACATATTTACACATCTTGTTTTTTTTCTCTTGTCAGTGAAGTTTTCCATAGTTTTCTTTAAAATAACAGTACAGGGAGAGTATGTTGAGCTGACAAAATGATCACATAAGTAGTACATCTGAAGATGTAAACATCAAGGACTTGTAAGTAAAAAGCATAAAATATTCAGCAGGGAAAGTACAAAAGGGACTTTCAAACGCAACATTCAAACCCATGCAAATTTAGAAAAAAAAAAAAAAAAAATTATGTCAGTCAAGATAAGTGACCTTCATGATGGGTTTTCAGATTCTGTAGACTTTGCCCTTGAATTGTCAGATCTTTCTTTTCTTTCATCTTTCTTTTCTTTGCTCCTGCTTCTGTCCCGTCTGTCACGGTCTTTCTCCTTGCCTCTTTCTTTGTCCCGTTCTCTGTCCCGATCTCTTCTGTCACGGTCTTTTCCACGCTCTCGATCACGACTCCTTGAGCGTTCTCTTCTCCTGTCCCTGCTGTCTCGATCTCGATCTCGATCACGGTCTCTGTCTCTGTTCTTTGCTCTTTCTCGGTCATGGTCTTTTCGCTCTTGATCTCTATCCCTGCCACGGTCTCTGTCTCGATCCCGGTCTCTCCTCTTGTCTCCATCTCCATCTCTGTATCGGTCAGACTCTCTGCGATCCCTCTCTCTACTGTGTTCTCTTTCCCTTTCCCTGCTGCGACCCCGCTCCCTATCTCTTTCCCTGCTCCGGTCTCTTTCACGATCCCTTTCTCTGCCTCGGTCATGCTCGTGTTCCCTATTCCAGCCCCACGCTCGTCCACCATGACCACCTTCTCTGTCTCTATCTCTCCTTCTATCCTCAGACAAGTCACGCTGCCTCTCTTCAGACAACCTTGAGGGGGCATCTCGGTCACGCGAACCACCATCAAATCGACTCGGACGGTTATGTGGCTCTGCACTATCTCTGTTGGAACTGCTTCGCCTCCTCATTTCAGGGGAGGGACGTCTCCAGTGGTCATCACGGTGGGTGTCTGGGCTGTGTCCACCTGCACGACTCTGTATTGGGATCGGACCTTCAGGTGGTGTTGGAAGCAGAGGTCCGCGAATAGGTCTAACATCACTTGTGCTATCATCATTGTAGTTAAATCGTGTTGGCTGGCCAACAGCTTCCTTATCATAATGTCCTGGTGGTGGACCTCTCGGGCCACCAAATTGCTGAACTGATGATCCCCGGTGCCTTTCAAAGTCTTGAGATGAATTTCCCCGTGGTTCCTCAAATGATCCCCTATGTTGAGGTGAACCACGGAATTGGTTTGGAGGTGGAAATCGCTGTCCTGACATTTCACCTGTAGGACCAGCAGGTCCTCTTCGTCCATCAAAGTGGTTTGGTGGTGGTCCCCTAAAAGGAGGCCTTTGTGAGGGTACCTGGGACTTCTCCATTCCCTGATGATACGAGTTTCCACCATCTTCAAACTGATCACCAGGTCCTCTTGACATGTTAGATGGAGGTCCATGATCCCCAATGTTATGAAGCGGAGATGGGCCTCTTGGCCCTGGGAAGTGGGATGGTGGTGGAGTTCTATTATCAAAGTGATTTGGAGGGGGACCGGCGAATGGTGGAGGTGGACCCCTAGGTGCAGAGAAGCTAAAAGGGGGTGGAGGCCCATTAAACCTTTGTCCATCAAAGCTGGGAAGGGGTGGCCCAGGTAGTGGAGGCCCTGAATGTGGACCTCTTTGTCCAATATGCTGAGGGGGAATTGAATTCATAGAATTATCAAATATCTGAGGAGGAACTACTCTCTGACCCATTGGTTGGAATGGAGGTGGTCCTCTTGGTGTAAAATTTGGAGGTGGTGGACCTCTTGGAGCAGCATCAAACTGAGAACTGCTACCCCACTGATTCTGGAAAGGTGGATATGAACCAGGTGGTGGATACTGAGAATGATCATTATCCCCAAGGGGAGGAGGTGGACCTTGCATTGGGGGAATCTGCATTGGTGGTGGACCTGAGATTGGTGGTGGGAGATGCATGGGCGGTGGAACAGATATTGGTGGTGGGCCTTGCATGGGAGGTGGACCAAGAATAGGTGGAGGCCCAATTGGAGGAGGAAAAGACATCGGAGGTGGAATGTTAGCAGGATTTGTTGTTGGTATGTGCTGTATATGGGAACTGTGAGAATCCATATAAGAGGAGTTGTCTTGGATAACATCTTGTAGCACTCCTGAGTGTACGGATGTAGATAAAGTACTGATTGTTGAAATGTTATAATACGTGGTTGCAGTAGTCTCAATAGGCTGCCCAATGGATGAAACTTGGTCAGCTTTTAAAACAGACTGTCCAATGGTTGAATCAGCTTTTAAAATGCTGGCAGAATTAGGCCAAACCTCCTCAAAACTTTTAATCTCAGATTCAATGGGATCATCCTTCATTTTGGCTTCCTCTTCAGGTTCTTTTTCCATGTAGCTTTCCACTAACTCTGGGTCAATCTTTTCCCCTAGTAATGGAATAGAAACTTCTGTGCTCTCTAAATCAAGGAAAGGCACCACTTCACTCTTGCTTGTTTCCTCCTCCTCAACTTTCTCCTCAGAATTGGATGCTTCTGAGTGCAGGAAGGCAGGCTGCATGGAATCCAAAGTAGCAGTAACTTGTGATATGGGAATATCTGCGGTTGCAGAAGGTTCCTCTCCTGATTTATCTTCAGTAGAGTCCACCTGTGCAGTTTGTGTGTCTGCGACTGTGCAAGCTTGTGTTACTGATGTCTCTATCACTGTAGGGTCTTGTGGAGATGGTTTATCTGTAGTAACAAAAGATTCCTCCTCTGTCTCTGTGGAATCAGAAGTCTGCCTTCTACTTACAGCTGCCTGTCTAGGGTCTCTACTCTGCCTTGGGTCTCTTCTCAGGTTTATAACTGGAGCAACTGTACTCTTTGCCACCAACTCTTCAACCTTTTTACCAAGCTGCAGCAATTGACTGTTAGCTAACAGAGATGCAACAGGCTGAGAAACCAAAGTCTCTGGCATTTGCTGATGAACTGCTTCCTCGTGCTTCTGTTCCTCAATATGTTTGTCTTCAAGCACTTTTTGATGCTCAGTTAATTTTTTAGCACCTGGATCAACTCCAGCATCATTAAAAAGAGAGTCATCCTCAGGGTCATAAGCAACATCATCCATCATAGTGGTGACCTCAGTTTGCTTAATGGCAGCAGATACTTTTGTTGTATTATGGGTATTTTCTGCACCATAACCAACAGCTGGGTCATATTCTTCTTCAGGATCATATGGTCTATCGTCCTGTACTTCTACCTCTCTACCCTTGGTTACTGCAAACTGCTGTACAATTGGATCTAGCATGGGCACAGAGACATCTACAGCACTTTGATCAGAAGGTGATAACGAGACATCAGAATCTTGCTTCTTCTTACCAAAAAGTGTTTTCAGGATAGTTTGAAGTGGAGTGGCTGTTGATGGTGCTGAGACATTGGAGGATGGGGAATTACTGCCTGTGCTAGTGCTGACGCTATGCGCTTTCACAGAGGAGAGTAGGGAAAACACTGAAGCGACAGTACTTGAAGACTCAGAGGCAGTATGGGGTGGAGGGTGCCTGGGGGTGTTGTGCTTGATGAGCTTATGGCATCCAGACTAGATCGAAGAACTTTCTCCTGTTTTATTTCAGATTTACCAACAGAGGATGGTTTTGGAAGACCTGTCTCATCATCTCTTAGAGTTTTAGAACGTTTCTCCTCATTCTCTAGTGGGGCTCCAGAACGCTTCTTGTCCTTCTGGCAAATCAACAACCCCAGGAGAAGATTGGGGCGAGCTGGTTCCAGACCTGCAAAAAATTATGAAACATTATTTCACAAACAAGTTCTCTATAGATCTATGATTAGGATCTTTAGGATATAACACTTATATAACATTTTTAAATAATGTGTTTTTCTTACCTAATAACATTTAAGAGAGCTTGTTCCACATAATACAAAATACTTCAAACTGGTAACATGAACTGTTAAAATTTACCCATACAACACTTATGTTGTTGTTTTTTTATATACCAACCAAATCATCCTTGTGATGCATTAAATTAGTAACCAACCGTAACAATTTAATAATGGTAAATTAGATTACCACAAAAAAAAGCTTTAATTTAGCACAAATATTCCCTTACACACCATAAAAGCTCTTAATTCTATAAAATGTATTAATATAGCAGCATTTCATCTATACCAACTGCTCATTTTTCTTACTCTGGAAAACTTATGCCAATAATGGCAATTCTAATCATGTAAATTTTATACAATTTGTCCCAGAACAAGAAACCTGCTGGCAAACATAGCGATAATCACTCCTTTGGCAGGCCAGACGACTTTCTTGTTTTCCTTAGAAGACCAAATGTTATCCCGAATATAACTTACCACAGTTGCCATGATATTACAGCCAGTCCAACAGCAGACACCATAAAATGTCAGCACTTTCATTTTGAAGTTTAATTTTTACTGAGGTGCCATAAGTTATACACATTTCATTTATAGGTAGTCATTTTAAGCAACTCCATTATTAAACTCCACTTGTTTTTACGATGAAATATGAACCTGAAAAAAGGCTAAGACACAAATATCTTAGACATGAAACTTGGATTCATGATAAATTTTATTAGAAAGTTATAAAATACATGACAACTTGCAGACAAAATTAAGAACACACAAAATTAAGCACACAACTCAAGTGTATGAGTTACATATTGTAGCCCGTTTGATATGGCCATGGTTTAATTACCATTTTGTAAAATGTGGAACAAGATTTCTATTTACAGAATAGAGTTAAAATATAGATAGACTGCTTACCTTATGTTAACATAAAAATTTGCTTTTTAAACTAAATGTCTGGGGAAAGAGACTAAAAAGATTCGTTAAAGATTTTAAAATATCCTTGTAGATGCTTACCTGGTCCATCAAATGGCAGAAGCTTTGCAGGAAGTGGGTCTTTTGAGCTCAGAGGGATGAGGTAAAGGTCTTTAATGCGCTTGTTGCTGTTTGCCACAACTCCAAACCGCTTACGGCTACTGAAATAAGAAAACAGAGACACATACGCCACCTCCTCCTCTTCGGTTGCCGGATGGAAACGAATGAGACTGAGTTCCTGAAAAAAGAAACCTCAGCATTAAAAAAAACAGAAAATCACTAAAATGCAAATGAATAAAAGTCAAGTGCCATTTAAATTAGGTCAACTTTCTGTTGTGAATTTGTGAAGTTCTGAATTTGATTCTAATGCATCTGACATTTGTTTTTTATTTTCATACTTTGGACAGTGAAGTCTTCAACTTTCCCACATAATCCCAAACGGTGTGTGGTGATATTCTACCGCCAATATGAATGGTATCAGGTAAGTCCTGCAAATAAAATACATTTAGTCAATAACTCAACTTGAACCCCACAAATGAATATGAAGACATTTAAGAAATTCTTTGAAAAACAAACCTCCTTAATATGCTCAAATGATCCTGAAACCATATAGGCTTTTGTGACAAACTTGGCAACAGAGTGCATGTTTATGAACCCTTTCCACATCATCTCTTGTCCAGACAAGAACAAAGCGGTTTCACCCTCAGGAGTGGGCTCTGACACACTGATAAAAATACAACAGATTTACAAATATTACTATTTACGAGAATAGTAACAATGTAGAAAGAAAAGCATTTTACACTAAATGCCATATATTCAGGTGCTGGTCATATAATTAGAATATCATCAAAAAGTTTCTTTATTTCACTAATTCCATTCAAAAAGTGAAACATTTATATTCATTCATTACACACAGACCGATATTTTTCAAATGTTTATTTCTTTTCATTTTGATGATTATAACTGACAACTAATGAAAATCCCAAATTCAGTATCTCAGAAAATTAGAATATTGTGAAAAGGTTCAATATTGAAGACACCTGGTGCCACACTCTAATCAGCAAATTAACTCAAAACACCTGCAAAGGACTTTAGACGGTCTCTCAGTCAAGTTCTGTAGGCTACAATCATGGAAGACTGCTGACTTGACAGTTGTCCTAAAGACAACCATTGACACCTTGCACAAGGAGGGCAAGACACAAAAGGTCATTGCAAAAGAGGCTGGTTGTTCACAGAGCTCTGTGTCCAAGCACATTAATAGAGAGGCGAGGGAAGGAAAAGATGTGGTAGAAAAAAAAGTGTACAAGCAATAGGGATTGTGAAACAAAACCCATTTAAAAATGTGGGGGAGATTCACAAAGAGTGGACTGCAGCTGGAGTCAGTGCTTCAAGAACCACTACACACAGACGTATGCAAGACATGGGTTTCAGCTGTCGCATTCCTTGTGTCAAGCCACTCTTGAACAACACAGCATCAGAAGCGTCTCGCCTGGGCTAAAGAAAAAATGACTGGACTGCTGCTAAGTGATCCAAAGTTATGTTCTCTGATGAAAGTAAATTTTGCCTTTCCTTTGGAAATCAGGGACCCAGAGTCCGGAGGAACTGAGGAGAGGCACACAATCCACGTTGCTTGAAGTCCAGTATAAAGTTTCCACAGTCATTGATGGTTTGGGGTGCCGTTTCATGTGCTGGTGTTGGTCCACTGTGTTTTCTGAGGTCCAAGGTCAACGCAGCCGTATACCAGAATGTTTTGGAGCACTTCATACTTCCTGCTGCTGACCAACTTTATGGAGATTTCATTTTCCAACAGGACTTGGCACCTGCACACAGTGCCAAAGCAACCAGTACCTGGTTTAAGGACCATGGTATCCCTGTTCTTAATTGGCCAGCAAACTCGCCTGACCTTAACTATTATGTATTGTGAAGAGGAAGATGCGATATGCAAGACCCAACAATGCAGAAGAGCTGAAGGCCACTATCAGAGCAACCTGGGCTCTCATAACACCTGAGCAGTGCCACAGACTGATCGACTCCATGCCACGCCGCATTGCTGCAGTAATTCAGGCAAAAGGAGCCCCAACTAAGTATTGAGTGTTGTACATGCTCATACTTTTCAGTTGGCCAAGATTTCTACAAGTCATTTCTTTGTATTGGTCTTAAGCAATATTTTAATTATCTGAGATACTGAATTTGGGATTTTCCTTAGTTGTCAGTTATAATCATCAAAATTAAAAGAAATAAACATTTGAAATATATCAGTCTGTGTGGAATGAATGAATATAATAAACAAGTTTCACTTTTTGAATGGAATTATTGAAATAAATCAGCTTTTTGATGATATTCTAATTATATGACCAGCACCTGTATATATTCAATATAATTCAATGTTGCACCTGGTAGCACTGGACCCATAATTGCGTAGATCTTGTGAAGAAGCTGGTTTTGGAATCACAGGTCTGGCTAGAGATGCTGGGGCCGGAGGGGGCATAGGCAAAGGACCTTTTGCTTCTACAACCACAGGTTCAACAGAGACGGGAATATTTGATGGCATAGCAGGAATATCAGGAACTACATGAGGCACAGATGACCGGTGGCCTGCAGTACGAGGATCCCTTCGAGTTATTGTAACGGAAGAGACTGCTGGTACAGCAGCAGTGACTGGGGGCTGAACCACAGGAAATGCACTGCTTGAATCCTCCATCTGCGATGTAGAATCAGGTAAAGGCATTTCAACACCAGAAAGAGAGGAACCTTGAGGGAGATCAGCAGGGGATTTGGATGGTCGTGGCTCTGGTTTAGACTTAAAAGATGGCTCTGGCTTTTTAGGCACAGACATTTTTGTTTTTTTAGATGGTGGTTCATCATCTGCAGACTTCTGGCCTGAAATATAAGAAACATGTAACTTAATTATTAGCTGTTAGAAAGATCATAGGTGTACATGCAACCAATAGTCGCCACTTTCCAGGCAGTCCTGAGTGTACGTGAACTGTTTTTATTGTGGTAGGATATACTCCCACCTGTACAGATCTTGCAGTTCAGGTCAAAGAGATGAGCCCTGTGCTCTGCTGTAGTGTCTTTCAGCATACTACTGAAGATATCTGGCATTGAGCTGCCTTTACCAGAAGAGACTGGTGCTTGTTGTGCAGAAGTAGGCCGCGTGTCCTCTTGGGACTCCTGCACAAAACAAGGACAAACATAGAACGAAAGGGTCATTATTATACAAGAACAATATTATACTTTAGGATGCTATTCCCATGCATTTATTTATACATTTTATATGCACGCATGTGAAAGAGGACAAAATAAGAAAGTTGGCAGGTAAGAGAAAAGATTATGCATTCAGCAAGTTGCTTTAGGACAATGAATTGAGAGCGGGATACGAGAGGTGTGTGAAAGAACAGACAGAAAAGGAAAGCAAGAAAGCCAGCACTTACAGCAGCAGAAGCCAAGTGGGGAGATTGGGAAGTGGCAGGCATACATACATCTCCATCAGACATAGGAGGAGGAGCTTCCTCCATGTCTACATCTGGGGGAACACCCTCCTGTCTTGATCCACTTTTAGGCTGGGATCTCCCACTTATATCCAGACTCTTTTGGAATAAGCACATAGGTTTGAGCAAAGAGTACAAAGAGCATAAGTTTTTATCTGATATCATCCAAACAAATTCTAACTTTTATACCTCAGAGACCTCAGATTTTCTCCAGTCTGACATCTCCTTGGAAAGAAGTTCTTCTGGACTTAGTCTCACCAACCTGAAAGGACTAATCTCCCCACCAACCACACGATAGAACAGGCCCTGCCACACAAATAAGTAAAATTTTACAAATCTCAGAATTGTTACAACTAACGAAGCTACTAAAATGGATCTGTACATTACAAAAACAAAACAAAAAAAGGGACAAACCTTGTTTTTGGGGTCCTTCAGGTTAAACATAAGGGATCTGTACTTGTTCTTGTATTTGTTATCAGTGTTCAAATAAAGGTTAAACATTTCCTTCTCAATGCTGACAGACAACTTTCCCACTTCACTCTCAGACATGGAGAGATCATCACTGTCACTGACTCTGTCACACAAAAATGTAAATATGCAAATTATTGGAATGACATTAAAATTTTTAAAATAAATAAAAGCTATTCAATATTTAATTTTTTTTTGGTTAATTTACAAAATTTAAATGAGAGAGTACATCATGAATCCATCTTCCAAACCATGTTTTTTCCTTATCCTGAATCACAATGGTACACCTACGAGTGTTTGTGTTCTGATTGGATTTTATACCAAATGGGAAGACACTGTGGAGTAACCCACTACCGGCGTGACCCATCATATAAATAAACCGAGAGAAGTAGCTCCAGCTACAATGTTTTTCCCTAAGATGCATGCAGTTGTTTATTAACCAACAGAGCACTTAAAGTTACATAGTGTACCTTTAATATTATTGAATCAATAACAAAATATTCAGTTTACGTGAATGAATTTCCATTTTAATATGTGTTTATCATTTATTTTTACCATCAAGTTAGACGGCAGCTATATTCAACAGCTGCTATATTTGCCAATGAGATAAAAAATGATCAGCTTTAAGTAAATGTTATACCTCTGAATCACCTCTCACCTTTTATACAGGATATCAGTCAGTGATCGTCTGATGTTGGATCTCATCTGGTTGTTGGGTGGTGGCTGTGGAGGAGCAGCAGGGGCAGCGGGCTGGGTTGTTTTAGGCAATGGGTGTTGAGTGGATGACACTGGTGAAGGTGGGGTTCTAGTGGTGGGAGAGGGACCAGGCTCAGCAGACTCTTTTTGCCCTGCCTGTGGCTGTTTTTTTGGGATGGTGAAGGTGCTTTTGCCAACGCGAAGGGCTCCAGAGGCATGGTGGCGAGATCCCGGGGGGGCTGAAGGAGACAGAACTGGAATTGGTGGTGGGGGAGGTCCCGGCTTCTTCAATTTGCCCTGTGGTACGGGCTGTTTTCTTAACTCTCTGCCACTGCTCAAAGGTGGTGCATTTGTTTTGCCTTTGGGAAGAGAAGAGTTAGCAGCAGCTGCCTTTGTCCCCTTGGAGCCAGGAGACTTCTTTCCACCTTTGGGAGAAACATTTGAAGCGGGAGTTTTCTTGTCTGTAGATGCAGTCTCCTTCTCTGGTTTGACTTCTTCATTGCTCTCCTTTTCTTTGTCTTTTTGGGGTGCTGCTGGAGAGAAAAAAAAAAAAGAGGAATAAAAGGATTCATAAACAGAAATGGCAAAATTGCTCCAAATAGCTCATTTGATTGAGAAAAAAAAAAATGTGTGAAATGCTAAATTGTAGTGCCTTGCCTTGAAACTGTAATAACTTTCAAGTTTCTGAATATGAAGACCACCATTACCAGTTCAAGAATTGGTTTAAAAGACACGAGGCAAATGTTGAACATGTAAGCTTTATTTTAGAAAATATTCAACAATCATTTTTAAACCATCTTAAGGACTACCTGGCTCACATAACCGTAAGATGTATTTGTGTACATTTAATTATTTTCTTTAATGTATTAACCACAATAATCAGTAGGTAGCATATTTAATGTATCAACTAACTGGAGCACAGAGCAGCTATTAGTTGGCAAATAATTTAACATTTTTAATATGCCAGATTTTAAGCAAAATATGAAGGGTTCACACTACATGCACCAAATTTAGATTATTTGCCGTTTTGGTTTTCAACATTTTGCCATTATATACATCCCTAACCCAATTTAATATCTTAGGAAAAAACTGATTATATGAATTAATGTTGGAAGTGCTGTCAATGTGCAACAGCATAGCTCACTGAGAATATAAAGCATACAATCCTGATGTAATAAATAAATTGCCAGCATTACAGGAAAAGCAGCATGTCAATAAATTTAGATATCCGAGTACATAACCAGTATACAATAACTAAACCATAGTGGACCTCAGCTCACTTGTATTGCAGAAATGGACCCTTATAAAAGCACTTAAGTTTCAAGTTAAGGTACACAATGTACCACAAGGCAAAATAATCCCATTCATGAGTTATTCTGATAAGACAAATTTCTCCATATCTTGATCAACAATAAAAGCAGAAAACAAACAAGCCAAGGTACACTGTCATTCAAAAACCTTAACACCATTTAAAAAAACCTGCTGGGATCAAGACACCAAAATTGTTGGCATTAATTTTGATTTTCTAATTCATAATTTGCTGGTATCACACAAATGCCCTACATTAAGCTCAAGGTATCCTTCGTTTTTGCATATGGTAAACTGAAAACTTGCCCTTTCCAGTACTCAATCATTCCTACTAGTGCAGAAAACCAAATTCAATCTCTGCATCAAATCAACTGCATTCAGCTTTCAACAAGTATACGAACGTCAATACTTAATGTTCATATTTAAATATGCAAAAAGAGTATCAGCATAGTTCTACATTCTATGTATATATGTATAAACATAAGCTTGACATTTCCCTGTGTGCTGCAATTATGAGGCATGTGAATTCTGTCGTTGTCTGCTGTGGGGTGATATGGTGTCCTCAGCTGTTCTTCATTATGGTTCCTCATTACTTCAGCTTACTCTCTGGGCTCTTGGACCTTTCTGAAACGCCACAGTTCTTCTCTCAGGACGGCTCCAAGGACTGTAGGCTTCTTATTGCAAATCATGCTGTGACATTTAGCGGATAGCTGACAGGCCAAAAGCAGGCAGAGGCCATGCCATCCCATGTTGTCATCCAATAAACAAACTTCTCTCACAATTGAAGCACAGGGGCAGCAGAGTATTATCCGCAATTTCACTTTATTTTGAATGCCACTTTGTCCACTCAAGATTTATAAATGCAGTGCATGCGAGTCAAAGGAATATCAAATTAAAAGCTGTTAGTTAAAAAGTTACATGTTTTCATTAATAAGTAACAGAACTGTAGTCAAATGTCCATGTGATCAGAGATGTTCTATTCTTAGTCGGGGAGGAGGGCAGGAGAAAAAGACACCAAAACCTACCTGATCAGGTGTGTGGTCAGTACATCTTTTCGGATGAAGTTATTGCCCCGATGACGGCAGAGATTGGAGATAAATGGCAATGGTATTCCACAAATTGAGAAACTCAAAATCACACACACATACATTGTAGATGTCGATCAGAAAGCTTTACAAAAGCATATCATGGCAAGGCACTACAGTTTGGGCTCAGATCCCTAGGATCTACATTTTTAGATCACTCTCTTAGTGGAAGAGTAAAAAGATTTAATAGATTAAGTACCTATATACAGACTGTAAAATACAGTCTTTATGCTCTTAACATCATAAATACTTACCATTTTTTCTTATTTTTAACTTACCTGTTCTGGATCTCTGAATGACCTGATACAAGTATTATCCAAATATTAGCATCTTGCAGTGTTACATAAAAAAAACACTGTCAAATCTTTTAAGATGTAGCACAGAATGTCCAGCTTAAATCCAAAATTATAGCTGTGCTAGCATTTTCTGGTGCTAATATCCTTCAAAATGCACGTAATTTAAATGTCCAATTCATACCAAAAGAGCTGCTATTATTAGATCTTTGAATCCCGTAGGCTGCAACAATTACAATCAGTTGTTCTTGACAGTTCAACACCCCCATCATTGGTAGAGACGGGTCAATAAAATGTGGAAAACCCTCAGAGAGATACATACACGCTTTGTTTAACACAGATGCTGATATGGGTGTAGTCTTTTCTGGCGTTACTGCAATGTAATTATGGTCACTGGACCAGGATGACATGGCCGGAGGTGGCGGATGCTCCTCTGCATGCTTGTCTTCATCATCATCATCATCGTCTTCCTCAGTCCCAGTTTCTGACTCCTCCTCCTCAACTTGGTTAGACGACCTCCTTTCCGGTCCAGAACTCCTCTATAGACAACAAAAAGCTTTGTTAAAAAAATAATTAAATATAAAATATATTATTAATTTATTTATATATACACACATTCATATATTCTCAATATTATTAATTCTATATGCATATATAGAATATGCAAAAATATTTATATATATATATATATATATATATATAAAGATACTGAGGAAAAACATCAGCTGTTTGACACTACAAAATGCAATACTTTACATTTAAAGCAACATCTAGACAAAAAAAAAACAACAAAAAAAAACAAAACTTTTTTCTAAAATCTAGATTTAAATGTCCTGGCATTATAGAGAACAGATACAGAACTTGTGTTCTTGATTTATTGTGCACCTGAATTAGCAACTACTGGATTATCAACTTTTGCAATTACACCTTAATGCCAATACAAGTGTATCCTTGTATAAAAGTCATTCAGCCATAACCCATAATTTCCTACCATTAAAGTGTTGATAAAATGAATACTGCATGATTATTATTAGGTGCCTACTATTAATACCTTCTGTGGTGATTTATTTGTGGTCTTTTTCTGCGCTTTGGGCTTGCCCCTTTCTTTCTGTTTGGAGTCTTTTCCATCCGTGGTGATCGTCTTCATGGCAGCAGCGGCATGTCTGAGTATGCAGTCGTTCCCACAGTAGACAGACTCAGGCAGAGCATCTCTCTCACAGCCAGGGCCGATACATTTTGGGAGGGACGATCCCTCAACTGCAGTCACCTGCTGAAAACTCAGGGATGTCAAACCTCTCTGGCTACTACATTACGGCAGCAGATCTACACCGTATGTAGCCTTTTTTTTTTTTTTTTTTTTAAATTGCAAGCAAAACAGTACTATCTTTCCACTATTTATCAGTTTTAAAAATAGTAATACGATATTGTCACATGAAGTGCGAACCAGTTAAAAATGTCATTGGTTACTGATCTTAAACTCAATTTCGTGTAAAAATGTCTTATTCTGTGTCCTGATCAAGTGAGTCAAAAGATGATTTTAGCTAATATCCATGGCATTAGAAATAAAAGGCCATGTCATTGCATTGTAGAATACAGTATTCAAAAACAACAAGCTCTGATGTATACTGCACATGCTGGAAACTCTAGTAGTTCATCTGTGCGTTCTACAGACACTATACTGCAGCAATAGTAACAGCAGTGTGCTGAAATGCTAATCCAAACAAAGTCAAGACTGACTCCACAAGGTTCTAAACTGTAGAAAAAAAAAGATTTTGAATAGATTTTTCAAAATTTGTGTTTCACTAAAAGACAGATCCAGCACAAAAACATTGGAAAAAAAAAGAATTTGCAATTTACATAAGGCAAAAGGGCAAATATTTTGACATCAGATAATTTAGTATCAATTGTCAGACTTCTTAAAGTATTTAGTATTTTTGATTTCAAAATCAAAAAGTATTTTAAGAGGGGCTCATTTGGCTCAATCTCATACCATTAGTTTGATCAAAAATAAAAAAAATCAATTAGATCCCTTTAAGAGGTGAAATTCAAGTTAGTTTGGTTATTACTAACCCCTTTATATTAGCAGGAAAGGTATTCAGTTGAGAAAAAACACCCAATAAAACATTTTTCATGCTTTGTAACGGCACTAAAACGCGTGGTACTCAGATGTCGTCGCTGCCATCTGATTTCTGTTTTCCCAAAATTAGTTAAATTTTGTGTGGCCAAACCTGGTAATCGTAATTCTATTGTACAATGAAACATTGAAAAAATGCACAGATATGACAGTTTTAATATTAGCTAAATGCCAAATATTGACATCAAAAAATCAGATATTGATGTTGTAATTTGCAATAAAGATAAACGTTTAAAAATGCTGAGAAAAACTGTCGAATTTAAAGTATGGAAGCACAAAGCATTGATAAGTGTATCCAGAACCAATAGGATTGTTTCTTCAACCCCAATAAATTAAATGCAAACAAGAGTGCAGTATTCAAACTCGTGTTTCACACGGAGACATACCGGCTGGAAAATCTTTATTTTCTTTTTCCCACTAGGATTGGTAGCCTTCTCGATCCTGCCCTTGATACCCAGGTCATCAGAAGCTTTCTCCTCTATGGTGGCTGCAGAAGTGCTAGATGGTGTAGTGAGACCGGTCTCATTTTTACGATGGCCAGCTACTGGCCGTTTGCCATTCTCTGCAGCTGCTGTGGAGGAACCAGGCTTGGAAATCTGTCCTTTCTGTATGTAGCAGTTTGGACAGACATAGTCCTCTCCGTTTCTCTCCATCAGTCGGCCACGTGCCTCAGAGATGCCAACGCAGTCGCCATGAAACCACTCCTCGCAGCGATCGCAGCAAATCATGAACCTATGCACAAGGATTTAAACAAATGACCAAACACCCTCAATAATCATTAAATCCACATAATACAAATCAGGGGTGCTCCGACTGGTTGGCTACCGATTGCCATTGGCTGAGAAACGCTTCTAACGATTGGATCTGTGATTTCTCAATTTGCAGATCTCATAAACCGATCTCATGCTGACAACGCATAAAGACGTGCATTTGCCGTGAAAGGTATGGCATGACATGGAGCAGTGTCATCTCAATCTAGGTAAAATTATAACGCTTAAGGTGAGGAAAAATTCTTAGAACTTTATTAAATAACTTCCAAAGCAATCTGAAAACTTACTGTTTGTGAGACTATGTCTCACAGAATGAGTGAATCACCATGAGCTCTCTTTCACGCTCAAAATGTGTAAATGGCTTCACATCACCACATCTCATCTGCACTATAATATATATAATGTGAGCTGCACAGTTGACAGAACTGTCACTTACACAATGGAGGCAGTGTTGCATTGTTACTAAAGTTTATAATTTGCATTTCTTTTTAAGTTGCAAGTGTTTACACCACTCAGCAATTGTTTATGCACACTCAAAGCATCACTAACAAATTGCACTTAAATGGTGAAATGCACACAAATGTACATAATAAGTTGACGAGTATGCACGTAAACAGTCAGTTTTCTCTTAACGTGAACAGACAGTTGAGAAAGAAACTGCATGTGTAATAGTATATTGGATCAGTGCAACTCCTTAAAGTGACAACAGCCTAATAATCCTGCTGTCGTCTCCAATTCTCTGTGGTTTGATTAACATTAATGACACTCACTGCTTTTGAATGAATAACTTCTGTAACTTTAATTGTAAAAATTATTCTCTATTTAATTCACTCAGGGAAGACCACCAATGTATTTTACATTTGATTCCTTATTCAATTTATTTAGTATTTCTACCTCTATACTACTGTTACCTACCTGAAAAAAGCCTCAAAGCACCGCTTATTTCATTTGTATCTTTATTCTATTCTATTTATTTGTGCTACTGCCCGTAAATTGTTTATTTGCTTTTATTTTTATTACTGACTGTTTACTCATCTTTATTTTGTGAATTCACTTTTTGAAATCAAGCTTGTGCTGTGTCAGCTATTGTACAAATATGCACTACAATCAAACTTTTCATGCAAGTATGTGTATAAAAATTCTCACATGAAAAGTTTGATCATGCAGTGCATATTTTAGTCTTGCCTAACGAGGACAGTGTACAACATTAATTAAGTGTTAAATTAACTGATTGAGAATGCACCAAAACAGAATTGTGGAACCTGTACCAAAAGTTATTGTCAGGATACTCAATTTTACATTTTGACCCCTTCATCTTTGGCTTAAATCCCATTCTGCAATCTGATAAACTCCTCCCTGCTGATAATTTATAAAACGACCATAATAAAAATAAGTAAAAACATAATGAAAACAAAAAGCAAAGATCATATATCATTGCATATTGTCTGTATACTGGAATGCGTGTCTCACTCAGAGATCAAACTATATTTACTATGTTTTAACACCCTGAGATAAACAAGTAAATCAAATACGGATGTCATTTTTGTCAAATAAACGTTTTATAGGCAATGGCAGTTACTTACTGATTAGCTATAAGATGTACATGATACCAATAACTTGCAAGTTTTAGCATGCAAAACACTTTCTAGCACTCATATTGATTCCTCCTTGGTCTTAATAAAAGTGTTTAGGCTGAGAAACTCATGATTTAGTTTGAATACTCCACGCAATACGAGCACATACTTACAGGGTACAAGAACACTCGAGTTTTGTTCCTTTGTGCTCTCAATCTTCTGCTGATGAGACTCATAAGAACTCCTACTTTTAGTAAGTACTTCACTGAACTTAAACTATTCTGTGTTAAGTGATACATATATACACACCAATACATATGCATGTATACAAATATCATTAAAATTAAAACGGTTATATTTAATTGACTTTAGTCATTTTATAACGCACAATATTTATAATTTGTTTATGTATAAAATATGCATATTTTATAAATTTAATAAACAAAATTATACATTATTAAAAAAATCCTTTGTACAAATATTATTAAAATAATTTACATTTCATAAAAACGTTGATTCAGTCATTTTTTCTGCTGAATCTACATGGATCAGTAATTTAATTCCAGCAAATAAAAAATCAGCTATCACCATCTCATGCACCTCCATCAAAGACACATACCTTTTGTTGTGTTTCTGCCTGCAGATGCAGTAAAGTGCATTAGGGTCATAACCATCACTTTCGCATTCACTGGACGACGACTCATCGTCGTCGTCATCATCATCATCGTCGTCGTCATCATCCTCCTCATCCTCTTTCTTCTCTTTGCGGAGCTTCACTCGTACTTTGGGTTTAGTGTCTCTTTTTAGAATCTTTACTGACTGCTCTGGTAGGACGTCTATTTACAGACTCATTTGAGGACACCTCTTTGCTCTGATTACCATCCTCCACATCTTCCTCTTTTGTCACCACATCCATTACTTGGTCCTTTTTTGCTTCCACATCCTTTCCATCTTCAGCACTGGCCCCGGTCTCAACATGTTCTTCAGTCTCTTTCGTTACTTCGCTTCCAGCCTCCTCTTCATTTTCAGAGCTGCCATCATCACTTACCGAGCCTCCGCCAGCTTTAGGCTTCGCTGCCCTCCTCGTCCTTCCCCGGCCCCTTTTCCTTTTCTCTGGTGAGGCTACTTTCTGTTCCTCTGCTTTGGATTCGGCGTTTCCGTCAAAGCTGGCTTCGGAAGCCGTTTCGGCATCTGTTGGGGTCTGGGATGGAGGATCCCCTCCCTCAAGTCGTGAGGGACAACTTCTCCTGCCTGTTCCTCTTCCTCGCTTCACAGTGACCAGAAACTCTTCCAGTTTGTCCGTGCGCTTTGCCTGCCTGCCACTACGACGCACTGGGGCGCCCTTGCCCTCCGGGGTCTCTGCTGCCATTTCTCCAGGGATTTCCCTTTTAGCAATGGTGGTCCGACGAAAGCCCCAAGTCTTCTTAAACTCACGTGAGGGCTTTGTGGATTTGTCAGGGTCCTCTACTCTGTCTTCACTAACATCACCTTGGTCTTTTTGATCTTTGACTTCTTCTGAGATCGATGTTGGTTCTGTGTGTGAAACGTAGAAAATTAGTAGGCAATAAATGTTTAAACGCTACAAATATGTCATTTGGATCACAAAACTGTGATTACGTGCATCCAAACTGAAATCAATCAAAATGCAGGAGCGTTTTGTTAAATGATAGTGATATATGAGACAACATATCAAAAAAAGCTTTTAGCCATTTAATATTTTCCAGTTCATGCCCAGTACTGATACAGAGGATCTTAAATCTCAGTGATTACATCCTGTTTCAGTAATTTCCCAATTTGAAACCCTGATTGCAGTAAATCCCACGGCTCTCTTGTACAGGAGTGCATGTGTTGGAGTGGGCCGTGGGTACCTTGTGAGCTGGTATCCACGGGATCCTGGCTGGGCTCAGGCTCAGGGGCTTGAACCAGCTCAGGGCTCACACTCTCCTCCATAGCAGAGAGACACTATTTTTCAAACAGAATATCTATAATTAAGAAAGAACAAAGATTTATTGGAGAGCACAACTCCCAAATATTACAACTTCCTAAGCGAAAAGTCTTCTCAGCTGAAGCCTTGAGGCAGGTGCCAGTGAGTCTTTCCTTTGGATGCGTCATGCATGCATTTAGTGAATTGTTGACGAGTCCTATAAAAAGGATTTAACATGCTTCAGATGTTTAAAAGTCCTACACTCCTTTCCCCACTTTAAGGATGTGTGAAATATTCGCAAACATTTAGACAACCAGAACAAAACTATCACACTGATAATACTGATGGAAACCCTTTCTTCTCTTGTTCATTGCGCACTAAGCTCCTCATAACTAAAATTACATGAAACAAATATTTCTAAATATATTTGTTGAGAAATTCAGAGAAAGATACCCCCTGAAAAAGCACATCCAAGCACACAACTTTGCATATACGAATAATACTACTAATAATATATAATAATAATAATAATCACCATTTCAACATGTAAATTCCAAATTCTACTCAAAGCATTAAGATACAGTAAAAACTAAATAGTTTATGAACTGCGTAAATGTTAAAAAAGTACACTGAACGTATATAAAAAACAAACTAAAGTTCAAAAGTTTAATAAAAAATGAATACTTTGTTCAAAAAAGCAGCTTTGCCATCACAACAATAAATTACATTTTAAATTATACTAAATTTGAAACAATTAATTTAAAGTGTAATATTTCACAAAATTTTACTATACGTTTTGCAATAAATGCGGCCTTGGTGAACATAAGACTTCTTTCAATGTCTATACACACACACACAAACACAGCACTAGAATTAGAATCAAATACCTTAGCAGTGAAATACTTGTAAAAACATTCCTTAAAATTATTCTTTTTATTCTTAAAAAATAATCAAGATCAGTGGGAACATATCTAATTTATAGACAAAGTTTTCACCATAAAAAGTTTTGCCATTTTGAGTTTGAATATATTTCTCCTGAAACTTCCATCTGACAAAGACTAATCAATACTCTTCAAGCAGACATACATAGACATGCATACATCAAGTTTGTTTTACTACAAAAAAATACTTTTGCATTAAAACATCCATAATTGTGTATTCTACGTGTCATATACAACAGTGTAATACATGTATTACATTTGGGTATTATTTTAGTAGACTAATTACATAATTGATGCACTGAATTTATAATTTTCATTCGTTTTACATTTTTACACACCAGGATACAATTCCATATTACTATGCAAAAAATACTTTATTATTTTGAGTGTCACACAACAGCACATCCAACCTTTGATGGACTTTTTTGTGTGACGTGATAATTACATCAAATATATCTGGTTTAAGGCTAACAGAACTCAGACTGATGCAGCATATCACAATGAAAAATCATTTTAATTGCAAGACCTGCATTAATAACCATTAATAAAGGCTGCGATACATATTTAACAATGCAATCTAGAGAAAATGAGACCTGCTGTAAGAAGACACCTGCATGCCCTAACATGCATTTGGAAATGAAGGCAAATCATATTTGGTTTGCAAGACAATTACTGTCAACCATTCTCATTACGATAAACAGTAACAGCGTGATTTCAGTTGTCAAAAACCATGCAGAGTCTCAAACTAACAGTAGTGAAATGCTGTACCTGTTTGCTATGATGATGGCTGGAACTCTTCTATTTAAGATACAGATCTAAAACCAACACAAAAAGAAGTTAAAAATTAGCAATGAAAGCTCAAGCTCTTCCATGAAGGTTACCTCAATGTGTTAGGTTATCCTTTCAGCACAACATAACTTTTTCTGCATATAATCCGTTTATATTCAGCCAATTAAAAGTCCATGAAGTTATACACAAGAAAAATCAAGAGTGAGCACACCAACTATTAACCAAAACTGTTACACAAGATCAACTGAACAAAGATATGCATGTTTGTGTCATAACATCGCTGGGAAAACATTGGATAAATGGCTAACAATAGCATTAATTGCAAATTATTATGTCTAAAAATCTATAAAGTTAATACACTTGCATGAATAACCAGTTTACCTGAATAATATCAGCAAATAGATCTTCTATATGGAATTAAAATACTATATATTTGAATATTAATTCTTACTAGTTCAAACAACTACCAAAAATATTCAACCACTGCAACAGACATGACCAACTTAAGCAAGTTTAAAACACTTAATGCATTTCTAATCAACTTTACTCATATTAGTTATGGTAAATTAATGATGCAGTAAACACTGCGTGTGTGTATATAATATATATATATATATACACACACACACACAAACAAGTGCATTAAGGCTTTATGTGCTATCATCCCTCATACGCGACTTACTAAGCGCCTAATGTGAAATATTTCAAACATACATGGGCGTAATGTATAAATCTCAACAATATTTAGATGCTAAGTTGACGACAATATCGAGTGCAAAATATAACAAGTCAGGAAAGAAATGCACATTTGTTTTGAAAACGCGTACAATTGTTACATTACAAACGTGCTCAAGGCCTAGTCATTAAACGCGCCTGGAGATTCATGAAATTAACTTGCCTTGAGTAATTAAAGAGAAGGTAATCCACTTTCAGAGAGGGTGTGAAATATTTACGAACACATCATTCCTGCATACAACATTAGTTGTTTTAAATGAAATAAAATAGCATCCATCGAGGTGCTCAGGAATGGCCGCCCACAGTATTGAGTGTCATAGTAACTCATGTATACGCAAAGAAAAAAAAAATGAAACGAGCAACTCAGCACAGCTATAACCCCTAAGAGCTTTAAAATACACATTTGCGTAAAAAAATAAAATGCGACAAAATGAGATAAAACAACAGCTTCCAGGAATAAATTTTGAGATTTGTTACTTGCCCGTTAGCTTTAGCTACTCGCTAGCGCACGACCTCCATTTCACTGTCTCTCGCGCAAGAGATCCTTTTATTCCTACTATGCTGTTCCTTAGACTTCATAAGAGTCTGTCTATATGTCGTTGAATATGAATTAATATAATTCTGACTGGACTGTAATATCGGCGCTAATTCTAACTCATTTCTGCGAATCGGTTCTTTCGAACAGTCTGTTTTTCGTCATCGAGTAACGACGCCATCACGTGGTTCTTACGTCTCGGCGTTCCAATAAAATCGTATGTACGTCTATATTGCCGTTTAATACGTTATTGATAAGCATGTTAATTGTAGTTGTATATTATTCAGTGCGTGCCAGTCTCGCGATCATACAGACTTCTTCCTCGAGCCGACTCAAAAAAGGATTCGTTAACGAATCGAATGCGTCTAGTAAGCGAACTGGTGGGTTTCGGTCACGGAGAGCTGCCACGTGAGAAGCTGTTAACGTCTATGAATATTTTTATATCATTTAAAATGTCAAAATAAATTTCATAACACGCCGTATACATTGTAGACATATTTAAAAAGTTTTAGATGTATAAATCACAGATACCCTTATCTGCACGGGCTAGCCTTCCATTCCTTTCACTCATGCACAAAAATACGTAAACATTCATAAACAAACGTACCTAACATTACGTTAAATTTGACTTAAAAGCGCAAAAGTAAATGTGCAAGTTTATTATGAAGTAACGTAGAGGAACGAACACACCCACTTTGTCGACAATACAAATCAAAATGTCACTGCATAAAAATTCGCATAAACCAATCACATTTCTTAAAATAATGCAATCGGGTACATAGCAATCTGTAAATAGTTCTGTAAATAGTTTAGAGAATAACGTAGTCAAACTGTAATAAAACATGATTAACGTTACCATACATAAGACAGACATGGGTTTAAATTCACATACCAAAAGCTGTTATTTAATCGAAATACAAAACAGCTGTTTACTCGTCTGTCCCGGATTGTTTTTACATCTGGAATGATCTTTTCTTATCGTATCAAATAAATACGGAGGCTCGTGGCGCCATTACTGGAGCGCGAGTTGCACTGATGTAGATCTGACAAACTGTCTGCATCTCTGTCTTCATTAAGCATACATGAACAACGGCGTAGCATGCACTAGTGTTCATTGGAGCTGGAAATGCATACTTACTTGTTAGCATTAATGTCGTTCGGCGTACGGTCAATGCAACGGTGTGACCTCCATTTTCTTTTCTTGTTGATGATGGCGGCGAATTTTTGCCTGTAGTGCTCCAGTCCAGATAGCATGAGACGAAGCACATTCAAAGTTGAACTTACAATGTAGGACAGCGACGCAGTGTCTTGGGGGTGAAAATGCATCATCCACAGATATCTGACATGCAGAAGTGCACCCTCTAGTCTGCAGAATCAGAATTGGCAGTACAGGTGCTGGTCATATAATTAGAATATTATCAAAAAGTTGATTTATTTCACTAATTCCATTCAAAAAGTGAAACGTTTATATTATATTCATTCATTACACACAGACTGATATATTTCAAAAAGTATTACCATGTCCAGCACTCAATTCTTAGTTGGGGCTCCTTTTGCCTGAATTACTGCATCAACTTTTTGATGATTTTTTATTTATTTATTTATTATATCCAAAGCGACTTACAAGGGGAGCAATTAGGGGTTAGGTGTCTTGCTCAAGGGGATTTTAGTCATGGTATTGAAGGTGGAGAGAGAGCTGTTCATTCACAATCCCCACCTTCAATTCCTGCCAGCGTGGGACTCGAACCAACAACCTTCAGGTTACAAGCCCGGCTCCCTCACCACTAGGCCACAACTACCCACTACCCCATGATATTATATGACCAGCACCTGTATGCTTACACGCACAAGGAATTTGTGACAGAAGATTCCAGTGCACAGTCAGAATGAGACCAATTAAGATATATATATACACACACAGAATAGACAAAAAAAAGGCAATGGACAATATATGCACAGATATGAAGGCCAAAAGTTTGAGGGAATGTAAATAAGAGGTATGATATTATGATGGATATTGCACATGTTTTTATTGCACAGTGGGGGAATTCAATGGTTCCCATGTAGACAGCCTGAGGTAAGAAACGGTTCTTTTCCCTGTTCAGATGCTCTGTAGAGCCGGCCAGATGGCATCATTTTAGAGATGAAGTGGCTTGGATGTGAGGGGTCGAGAGTGATTTTTACAGCCCTTTTCCTCACTTTGGATGAGTATAGTTCATGGAGTGTGGGAAGGGGTGTACTGATGATTCTCTCTGCAGTCTGGACTATGCTGAGATCTGAGAGCCAGACAAAACAGACAAGAAATGCAGAGGACAGGCCCTATGATTGGCATGTTGAACTTTGTAAGCTGGTGACGGAAGTACAACCTCTGCTTGACTTTTTTCACACTATCTGAGAGATCGTAGTGCCTGAGAACCTGAACGACTCCACAGCTTTCACAGTACTATTTGTGATGGTGATCTTCTTTCTCCTCCTGAAGGCCACTGTCGTCTCCATCGTTTTGAGCGTGTTCAGCTCCATGTTGTTATGACCGTACCAGACATCTTACTACTCAACCTCCATTCTATATGCAGACTTTTCACTATCTTGGATGAAGCCGATTACTGTGGTGTTGTGTTGTCTGCAAACTTCAGGAGCGTGACCGAGGACAGAGAACATCTGACTGCATCCTCTTGGGTCAACAGTTGAACCATGTTGAACCAATACATCATTAAAAACTTAGTCACCATGAAATCAAAATTGATCATTCTAATTTTTCTCACCATATTGTAAGGCCCGCCCACTGGTCCAATGACGGTTTCCAATATGGCGGGTGAAGGAATCTGCGTGTTGCTGTCTTCCTTTATACAATGCGATATCAACTGAATTAAATATATTTCTTTATATACATTACCTCTACATTTTCATCTGACTCCAATTATGAAAAAGGTTTAAATCATATTTGATTAGCTATATATTTGAGTAAATGTTTGATTATTCCTTTTAACCCTTTATACTCGTTCGTTTGGATTCCTATAACCCTTTGAGTCTCGCACCGATCGGGAATACGATCTCTGATCACAAACTCGTCAGTCTTGGTCATCTAGACAGAGGCAAATTGACTGATACTTTTAGATGCCGCACCATGCTTGCATATTTCTAAAAATATGTGATTCAGTCCCCATAGATCTGTAAACACTTAATTAGAATAACACTATATCTAGCCAGAGGTCATGACCATTATCTTGTTCTGAACGGAAAAACCCATATTAGCCTCTACAGCCTAAGTACACATGACTAATGCCAATGTGTTAGTCGGAGCTCCAAGTTTTGGTCCGTTACTAACCTGAGCGTAGATTTGTGGAGTTAACGTCACCTACTAGAGTTTAATAATTTCAGAGTCAATCAGAATAAATTCAAACATAAGAATTTATTAACCAGGTAATAGAACAATAATTCAAATCCAATTCAAAGAATAAAACATACATCCAATCAATAATAAAAGAACATAGAAGCATTTACCTGGCAGTGAAATAGACTACACACAGTGATTGTGCGGGAGATCTGCCTACAGACTCTCGGAACCTTTTGCCAGTTCTCTCTAAATACCCGGATAATTCAATAGGACCAAATGGTGGAGTTTGCAATTGTAATCAGGTTTGGTCCCCTGTTCAGGGGGTCACAAATGGGCAATCAGCTTGAATGGGTTATTGGTACCTGTAGAAGGGGGCACTTATTTGCATTCAGGAGGTAGTTTGAATGGAGGTTCTGGGGGCCGGCACACCTTCTAGTGGTGCGCAATATTGCTTGCTTTCTAGAACTTCTTGGAAGTTCGTACTATGTCTGGGAGAACGAGACCATTTTACCAGGCGCACTGAGACATTTCAAATGATACCAAACATGTATATTCATTTGTTGTACACATTCAGATTTGGATTGTTTCCCATCCTTCTCCTTCACCTAAAGCTCAGACAATGGTGGGGAGAGTGTAGTGATGAGGTGTGAACTGCTCGGCATGGGGCGTCTCGGATGGTTCTGTTACTTATGCAGAAGAACATTCAGATGTTGATTTGTCAACAAAAGTTGTCCTTCAGTCCAGACAATTCGACTCCAGCCTTACAATATTTATTATAAATTATTTATCCATACTAATCATGTGCCTGTATAATCAAAATAACTTGGTTACTTACTTAAAGGATTAGTTCACTTTTTAAATGGAAAATACCCCAAGCTTTACTCACCCTCAAGCCAGCATAGGTGTATATGACTTTGTTCTTTCAGATGAACACAATCAGAAAAATATTTAAAAATATCCAGTCGCATCTGAACTTTATAATGGCAGTAAGCATTTCCAAACAAGTATGAGCTGAAGAAAGTGTCTCCATCCACATCCATCCATCATAAACATATTCCACACGGCTCCAGGGGGTTAATAAACGCTTTCTGAAGTGAAGCGATGCATTTATATAAAAAAAAATCCATATTTAACAAGTTATGAAGTAAAACATCTAGCTTCCGCCAGACCTTATAATTGCACACTCCCGTTATAAAGCTTGGATGCGTCAGGATATTTATTAATATTTCTCCGATTGTGTTCATCAGAAAGAAGAAAGTCATATACACCTATGATGGCTTGAGGGTGAATAAAGCTTGGGGTAATTTTCTTTTGAAAGTCAATTAATCCTTTAACCCCAGTTTTCTGATAACAGAAGTGAGGCATTCCACTGTTGGAGACACCCCAGGCGTGACCAATCCTGGAAGCACCAATTACACCATATTTGATGCAGGAGTCCCGCCTCCCTGATATTGCTGCTAGCGGTCCCCACTTCATTCTCAGCATATCTCGTCTCTGTGCAACTGTAAAAATCCCTCCTTGCAGTTGCACAGAGACGAGATATGCTGAGATTATGTGGTGAGATACCTCACTTCTGTTGTGAGAGATATTTACAGTTAAAGACCAAAAAGACCAGACATGATAAATGAAGACTCAGAGTCAGAGTTTTAAAAAAATAAATTGAAGAAAATTTTAATGAAGAATAGTTTGCAGTTTCATCAGCAGAAGCAGCTTCAAGTCTCACAAGGAGTTTTCTCTCTCTTACATTCACATCTCCACAACAATTATACTCTAACAGAGTCCACTAACTACGTCATTACTAAATTCTGATTGGTGAAGAAAACTAGACAAAACTGGTAATTTTCCACACATGGACAGATAGTCAGAGGCACATCTCCTTCCATCATGGATGCTGACGATCGGACCCTGGATTTAGGGACGGGATGTCCTGTTAAGTCAGGACATGGCGTCTCTGCAAGTCTCATAGTGCCAGTTGTCCAGCAGTACCCATAAAGGACCTGTTCAGAACACTGAGCGCACATACATAGATACACAAGATTCACAGCTTCTTCAAGGCTGACGTTGATCTGAGCAGGAAACTTTCCCAAAACATACTGATAAGTTGAACTCTTCTCTCAGTGAGAGGTATAGACAATATTCATCATTATTTTCTAGTGTTTGACAATGAAAAGGAAAATAAATGTTTTAATATGAGTTGAAGTTCCAGAATCCACCCCTTCACTGTTATCAGAAAACTGAGGTTACGCAAGTAAACTAAAATTCTCTTTCAAACATTCGATAGGTATCTCACTAAGACAACTCCTTTATTGCAGACATGCTGTCCGAAGCAGACATGTCAACCAACTCAGTGGCGTATGTAACAAACACAAAGCTTTTAATAATTCTCTGAATAGAACGGTAACAATAAAACAAAACACACCTCATAAATTAGTTTTTGTACACACTTAGGACAAAATGAGCCAGTGATGGTTCTGTGACTCCCAGTCTATAAAACTGGACAAAAGTGCCCATGAGGTACCCATACTTCCGGAGTCCCATGCTATTGTAACCTAAAATACTAGCTTCCACTACCAAGTGGGGACAGGTGCTGATGTGAAATAGGTTTTACCCTTGTGAGAATCAGCCCATGAAACAAATTACTGATTATTTTTCCTTAGTGACTTCATTCTGTCCACATAGTAGAGCAATGGATTGACTCGGTACAAACAATGAAGCTGCTCTTCTTCCAATGAGGAAAAAGGCAGTGGATGGAAAGCTAGTAGATCCACTTGTTTACAGATGAGAGACTCACTCACTTTAGGCACAAATGCTGGCTTCGTTTTGACTTACTCTTGAGTAATCCATAGTGAACTGCATACAGGAGTTATGAACTGTCAAAGCGAGAAGTTCACAAAGCTGAACTGGTTGAAAAAGCCAATAACAAATCAGCCTTTAGCGAAAGGAACTTTAAATCTATATCTACAGGCTCAAAAGGGGACTGAGATGCATTAAATACCACAGACAGGTTTTGAAACCCTGTTAAAATGCCACGCACCTCTCATAAATATGCATATGAGTGGGTGTTGACCTATCGTATTCCTGTCAATCCCCACATGGCACTCAGAAACTGCAGCAAGATAAACCTTAACAGTTGAAAAGGGTCGGCCCTTATCTAAAAGTTCCTGTAGAAAATATAACACATCCGCCAAGAGCCACTCTCCCTGTGAGCTTGTGAGAGGAGGTCCCTGTGGAGCGGGAAAGGCCAGGAATGGTCACAGAGGAGCTATCTCCATCAGCTACAATTTCCCGGGCCAGTTCGGGCAATCAGTATGACTGAGTGACAGCATTCTCTTACTCTTTTTAGTGCTGGTACGAGCAGACTCAGTGGAGGAAACGCATAAAACACTACGTTTAACCCATAGGTCTCTCGCCAGAGAGAAAAATACAAGGCAATGAGTGTTTTCTTGTTAGGCGATGGGATCTACAGCAGCTCAGCTGAACCTTTCCCACAACAGGCTCACTACCTGAGGGTGGAGAGTCCAGCACCACCGTTCAGTATTGAAACTCTCTCAGTCCCAACCGTCCCAGTTGAATAATTGAGACAGCTGAGGCCATCAGTCTCAGAAGATGTAAAAAGAGTCTGAGTGGGACCTTTTTCCCTTCTAAAAAAGGGATAAACCGCCGTGAATTGACCTGATGCACTCCTTCGATAGAGACCCAGGTAGATTATCTCTTGTATGGGCACAAAGCAGCTTTTCATCTTGTTTATTTTGAAACCTAAGTTCTCTAAATGAGACACGAGCACTTTTGTATCCATCTCTGCCTGTTGGATTTTGGAATCAACTGCCGCTTCAATTTATATATATTGAGTGATTTATAATCAAGTTATGATCAACATTTATCCCTCTAAATATTAAATTTATTTAGAACGACTTCAACTTATATTAAAGCATTTATTTTCCTTTTCATTGTCAAACACTAGAAAATAATGTTGAATATTGTCTATACCTCTCACTGAGAGAAGAGTTCAACTTATCAGTATGTTTTGGGAAAGTTTCCTGTTCAGAGCAGAGCTCAGATCAACGTCAGCCTTGAAGAAGCTGTGAATCTTGTGTATCTATGTATGTGCGCTCAGTGTTATGAACAGGTCCTTTATGGGTACTGCTGGACAACTGGCACTATGAGACCTGCAGATGCCTTTTCCTGACCTAAAGGGGCATTCTGTGTCTAATTCCAGGGTTAAAGGCATCAGAATCTTGACATATGAAGAACCGCTCCTGACTATTTGTCCATGTGTGGAAGATTACCAATTTTGTCTAGTTTTCTTAACCTTTTTAACCTAAGTAATGACGTAGTTCATAGACTCTGTTAGAGTATAATTTCTGAAATGTGAATGTACGCAGAGCGGCCTCCTGGTGAGATTTGAAGCAGGCTTCTGCTGATGAAACGGCAAACTATTCTTCAGTAAATTTTCTTCGTTTGATTGCACTTCTGACTCCTTGTCTTTCATTCAACACATCGGTCTTAAACTGTTTATCCCCAACACCACGATGGAGCACAGAGGAGCAGATGACACTCTTGAGACCTGCTATTCTCAGCTATTGTCAGAGCTGCTTCAAAACATTTGCTGAACACTCTTGGGGATAATGAGAGACCGGAAGGAAAATCCATAGGCTTTGGCTTGATAGGAAAACCTGAGGAATTTTCTGTGAGCCCAGCAGATGCTTATGTGAAAAAATGTTACTGACGTAAGCCAGTCTTCAAGACGAATAAAGTGAGATAACATCACAACATTTATTTCCACCAAGAGGTGCATCAATTTTTGGTCAAGATCTTGTATTGACAATGAACACTCGGTGAAGTCTACTCCAGCACATCCCAAAGGCTTTCAATGAATTTAAGGTCTGGACTTAAAAGAGGTGCCAATTCACTAATCAAAATGATTCTTCATGCTCCCTCCCAACCATTCTTTCACAATTTGAGCCTAATCTTGACATTGTCATCCTGGAATATGGTCATGATGTGTCTTCCTATATGGCTGCACTCCATCAATTAGGGCTAGAAGAACTGTTGCCAAAAATTAAACTAGAAACATAATAATCACTGCAATAATGAATCCTAGTCATAGTCTCTTAAGTATTTGCCTATTTAAATCCAAACATCGACTTTTTTGGCCAGGCAGTATGTATGCAGTAAACAACTTTTCAGGTTTTTTTGTAATATGGTCACATTAAAACCCTTTTGACGGTCCAAATAAGGTATATAGGTGTGACATCCACTTTTTTCTATTGTTAATGTCAATCACTTATCAAAGTATTAGTCCAATGTGAAACATTTACATCAGGTGTTCTCTTTAATTCACTTGCACCATACAAAAACTATAAATTACAATTTAGACCACCAGATCTTTATTTATATACAATATGTAAACATCTATCTGTTCTTCTTGACTGCTTTCCTTTTCTGTACATGTTTTGGAATAACATATTTATGCACTTTTAATAGCATAACATAGAGGAATGTTTCTGTTTGTGAGTCATAGATACAGTATCTTATGGGTTCATAAGAATTTGTTCTTAAAACACTGAGAATAGAGCATCAAAATGACTGATATATGCAAAATTAATTACTACAAACAAAAAACAAGTAGTTTCTTAATCACCTGTGTTGGTGTGAAGTTACAGTCCTGTTAACAAGGATATTAAAACCTAATTTAAATAAAACCAATAATAAAAGTTTTACAATGTTTAAATACAAATTAGGTATTTTTGAAAGATCAAGGAGGATGCATAAATTACTTGTCTGCAAGTAATTATCATCTTAAAGGCATATCATTCTTTGACACCAACAATATAGGCATGACAAAATCTGTCATTCATCACTGGTCTAACACAAACGTAAATGTTCCTTTCAACTGTTAAAGATAAACGTAAATAAAAAGAGAGCCCGTGAGATCCTACAGATCCCACAAAATAACATCAACAGGACAGGTGAACGGGGAAAACAAAAAACTGAAGGCATTTAAGATATATTACAAGAAACCAAATAAACAGAGCCTCACATTTATAATGCTCACTCTTATCTAGTGATAATACAGTTCTACAACATGTTTCAACCTTCTCCATTCCATGGAGACACAAAATCGAACAAGATAAAGTAGTCATCATTTGTGAAAGTGTTTAAATTCGTCATAGTGATATAATGTAGTCTCTTAGGTTTTATATAACCAAATGTTCTTTTGATAAGTTAGCATAAATAAGATATTCCAATAAATACAGCACAGCACTCTTCTTAAAAATATTAAAAATAAAAATAACCACATTCTGTGCTTTTTTTTTGAGGAAAAAAAAAACATGTCGCTGTAACCACTTTTAAAGTGAATGATTTGACTCATTCTTTTAAGATTATACCTGCAAATCGCGTGTTCTGAAATATCATACATATAAATTTGGCAACATTAAAAACGTGAACTCAAGATTTGAAAGAAAAAGAAAAACTCGTCATTCCGTTTACAATCGAACTTAACAGAGAATGGGACAACTCTCTCAGTCCTACAGCAGGAAATGTTTGGATGGTCTTCGTGTCTTAGTTTTGGAACATTCGGTCATATTCATAACAGAAAAAAAAACACAAAAGCACAATCAGGCAAGACGAACGTTAGTTAAAAGTTTTTGTAGTGAAGAATTTGACAACATCTATGTACAGCTGTACAAACGTAAGTGCTGTTGTAGTGTATGTTTTGTACATGAGCTAGGACACAGTGACATTGTCCTTAGCTTTATCCGCGTCACAGTCTTTGTCTGCTGGTGTAGCAGATACAGTCTCTCTAGGAGAGTTGGGTCCATTGTTCGGCTGCCCAGGAGCTTTGGGAGTAACATCTGTGCTGCCTTCTGACTCTTGTTCTTGCTGTGATGATGTTGCTGGAATTCAAAGTCATTTCGTAAACTTATTAATAAGACAAGTCATTTTATCCATACAATATATATATATATATATATATATATGTGGATGCTTTAAATTGATCAAAAGTAAAAGTAAAGACATTTACTGTCACAATACATTTTTATTAAATGCTGAAATTTTTAAGTTTCTATTTAAAGAATTTGAAAAAACTAAGTATAACACAGTTTAAAACTGCTGTATTGATTTCTCATAACTCATGTGTTTTTTCTGGGCAAGACGAAATGAATGGCGGTGCAAATGGAGTCTCACAAACGCCCAAGTCGTGCAGCTGTGCAGAAAATACCAACAGCCAAGGTTAAGAATCTCATTGAATAATGCATAAAATTTGGGTTTGTTTTTCACTAATCCCTATCGTATAGCCCAAGAACACTTGGAATATATGGCACGTGTTGCATGGGATCTTTTTGTGATACTTTTGCGACTTGATGCTGGTCGCTATTCACTGCCATTATATGGATGAGCGCAAGTGGGACATTTTTTTTTTTTTTAAATACTCCTTTTGTGGTCCATAAAAGAAAGAAGGGCATATGGCATTAGGACACCAGCAGGGTCAGTAAATGATGACGTAATTTTCATTTTAGGGTGAACTATCCCTTTAATTCGGTCATAGTAACACGTTTATTAGGCTGCTGTCACTTTAAGACCTGACGCACATGACACGGATCTAACATGCTTCTGATGTTCTCGCAACTCTTTATGGTCATTTAAGACTTTTTAACTCGTTGTGTTTATGAGGGTACCCGCCATTAAAGGGCATGTTGAAATAATTTCGTGTTTCTGTCCGTTCACGTGTGAAAGAGAACTCAATACTGGCACGCTGTCTGAAGTGGCTTTCTGTGTGCGCGTTTCACAGACATCGGAATACATGTTTAGACATAACGGAAACGTGTTTAGAATCCGGCGGAGACGACAGCATGGAATAAAGCCACGCATACCAGCCTCCTACATTTTTGCCGATGCCTCCGAAGGACATAGTAGTTCAGCGAGGCGGATACACATAGCCATGTTGTAAATAAGACAACATCTGTGTTGTAAATGCCTCTAACCAATGCAGATATTCCACAAAACACAAGAGCATCATGGACACACAAATCGGATCTGAATAGTTGTGATACACAATGTAGATTTAGATCAGATTCCAATTGGATTTGGACTGACAGTGTAAATGTAGCCTTAGTTTTATCATGGCCATGAGAACATTTTTCGAGGTAACAACATCTTTATGAGATCCTATGTTGCAGGAAGGGTAGTTTTCTCGTGCTCACGACTTCTTATGTTGAGGGAATGGCATCTAATGCGTAAACGAAACTGCATGACCATAGCAACCTGGGATTATCAGAAATGATTTTAATTTATATTTTATTTTGAATTAAGGATGACAAAAAGTGCAGATATAAGAAATTATTAACTATATTACTAAGTAGATTATATTATATTGCGTACGATGTTGCCTCTATAGACAGCATTCAAATGAAGTTTGTTACAATCAATAAATGTTAAAAGATTATGTAAGAAAAATAGATATAAAAATAATAAAAAAATAATACAAATAAAAATATAAATAATATTGACCTACAAGAAAAAAAAATCCTATTGCACAGCCTCTTAAATCCATTCACTGATCATGTGTTTTTTTTTATAAAAAATGTATATTATTATTATTATTATTAAATGAACCCCTACAGCCTATTAATTAGCCATCAAAATAAAATGTAATAGCCTATTTAGCATATGATAAATTTCCATTAAATGAACTTCCTCTAAGATTTCTATAAGTGAGCCTACAGAAATGGAGTATATAGAATCAAAGCTTTATTGAGACTGTTGGGTGTTTACAGTATTTACACATATATATATAAGATAGTCTACATATCAGAAAATGGACATAGCCCAATAACAATTATTTGAACTTCATTTGAATGCTGTCAAAGGCACAAGCCTATACTACGTTTGTAACGGAAAACAGGCTCTCATTTATCGTGACATACTGGCGTATCATAAGCCTAAAGAAATACAGTCATAAAGTGAAAAGTTTATTGTCATGATCGGGCATTTACAGTATTTACAAACATAAGTAACAAAATATACAGAACGTTAATTAGGTAAAGAAATACATATACTGAAGGGGAAAATAAAGCAAATACATAACAATGAATAAAAAAAATAATCAATAATATTAAATAAAGAAACGATTGGCGAATAGATTTAAAAGACTGTGGGATCGGATATATAAAAATGTTTTCTTGTAGGCCTATTATTGTAAGTTCTTTAACATTTATTGATAATAACAAACTGTATTCGAATGCTGTCTAGAGCCACATCGCACGAAATACCTATACCTTGTAATAGTAGGTTAATATAATCATTTCTTAATTCTGCACTTTTTTGTCATTCTTAATTGAAAATAAAATATTAAGTTATTAATAATATATTTCTGATAATCCAAGGTTGCTATGGTTGCGTAGATTTGTTTACACATACCTAGTGGAAAACTATGTAGGATCTCGAGGCCACGACATCTTATCACGTTCCCACGAGTTAATATGTCGTGGCTACGGCAACACTAAGTGAACCGAACATATCCCCTCCAGTATGCCAGAGTTCTCTTTTTCTCTTATCACACTTATAATCATATAGCTAATGGATGCCAGGAAAAAAAAAACGGATGAACGTTAATTTTGAGAGCCCTAATTTTTTAAAAAAAAGAACAGTCATTTCAAATTGAAATAATATTTCACAATATTACTGTTTAACTGTATTTTTGATCAAATAAATGCAGGCTTGGTGAGCAGAAGAGACTTCTTTCAAAACGTTTTAAAAATCTTGATAGTGTATATTTATCAGGTCATTTATAATATATGACAAACATAAAACAGTTACACTAGTGAATTTGGATGATTTTGTAGTATTTGTTTAGTTCAATAAGTAATGATAATAAAACAGACACATATAAGAAATTAAAGCATTGTATTTCTTCTTTGTATTACCAATGAATGTTCTGTTGGAGTTGGAGTTCTGAGCCTCATACTATGTCTTACCAGACTGTGTGCATGACTTCATGTGCTCAGGCCAGTGTGCTTGTTGGCAGGGATAGTCGCAGTAGCTGGTGTTCCAGCAACAGTAGAAAATGGCCTCTTTTCTACAGTTTGCACACCACTGCTTCTTTTTCGTTTCATCCACGGCCTGCTGTTTCTCCACCTCCATCTGCTTCTTGACCTCTGTCACGATCCGCTCCCGCTCCTGCTCAAGACTCTGCCTCATCTCTGCCATGGTTAGCTCTGAGTACATTAATGCCATAAAAATATTACAGATTTTTTAATTTATTGCTATAGGAAGACATAGAAAAATGTCATGTGCATGCATATATAAATAAATTAATTAATTAATAAAAAGCATATCAAAGAATTTATATCTATTTTTCATATTGTAGGCTATAATGTAAATTCAACAAATTTGAATTCAGGCATCACAAATAATTGGCTTTGTTTTTGTTGTTTTTTATTTTAATTTATATAGAAAATATTAGCCGTATATTGGTTTGATGCCACGTGAAAATAATTATCAGCTCATCTGATCATTGGTGCATCCCTAAGTTAAATAAACTATTATTATTATGCCATAGAAAGAGCCAATTTTGTTCTCAAGTGAAAGATTTCAGTAAACAGTTCTTGAAAGAAAAAAAAATTAACCTTTTTGCACTATAAAGGAATTTTAGACGTTGACGTTCTTCACTGAACCTAAGATGCCAATAAAGAACTGATATTTTTAAGAGTAAATGGCAAAATTAAATACCTAAATTGTGCTTCATCTCCGATAACTCTTGCTGATGTAGCCACTGCAGTTTTTCAATTTCAATTCGCAACCGTCTAATCTGTAACAGGGTAGAAAGGCTGTTTTATTCATATTCTTAAGTTGTTAAATAATTCACGAGTTGTTCTTTGCTCTTCCCCAAATACAAACCTCAGCTATTGTGTTTCCTGAAGTACTCTTGGAAAGGTCATTATATATCTCAGTCATCGTCCCTTTAATTGCATCCATAATCTGTTAATAGTTTAAAAACAATCAGTTAGTCAAACGCACAAATAATTACATTTATGGGCCAATTAAAATGGTTTTTGTCTAAAGAGCCATCATCAATCTCACTTTGTTAGTGTACTTGGCTATGTCTGCTGCTACATCTGCAGATGTGGTGGGGATCTGGAAGTCTCCGGTTGTGGAAGTTGATGATGAAGAGGAAGAGCTGACAGTGGCTCCTGCCATCATGGTGGCTGATACAGGTGTGCTGGTCACCAGGGTGACGGCAGAGGTGGAGGTGGTGTGTGGGGAGTCTTTCTGCTGCACTGCTGGATTTAAACATGACAATAAATGTAACACTTTTCATAATAATGAGATATATACATCATTATTCGCATTAACATTTCTCATGAACCACCCAATAGCCAATATAACATGATGGAGACACTGGTTCCTCTCACATGACTTTTCCCCATTCATTTTTCATTACCCCCCACCAAACTTTCTCTTCATAAAAATAAGTGATTTAGGCATTTAATGTAATAATTTCTTAATTTGAAAGAAGTCTCACCAAGGCTGAATTTATTTGTTCAAAATCACAGTAAAAACATGCAAAATAGAAAGTAAAAGAAACAGCATTTAATTGAAACAGAAATCTTTTGTAACACTATACATGTCTTCACTGTCACTTTTGATCAGTTTAAAAAATCTTGCAGAATAAAAGTATTGATTTATTTTTTTTATTCATTTTTTTCCCTTTTAACAAAAAATTACTTATTGACATTTTTGTGGTAATGTTTCATTGGTTCCATAAATACAGTGGGTACGGAAAGTATTCAGACCCCCTTAAATTTTTCACTCTTTGTTATATTGCAGCCATTTGCTAAAATCATTTAAGTTCATTTTTTTCCTCATTAATGTACACACAGCACCCCATATTGACTGAAAAACACAGAATTCTTGACGCTTTTGCAGATTTATTAAAAAAAGAAAAACTGAAATATCACATGGCCCTAAGTATTCAGACCCTTTGCTCAGTATTTAGTAGAAGCACCCTTTTGATCTAATACAGCCATGAGTCTTTTTTGGAAAGATGCAACAAGTTTTTCACACCTGGATTTGGGGATCCTCTCCCATTCATCCTTGCATATCCTCTGCAGTTCTGTCAGGTTGGATGGTAAACGTTGGTGGACAGCTATTTCTTGGTCTCTCCAGAGATGCTCAATTGGGTTTAAGTCAGGGCTCTGGCTGGGCCATTCAAGAGCAGTCACAGAGTTGTTGTGAAGCCACTCCTTCGTTATTTTAGCTGTGTGCTTAGGGTCATTGTCTTGTTGGAAGGTAAACCTTCGGCCCAGTCTGAGGTCTTGAGCACTCTGGAGAAGGTTTTAGTCCAGGATAACCCTGTACTTGGCCGCATTCATCTTTCCCTCGATTGCAACCAGTCGCCCTGTCCCTGCAGCTGAAAAACACCCCCACAGCATGATGCTGCCACCACCATGCTTCACTGTTGGGACTGTATTGGACAGGTGATGAGCAGTGCCTGGTTTTCTCCACACATACCGCTTAGAATTAAGGCCAAAAAGTTCTATCTTGGTCTCATCAGACCAGAGAATCTTATTTCTCACCATCTTGGAGTCCTTCAGGTGTTTTTTAGCAAACTCCATGTGGGCTTTCATGTGTCTTTCACTAAGGAGAGGCTTCCGTCGGGCCACTCTGCCATAAAGCCCCGATTGGTGGAGGGTTGCAGTGATGGTTGACTTTCTACAACTTTCTTCCATCTCCCGACTGCATCTCTGGAGCTCAGCCACAGTGATCTTTGGGTTCTTCGTTACCTCTCTCACCAAGGCTCTTCTCCCACGATAGCTCAGTTTGGCCGGACGGCCACTGTGCTCTTAGGAACCTTAAGTGCAGCAGACATGTTTTTCTAACCTTGGCCAAATCTGGGCCTTGCCGCAATTCTGTCTCTGAGCGATTCAGGCAGTTCCTTTGACCTCATGATTCTCATTTGCTCTGACATGCACTGTCTTATATAGACAGGTGTGTGGCTTTCCTAATCAAGTCCAATCAGTATAATCAAACACAGCTGGACTCAAATGAAGGTGTAGAACCATCTCAAGGATGATCAGAAGAAATGGACAGCACCTGAGTTAAATATATGAGTGTCACAGCAAAGGGTCTGAATACTTATGACCATGTGATATTTCAGTTTTTTTTTTTTTAATAAATCTGCAAAAATGTCAAGAATTCTGTGTTTTTCAGTCAATATGGGGTGCTGTGTGTATATTAATGAGGGAAAAAATGAATTTAAATGATTTTAGCAAATGGCTGCAATATAACAGAGTGAAAAATTTAAGGGGGTCTGAATACTTTCTGTATCCACTGTATATTAAGAAGCACAATTGTTTTCAACAAAAAACACAAGAGTGATGAGTTGATGAAGACGGGAGTAATGGCTGTTGAAAATTCAGCTTTACCATCACAGGAATAAATAACATTTTGAAATATATCAAAATAGTTATTTAAATTTACACTGTCGTTCAAAAGTTTTAGATAATAAGATGTTTTAATGTTTTTAAAGAAGTCTCTACTGCTCACCAAGGATTCATTTATTTGATCCAAAATACAGCAAAAACGGTAATATTGTGAAATATTTTTACAATTTAATATAATTTTTTGTTTGAATATATTTTAAAATGTAATTTATTCCTGTGTTGGCAAAGCTGAATTTTCAGTGTCATTAACATTTAAAAAATCTTACCATTCTAAAACTTTTGAACAGTACTGTGTGTGTGTATATATATATATATATATATATATATATATATATATATATATATAAATATGAGACACTTATAGTATGTTAATTCATCATTGAATATTATTGAACTATATATATATATATATATATATATATATATATATATATGAGACACTTATAGTATGTTAATTCATCATTGAATCTTATTGAACTAAATACCTTTCACAGCCTGTCGTGTTTGGTATCTGGTGCTGGATGAAGGCTGCTGTCCCGTCGAGGATGAGGAGACCTGCGCTTGCTGCTGTGGCTGTTGGCTGTGCTGCACCTGTGTTAACACCTGAGCTTGTGTGGCCGGTTGCGTTTGGCCCTGCTGCTGCCTATGCACCTTCTGCATGTGCCATTTTTGAGAGGACGTCTGAAACTTGGTAGTGGGATTCCACACGACGGCCCGCTGCACCACAGGTACGGTCTCTCTGGGCAGTAAGGGCCGCTGTTTCTTTACTGTGCTTGTGGAGATGGGTGAGGAACTGTTGGTTGTGGAGGGAGTGGTGATGGGGAGGGTGGAGGAGGTCAGAGTGGTGCTGGTCTGAGCTGCTGTGAGGGGTATTATGTTAAGTGGGATGGACATTGGGGACTGAGATGGGTCTTTAATAGCTGGGGAGGAGGAAAGGACTGCTGAGTTCTGAGGCTGGGTGAGAGTGCTTGAATTTGGAGTGGCTTTACCTGAGGTCCAAGAAAAACATGATAGCATGAGAGAGAGTTATTATAGTTTAGGACATCAAAGTATATTTGTTTATTTACTTTTTAAATACTAGTTGCCAATGCAATATTTCTCATGGGATAATTATATTTTAATGTCCTCAAATAACTGCAACACACACATAACTATGATCAAAATTAAATACAAATTGTTTACAGATACTGATCTAGGTGTTAGAGGCAGAATTCTGCCATCTGCTGGTTAGAAAAAAGTCTGCAGAAAATATAGTTTTAGAAAGAAAGTGTAATTATCATCTACATCCAGCACGCCCCATAGAGATCCATTCATTTTTCAGATTGAGGCTAACTACCCTTATAACAAATTTTGTGCTGTATAGTTTGTGGATATATTAAACAGTATAAAATACATTAAAGCAATATATCACAGCTATTTAGAGTAATTTAGAGCAAGTCTTTTCTCAAGCTCTCTTCACACTGCCAGTCACACACATGGATATGTGTGGCTGCATATTGCCAGTCCCTTAGAGGGTTCATTTAACATAAAAAAGCATCTTTTTCTAACAGCTACATATTCCAGGGGTCTGGTTGATTTGTTTTGGAGCTGAAATCTGCAGAACAGTAGCTCCATGGACACCATGGATATACACTGTCTAAAAGGTTTAACTTCTGTCTTGATGACACTCCACTATAGTATCTGACAAGATAGCTAATGTTTTAATAATGTATTAGTAAATGTTGAAATTAATATTAACAAAGATTAATAAATGCTGTATAAGTGGAGTTCATTATTATTTCATGTTAACTAATGTTCTCAACTAATGCTAACAAATGAACCGTATTGTAAAGTGTTACCATTATTAATACTAGTCTGTAACTACTATTAATGATGCAGCACAGCCTCTTGTGGTTTATTGTTTAATTGTATATCGATGTATATCAGGCCCATTAGGTGACATAATTTCGACAGCACAAAGCCTAGTGTCAATGCTGACCAGCACGAGGATAGTTAATCAGGATACTGCAGCACCACAGAGAGAGAGGACCCAACTAGACAGAAGGCCATAGTCCAACTGCCAGTCAGTGCAACAAGAAATGGCTAGCTGTGAGAATCAGTAGAACTGTTGTTTAAAGGCCAATTCACTCTGCACAGACAGCCGCTGACCAATGCAGACACCATATTAGATTATGGCATTTCTCAGATATTACAGAAACAGTCATTGAACACATTCTGTTGACAAAAGACATGTGCAGACCAACACAAACAAACACTTGATATTACTCTTGGTTGCCGTCTGTCTATGCAGTGTGTAGTGGCATTAACCCCCTTAAGCCCTGAGGGTATTTTCAGAGGTTTTTTTCTCAATAACACAAAAAGTAAAGACTCGTAACTCCAAAACTATAGCGAGGAGAGTCATGGTGTCATTTGAAAGGAAACTTTAAAAAAAAAAATAATAATAATAATTAAATCTGGTCATTCTCATGCTGAGAAACTGCTGAGAAATGACAAAAAATAAATGCTTACTTGAGGGAAATTTTGCATACATTTCATATTTGACATGCAATAACTCATGGCATAACACGTCCCCTTTAAAACTAGGTGGTCATTCGGTGTATACGTGTGTAAGCTAATCAAGCTTTTCAGGATTGCTTGAAAATACACTGGCAGGTGACCTGAAGCGGGCTGGAAATAAACTTTGCAGGACAGTGGGTCCCCGGGAGCAGGTTTAAAGATCTCAACCCTAGACTACACTACTGCCAATACGGGAGAATGGGTTTAATACGAAATGCTACTCTGATGCCTTAAATACGGGACAATTCCATATTATATTGAATGGTGGGCAGCCCTATGCTTTATTGACACTGATTCATAAAGGAAATTTAACCTTCAGGTTTGGATGCTGTGGGTTCTTTGAGTGCGGTGACAGCGGCTGAATCTTTCCTATTCCTCTTCCGCTCCTTCCCTGCCTGCTCTTCCCCCAGGTCAATAACCAGCTCCCTCTCAGAATCTGAGTCCATGTCTACATCCACAGATGCCGGCTGCCCGACCTCCTCAGAGCTCTTGGTTTTCTCTCTGGAATCTGAGGATGCTTGAGCTGTTTTCAGTTTCTCAGGAGGTTCTTTGTCTGAGTCCATACCTGGTTTATCTTTAGCTATAGGGTCAGAGGTGCTTTTTTGGCTGGTTTCTCCTTTGGTGGCTGTACTGGCCTTAGCAGCAGACTCTGTGCTGCTGTCCTTGTCCTCACCAGCAGCAGCCGATGGTTTTAACTTTTTCTTGGGTGGCTCTTTCTCACTTTTATTATCAGCTGCGTTTTTGTCTTGGCCACTCTTGGATTTCTGTTCATCGTCGCTGCCGTATTCACTGTCGCTGGAATCAGACTTGTCAGATTCCTCTGAATCGCTGTGCGCTACCCCTTTATACACATCCTCAGATATTTCATCTATACCTGTGAGACAGATCAAATATTTAACCTTCAGAAAAGTAATGGCACATTTACTATCAATAATTCTTCATAAATAAAAAGGCTTTGTAAAATAAACGAATGCCAGAATGTAACTGACAGGACTATTTAAAAAAAAAAAAAAAAAGTCTTTGTTTAACATTTTCTGTGACAAAAGTTTCAAATATTATCTTGAGAATTCTAAAAGTTCTCTTCTGAAAACTATGAGATATTCCCAAAGGTGTATTGAGTGCAAGTTAAACTGTATTCCAATTAACAGGGAATAAATAGGCATAATTAGTCAAATAATATATATTTTTTTTTTTTTTTTTTTTACAAAATTCTTATAAAATGAATTTTAGCAATTGCCACTGCAATTTTACATTAATTTAAAGTGTGAAAAGGGCTTTTGTGTATCTGAACTCACCCAGCTGTGCTTTGCAGCTCTCTATGGTCTTGTCCAGGTTGAGTTGGAAACGGCTTTTGATTTGTCTCTTTGGGGAAGTGAGGGAGGGCTGAACCCCCTGCTGCTGTTGCTGCTGGACACTTTCACTCAGCTCCTTCAGGTCCATCTCTGCCTTACTACGATCTGAAAGAGATCATAAGGCTCTCACTAGACCATTATGAGCATATAAAAGCATATGGGTGGAATGAAGTAATATTTTACTTAGATAAATAAGTAGTTTTTTTTTCTCTGTAAGGTATATCTTGTAGAAATTAGATCCAGACTTATTTACGAAGACCTTTTTTTTTAACATTCATCAATGAATTATCCACAATAAGACCAATATAGACATTTATATTTGAATTTATTGCCTTCAATTTGGAGGTGAACATTGGGCAGAATGTTATATAACAAAGTTTGTGGTCAGTAATGGTTTTTATACAATTTTATTCAGCAAGAGTGCATTAACTTATTCAAAAGTTACAGTAAAGTTGAAAGCCAGTGAAGTAAATACAAAATATTTCTTGCATGTCTTCTTTTTTTTTTTTTTATTCTGTTCTTTTGATTTTTTTATTATCAAAGTATCCTGGAATAAAATATCATGGTTTCCACAAAAATATTAATATTATATCCGTTTTCAACATTGATAATAATAATAATAATAATAATAAATGTTTCTTCAGCAGAACATCAGCATTTAAGAGTGATTTCTGAAGGATCATGTAACTCTGATCACAGGAATAATCAAAGAAATAATCTAGATTAATCAACTGATGGAGGTTTACCAAGGTTAAGGTTGAGGATGCTGCCAGTGGTAGCCTTCTCCTGTTTAACCGGGGTGCTGGGAGCTGCTGAGTGGAAGGGTTTAGGGCTTTCTAAGGTGTTGCCTGTGAGACCTGCTCTAGGAGGGGCAGGTGATGCTGTGAGAGTAGAAATGAGCTTTAATAATACATACCGCTATGTTTAAATACTACTATAACATAATTACATGCATTACTACGTCTAAAACTATAGCAGTGCGTGTTTTTGTCAAGTTGCTTCTGAGCTGTACTATATCTTTAAAGCCCTTTTCAATATATTTGACTTGACATGCCCATATGCAAAGCAGCAGTGTGCATGTTTTAATCTTATATATACCAGTGCAATCCAGTGACTCCTCTCCAGTGCTGTAATGGGGCAGGGCCGCTCTAGCGTGACCTTTCTCTGCAGTCTCCTGTTCTCCATCAGATCCAGTATGGGCAGAGGAGTTAGTGCTCATTGGTGAACGAGGCATATCAGTCAATGAGATTCGCCTTCCTGTCCCTACGCTCCCACTGGACACCATGCTCTTGCCCACGAGCAACTTGGGAGATGCCGTTACATCAAAGCTGAACTTGATCTTCTCAAGCTTCTCAGGTTTGATGGAGCCAGCGCCAGGATTTCCCGGGTCCACAAGCATCTGGAACTGGTTGTCTGGTGTGTAGGGTGTGCGGAATGGGGCGTAATTAAAGACTCCAAATTTTTTGCGGATGTTTTCTACATACACTTCCATCTCCTGCATGGCACTGTTGAAGATGCTCTTGGTCTTTTTCACAGAGAAGGGAATCTCTTTGGACATGAGGTAGCAGTTGTTAATTGGAACCCAGGCCCTGTGTATTAAAACGATCAATCACAGCCAATCAAAACATATTTGTTTAATATACAGATATCAGAAGTGGGATTTTGAAGAAATGCAGGGCTGCAACAACTATCCAATTTATAAAATTGCAACCAAATTAAAAAAAAAAATCCATATTGAAAGTAACTTAATTGCATAAAGAAGCTCAGTGATGTCTATTTCAATGAAAAAAAACATTGAAAAAAGAAACCACAATAAATGTCAAATGTCAATGAAATTATTAAAATGTTGTTTTTAATGAAATACTTGTTAAATAGATTTTAAATTGGTAGTATTTTTTGATTAAAATGCACATGTTTTTAATGTGTAACAGGATAAAATAAATGATGTATTATAGTTTTTTTTTTTTTTTTTTAAATCTGTTTATTTTTATGCACAAATGGATAGGATAACTTTTTTTCACTTCAATTTGGAGAAGAACATGGGGCAGAATGTGGAACATTTCTTTTAAATATACATTTTTAATCAGATTAATCAATTATTCACAGAGAAATAATTGACCTGTAGTTGGGCTGTCAAAATGTGCAATTATGCAACTGAATAGGAGTAAAAACTCAGATTAACATGGAGCAAAATTAAGTTATTGATTCACGTTTTGCCACACAGTGGATGGTTATGACGTGGTTCAAAATTTCCTCACCTGTCGTGCTGCCCAAAGAACCGTGCATCCACTTGTCCATCTTTGTCTCGAAGAGCTTTGGCAGGCCAAAATGGGAATCCCTTCAGCTTGGCCCATACCAGAGGGTGGGGGTTGCTCTGATGCACACACATATTTCATGAACAGATGGGTAACTCACACTGGTTACTATGTGAAGAAGGAATTTCATTTAGTATAGTGTAAAACACTCACACATGGTTCACAAAACCAGTTGTCCCTTTTCTGGCATGCGGAGAGATAGCACTCTGGACAGACCTCGATCTCGTTCATCTGAAAGGCAATTCAAGTTCAAAAAACTGCCACTGAACAACGCTTATTTTGGCTTATAATTCTTATAATTTACAGTACATACTTCGTGCTCGCAGATTTTTACAATAACTTTAGCTGTTGCTGTAAGCTTGTGGTTGCCTAAGGAAAAAAATACAGATGGAAACAGATAAACATTCAGCAGAAACAAATTTAACAATACCGTGTAACTGATAGCAACCAACCTCCATTATAAATGATACAATTGTGCAAAATCCACTTCACATCAGCCAGGAAAGCCTCAGTGGAGCCGTACATTTTCTTTTTGATATTCTGAATTGGAACAAAAAGTGAGCACACTAATGAAACCCCTTCATAATATGCCAGATATTATACATTCCTGAGCTTTGAAAATAATGAATCAAATGCCTCACTTTCACCTTTTCTAAAGTGCAGAGATCCATGGGATGAAATATATACTCTGCATAATCAGGATGTTGTTCCAATGAAACGGGCTTCTGAAATGGCTCCGTCTGGGGGAAAAAAAGAGACATTTTAGTATTGAAGGTATAGTTCACCCAAGAATTAAAATCATTTACTCATATTCATGTCTTTAGATAACTGAATGACTTTGAATTCCTCCGTGAAATATTTAGCAGAATGTCCAAGCTAATGAAAGTGAAAGGTGACCATAAATATTGGACATACAGTCGCTTTGGATAAAAACGTCTGCCAAATGAATATAATGTAAAACGGATATGATTTAGTTTTTTCAAAAGATAAAAATTTGGTCTATTTCTCACAAAAAAGTAATCATATTATTTCAAAAGATCTTAGATGTAGTCATGAATTCATCTGAATAAACTCCTTTTTTTGGTGCTTAACATCAGGGTGAGTAAATGAACTGTCTTGTCGATATTGCAATAATGCCGTCACTGTCTTTGCATGACTGGTACTGAGCAGAATATCTTTCACTTTTTCACCTCCAACTACAGCATTTAGACTACAGGACAAGACAGTAATGCTATATGACTGATAATACATAAACACTCCAAACATATTGGACAAGAAGGGGACAAAAAAACTGGGTGCGGAATGTAGCTAGGTGATTTCTGCAAGACATTTGTTTTCCCAAATAAAAGTCTTTCACTATGAAAAGGTTTGAAGACAAATGAGCTTGATTTTTTTTGCTTTACTGCTTTTTGTACATTGTAAAACTGCTTGAAATAAATAAATTTAAAAAAAAGTTAAAATCTCTTAATTGGTTAACTAAGTTATTCATTGTAAATGGTTTAATATTGCATTGTCTGTCATTTTACTTTAGAATACTGTAAAATGTATGGTTTTTAAATGAAAAACTATGAATTACCACATAAGTTATGGTGAACGACAGTAAAGGGACATGACATATTTTGCCCTGTTCATTGTCCAGTATATTGGCCATTTATGATAAACTGATTCATTGTGTGGATTTCTATTGTACCACCTATGGTGGTTATCAGTACATTTTAAGGTAAAAAGCATATTTAGATTATGATTCTTCAAGTAGCTTGGAATATTAACATTATATCTCTTAATGATATAATGTACAGGCATTAAAGTGGTCCTACCTGTCTGACCGTTATCATTTTATTTATGTAAATGGAGAATTATCTCATTTAACACCAGTAAAGTATGGGGTGCTGCAAGGGTTTGTTTTAGGCCCACAGTTGAAGAGTACCTGTGATAAAAATTACAGACTTCTACATGCTTTGTAAGTGAGCAAACCTGCAAAATCGGCAGTGTATCAAATATAATTGTTCTCCCCACTGTATTGTGAAAGCGCTATACAAATAAATGTGAAATTAATTGAATTGAATTATTGAAATATATGGTTAAATAAAAGTTATACCACAGCTTCCAGTTTTTCCCATAAATTTAACAAAATTTTTTTTTTTTTACAGTGCCTTATGGATTAAGCACCAAAACTTTATATGGACAGAACTTTGTCACTTGTGTTGGTCTGACCTGTAAAAAAAACTATTTTAACCCAACTAAACAACCAACCAAATTGTGCCGTGAAAACAACACCAAAAAGCACCACTGAGATATTCATGCTGAATGTGTCTGTGAGGAAAGGCTTTCATTTGAGACTCATTTCATATGGAAATATACAATGTTTAAAGTGGGAAAATGTTACCATTTTGCATGGTTGCAAAATGGATCTAGGCACATCTAGGCACGTCCTGGATCTGCTGAAGGAGGACCATCAAAAGTCATGAAACTTACACCTGGCTGCTTCATCTTCTGGAGAGCAAACTTCAACAGGAAAGACAGCTGGTCCAATGTGAGCATCGTCATAGCTTTACTCTGGGTCTCTATGCACTCTGCAACTGTTATTTTCTGTAAAGAAAAGAGAGAAAAGCTTAAAGTCAACATGAAATCAAAATTGACATTCATTATGGAATATTGCAGAATTATTATTATACATGATTTATCCACGCACATCATTATATTTTTAAAATTCACACGCCCTCTTAATCTTTAATCAAAATAACTTTGCCTCGCTCTTGTCGCACATCTCTTCTCTGATGTTGTGTTTATTGGCATGAGGGCAGGACAACCTGTGACTTACATGAGATCACAGCAATAGCAGACCACAACCATCCAATGATCCAATCAATTCCCGATGGAGAAACTCCAAAAAGTCCCGCCCCACATTTTTTCTTGTTCGAGGAGCCGTTTCACTCAGATGTATGTCATATATATGTAATACTTTATATTATAAATGGACTCGATAGAAAATAAAAGTAAAGCAAAAAAATCTTTTAATTTACGAAAAGTAAGTGACTATAATCTGCAGGTTTAAATTCTTTTCGGCTCAAACAGCAGAAAAGCAAATGACTTTAATCTGCATTGTTAAGACGATTTTTTTTTTAATTTTTTTTTTTTTTTTGACAAAATGGAGCCGCATAAACCAGTACCTCACATTCAGGGCAGAACCAGTCTCCTTCGGGCTCTGCGGCCAGTTTGAGGCACTTAGCATGGTAGACACGCGGGCAGAGCTCACAGCAGAGCACCTGGCCCTCGCGGTGGCACACCCAGCAGTAGAAGTCATTCCGCCCGTCCTGCGGTACAACATCAACAGGGTCTGTGGTGAGTGCGGGCTGCTTCACATAGTAAAAGGGACCATGTCTTAGTTCTGACTGGAATGCGGGCGAGAGAAACAGAGGGTCGGGGTTTCAAAACACGAGTATTAAAGGTAACAAGACAAAACAAGCAGGCACAACGGTTATCAAAAAGGGAGTGGCATGGAAAGACAGAGGAGAGCAAATGTAGACGAATGGCCACTGATATAATGCCATTTCAATGGCTAACACAAAGATAAATGCATCCTTGTTAGAGGCAGAAACAAGCTCAGGTCTAATAATTCATCAGAGCTGCATCAACATGAATTATAGTCTGTCCCTTGATACACATTTCTGCTTAGCTTGCATGACAGCCACCTGCCTTGCATTTTTTTGGCTGAACTCATTATCTGTCTCATAAAACTGAAGATGAGGACCTTAGGTTTGTGAAAATGAATGTCACTGTCGAAACATGTTTGGAACCCCAGCCAAAAACGTAAGTAGCGGTCGACTCAAGAGGGTTTATCAATAGTCGATATCAGGGCTTGACATTAAGGATGGTTTGTTTGCATACATTTGCTGTTGAGCAAAACGCTCATGCCGTGAGATGCTGAAAAACAGTGTGATGCAATGTGATGCCACATCAGTCAAAAAAATTAAAAAAAAGTTCAACATATACCAACAGTAAACAGATCTAAAACACAGGAATATATTAATATATTGATAAACCTTCTTAATTAATATTCATTTAATTATTTTTATTTTGAGGACGTCAGTCATTCATGTCCTTCATGTGCCTTTGTATATATAAGTAAATATATTAGTTGTAGTTTTCGAATTATAATGGCTTTGTAGAATTATGTAAATATATTATTATTATTATTTAAATTATAAATATTTAAAAATAAGATTAAACTTGACGTTTTAAATTTCTCTTCTAAATTGTTAAATATAATGTACTCTGCATCTGACACTGCTACTTTATGATAAAAAAGGAAAAATCACATATTAAATATAATTATTATTTGATTTTATTTAAATACTTATGTTTTCAAAATGTATTAAATTCATTTAAATTTAAATTCAATAAGTTAAAAAAGACGAAAAAGCAAGATTCAAGTAGGTAAAATGTATGAGATTCACTTTTTAAAAATATAATTTAAATGATCAATATAAAAATATGGTTATATTTGGTTTATTAGTACTATTAAATAAATATATATATTTTTTTATTTATGCATGACTGATAAATATGCATATATTTAGTTTATTTGTTAAAACGGCTTAATCTAAATGAATGGATATTTTATATGGAATTAAACATAAATCTTAAATATAGGCCTAAATACTTAGTGAGTACAATTAAATAAATATTTATTCAACAAATTATTTGCAAACAGCAAACTGCATTATTAATCGTCAAATCTTAAAGTGGCCAAAAGTCTTGCTGTTATATTAAACTAGACAAGTACAGTCTGGTCAATAGTGTTCCGATTTTATTATTTGTGAGAGGTAGGCTTGTTTAGAAGGGTCCTAAAACACAGCTTGACAATCAGGTTTAAATTCTGCAAATGGCCCTAAGTGACTATATCATACAAAGTACATCTATATAAGGATGAAGGTAATGATGAATACCATCAAATCTTGCAGTGTATCACCACGAAGAAGCCACCCAAAAGACAAAAAAAAAACAAAAAAAACAGACGGACACTGAAATTAGTGAATGACTGACATGCAGGACTGAACAAGGACTGGTATAGGGAGCAAAAGTTGCACCTGATCTTTACTGCTATTAACGGCTCCTGGTTTTTTCTTCTTTTTCACAGGACTGGAGGAGGATTCGGAAGGGGAGTGTCCATTTGAGGAGTGAGGGGGGCTGGAAACCTTGCGCTTAGGGACGGTCCTCTCCGCTGACCCTTGATCAGAGACTGCACAGTAATGGGGCAAATTACTGAAGTAAAACTGTTCAACAGTTAAAACTGTACTAATAAACTAAACCATATTGAAAAACATCAAAACATCAACAAATATGGAGGCTGACAATTTTGCACTGTTTTCACACTTGAATGTGGAAATAAATGTGAGATTCTCATCCCATCGAGGACGATTCTCACCCTTGGATCGTGTTGCGATTTCCATCCCTTCAATTGCATCTGACTCCTTCCCTTCTCCTTCAGCCAAACTGCCACAATGAAAAGAAATGATTGATATTAAATGTCCATTTTTACACCTATACCTGCTGTTCTGTCATAGTGGCACCTGTATTTCTGATATCATTCATTTCTGTGAAAAAAAAAAAAAAAAAAAATACATTGCTTTACTAAAATTACGCTTGAATTCATTTTTCACCTTCAAAAGGAATTTTTTAGCAATAACGAAGCTAAAAAACATTCTAAAATCTAACCTAACTCCACCATTCTACCAAACACCAAGCCTCTATATAGTATTTCACTAAATTCAGGCTTTATTTCAACAGCTTTGAATGCAGAATAGAAGGAAGTTCACAGTGAATGAGCCCTTTGACGTCAGATTCACAGCAGGGCCTCCTTCGAAGTCAACACAATATGGTTATTCTCCACTGCGAGGGCCCGCATAGACAAATTCTAATGCACACTTTAAACATATCTAATACTTATTTTTGAAGAAACTGAACATTAGGAGTAACATCATGTGGCAGTCCAAATACAAATGAGCATTTGATACCAGCAAAAACAAATCAGCTGTGGCGTTTCGTTAACAAGTGGAATGGCATAAAAACGTCACATTTTATGTAAAAAGGCAAAGCAGTTTCCTTTCTGGATAATAATAATGTGCTTTTCTCCAATCAAAGGCAGTTCAGTTTAGTTATAACGCTGGCAAAGGTAGCGCCAAGATGGTTTCCTCTCACTGCCAAGAGAGAATTTTCTATCAGAAATCCCAATAAACACACAAACGCCATCTGAATGTGATGTGCACATCGGAGCGATGGTCCATAACTCAGATATAGTGTCGGTGGATGCCAATGCTAAACCTCAATTTAAATTTTGGATGCGGCACGTAGGCTTGAGACCTTCCATGCGACTTAACGTTTTCCATCTCAGCCATTTTGCAGCCTGAATGGTTTTAAAAAGGCCCCTTTTCTCTCCTGATGCCTGGGTCTTTATCGCACACGCCCACCATATCTCGGTGATGAACTGAGTAACAGATCACATCCTCCAAGAACAAACCTCAAGATGATCAAAGACCACAATCACACTGTTATTGACAGCCACACTGTCTATTCTCGTGCGTTTGCACTGATGTGGCAGCGATCTCTTGCTCTGTCCTGCACCCCCAACCTTCAGAGATGCAGATGGGGAGGGGGTGTGTTGACAGCATGCACAAGGCAAACATCTGTAGAGCATGAGCACTTGCCATCTTGGCCTCCTCACATCCAACCTACATGCACCATCCACTCCCCACCCAGAGCAGAATCCAGTTCCTCTTACACAAGCAAAGACCCGAAAGCATGAGTTAAAAATGGCAAAATACAATCACAGATACTCGTATAACCTTAAAATACAAGCTTGCTCCCCCCCAAAAAACACACAATCCCAACAGCATATGATTCTCCATCTAAAAACTGACATATAATAACAGCATACCTTTTTCTTTACAGGCACAGTACACAGATTCTTCAGCCTGAGCCTTTTAAATGTATTTTTTTCAGATTTAAAGGCAGTGAGGGATGAGACAAAGATGGGTGCAGAATTTTCCAGAAGGGCCTTGCTCTCCCTGCTGCTCTCAGAGCGATTGTCAATCTTTAACCTCAGCTGTGTGCTGCCGATTGGTTTGAGAGCCACACGGAGGCGCGTGATTGGGCGGCTGGCGCTGTGTGTGCCACACAGGCTCTCCCTGCTCCCCTCTCTCTGCTCTGATACACTGCTGCAATGCAGGGAGGGCTGCTGCTACTGCTGCCATTTTTCCAGGAAAATACTCATATTCTGCTCTGAATACCACCGGTGTGAATAAACTCAGGAAGTGTATGTTCGGACGAACATATCCGATGGTTTTATCATCCTCCCCCTCCTGCAGTCACCGCTAAGGGCGACCATTTTGATTACATTCTCTCTCCTTGCCGTGTTAAGTAAGAGCCGGATGGAGATTTGACAAATGAGCGGCTTACAGGAATGCAGTAAGGGCCTTGTAAACACCATGAGACAAAGAAAAGGCTGGAAAATGTAATCGGAGTCATGGTAAATTGCAGGTCTTGGGAATACTCCTTATGTTCACCCATTTAGCTGCTCAAGATTGACTTACAGTCAGTCGCCTGCCAAAATGAGCTCATGTACCAACTAAAAATAATATCAGTTTACACAGTAATGTTGTAATAGGATCAATGACAATATGATGCTCATTTTTGTGTCTGGATCTTTTTTTTTTTTTTTTTTAACAAATACGCGTTTAAAATACAATTTATACATACAATGACCTGAATATACCTTCTATAAAGAGCATGTTTTTAATTTCTGTATTAAAAATCATTTATTTGGGGGGAGAGGGGCATAAAGTAAAAAATGTCAGGGTGGTACTGTCTTTTTATCATTATGACGAAAAAACAATACTTAAATAAAACTGCTTCACCGCAACACCAAAAAGTCTTGTGGTGTGACCAAAGAAAACAGATGAAGAAAATTCAAACAGGAAATTATGTCATAGAGAGGACCCCTACGGACCCTTCATGACTGTGTCACGACTGTGACAAGGTCAATAAGTCTCTTAAATATCAGATAATGGTTAGTTCAGGTTGTAAAATGTCATGTGGTGCAATTTATGAATTAATAATTCATTATATATATATATATATACATACACACACGATATAATAACTTTAAAATAATAATAACTTTAAAAGTTTTATTTGTCTAATAATAGTGTTTTCTTATATTTCTCCTGTAATAATCCTCTGCTCTTTTTAACACATAAACTGACCCATCCCCCAAAAATCTCAGCAACAAAAGATAAAATCCCATTTCTAAAAGTACGAGCTCAAAATGATATGCGGAAATCACAAGTGCACACTGTCAATCAGTCAGGTGACGCCGACAGACAATCAGGTTTAACAACTTGCGTTAACAGACAAACCGTGACTCGCACAGGTTATTTAGCAGACAACGACTGCGGCAGCAGGTTAAAAACAAACTCAATTTGACATTATGGTTGTGGAAAAACACCAGTAGTCCAGAGTCCTCTGCTGTGACCTTCTGATCAGACCCTTGCTAAATGAAATACAGCATCCAAACGCTTGCCATCCAAGAGAAATATTTGAAATGCTGGATACAAACGTAATATTAATTATGCCACATCAAGAAAAATGCTGATATTCACAAACAGACACAAAAACTTCTTTGTGGTCGCGCAGCCGAAAAAGGAAGTCTGTCTGAAATGGCTGCCAACTCATACCACAACTAAGTTTTGATAAAATGCCTGGCCTGTGCTGACTCTCTACAACCCAAGCAAACAGACAGAAGGCTGTATTTAACTTAGCAAGGCAAAGACGAGCCTAATTCAACATCTATATGCTTCTATTTATAAAAAAGAAAGTGTCTTCTATTTCCGATCCAATACCTCTGTCAGCAAAACCAATCTGCTGTATGCGTTTGCAAATTAGGCCTAAATCCTGAGGAAAAATGAACATTCAGCATTATGTCTGCCATTGAAAAGTGTTGCTTTAACTAGCAACCTGAGCCAAAACTGCTGCTCGTTCTTTCTGCCATTCTGCATGTGCGCTTCCTCTAACAGTCTGCACTGTCTGCTCCTCGGGGCCTTCCATTTTGAGAGGTCTGGCCTGTGACATAACCTGACACGACTGTGCTCCTCTCCAACTCTAGAGAAACACTGCTAGGAGAGAGACCAGAAGAGGCCATTTCGGTCACAGTGTTAGCACAGGTCAGTCATGCGATCCTGGAGACTAAAACACAGTGTGAGTGTGATTTCTGAGTGGTCTCTGCCTGCCAGGATCCTTTGGAGTTGGGACAGGTTTTTGTCCCCTGTCTCTCAGAAAATCCAGCATTTCTGCATGACATAATTCAACCATTAGCATTAACAGGTAGTGTAAAAAGCATATAAGCAATGAAAAATCTCTTACCTCTGTGGATGCATGGCTTAAAACACAGTGGGTAATGTCAATGCTTATTAAAACATGGAGGACAGCCCTCCCTCTCTCTCTCTCTCTCTCTCTCTACACAGCAGTCTCGGCTCTCCAAGCGAGCCAAGCCAACATTCTGATAACGGCGATGAAAGCAGTCCTGTGATTGGCTGGTTTTCGCAAGCAGAATGAAAGGCAGCAGCTGATTGGCTGACACGTTTCCTGAGTAAATGTCTTTTGTTCGGTACAGACAGGCTGTGGCAGGATTTCGGACTAAAAGAGGAGCTAGGCCTTGATCTCTACAGCTAAAACTGAGTTAAATTCTCAACCTCACGCAGTCAACCTCTCGTTAAAGATGTTTTACGCTTGATTAGGACAAATAATTATTAAAAGTTACAGCAGTGTCACTCTACTGTACATGCACAAAGCTTTGAGTCTTGAAATTAAACTCTCCACTGAGAGAAAAATCAAAGTTCATCCATATTTTTCAGCCTTAATACATATATTTGGATACATGCTAGAGAAAGTTCACTCAGTTTGTTAATTATTCACTAATTCTTATAACATCATTGATTCTACAAAATCATAGAAAGCTGGGTTGCTTATCTAATTGTTTCTTGAAGTACTTTACTGTAATGTGTCATTTTATTCTAACAAAAGTATTTTGTACATGCCTTACAATGATCTAACAGTACACAATAGGGCATTTTACTGATTTCTGGCTAAATGTGGGGGAGAGTTATAAACTGTTATGAGAGAGACTTAAAGTCGGCATGAAACGGAAGTTGCTATATTCTTTTCTTCTCCATTGTGATGCATATCTGAGTAAAGACACCTTTTCGAACAAGACAAAAAGTAGGCTTGACTTGATTTTGTCAATCGGCAGTTGATTGGATCTTTGGATCGTCGTGATCTCATGTCAGTAACTAGTTGTTTTGCCCTCATGCCGAAAACCACTTCATCAGGAAGTGTCATGTCATTTCAAGAGGAAGGGAAAGTTATTTTGATTACAGATAACGGAGGCGCAGGAATTTTGTGAAAATTATGTGAACGGGTAAATCATATTTAATAAATACTACAATATTCCATAAAAAATATTGATTTCATGGGGACTTTAAGGCTGGAATGCATGACAATTATTACCCAAATTTTTACAGCCTGGAGTAGTTAACGCTAGTTGGCAAAGGTCAGAGCCATTCTGCAGTTTTGAGTTGTCAGATATCACAGAAAATAGCGTATGGACACACTGATATTTTTAATTTTAGACCGATCCCATCCAGTCATGTTTGATATTTTGAGCTGATTATAGACACATTTTGTCTTCATTCGTCTCCTAGCAGCACGACGTTTGTTTCCATGAAAGTTTGTTGTGTTGGGAAAGTCTAGTAGTGTGTGATCATTAGCCATTTAGTTTATTATGTCCATTTTACACATTCCCAAATTGGCAAGAATATGATGCCTAGTGTTTTCAAGATTTGAAAAGTTGTGTAGTGTATTTCAGCTTTAACTTAAAGTCAAGTTACTATGAGCATATGTTTCCGACAGACCTGAGAGGGTGGAGCCTGGCCACAGCTTATCTAAAACCCACTCTAGTTAGACAGGTTCTGAAGCACCTTTGAGTGAGTCATCTACCAGAACACACCCCAAGCTGGTTGTCTCCTTGTCCCATTATCTAAAAAGAAACAGCAAAACACACATTTAATCAAAGGAAACTCCTTGTTTTATAATCTATAAGCGCTAAACATAACTAAAAGCTCCATAGCAGGGTTATAGGCTTCATAAATTAAATGTGAAGCATAGTGAAAACAATCGGTAACATTACTGTAACATTTTGGGAACAACTTGGGGGAACTATCCCTTTAAATTTTAACATTTGTCCTCTCCAAACTTGAATATTTGGTAACATCTTATACCTTAGGTCTTTCCTGAGAAAGTCTGTGAATTGACAATAGTAGCTTGGTATTTCTATGACAAGTAAATGTGTTACTTATCAGATAAAAAGCTAACTCAGTAGCAGTGATCATGAATTTAATCTATCAAGGTCACATATGTCTGGTGGAAATGTATACTCCGAAAAATGGAACCAAAGACTGTTTAATTTTCAGGACTGTCAAATATTTGTCAAATTTAAAACACAAACAGCCAAATGACGTGTGAGAATGTATGAGCAGCACTGAGTCACAAATAGTTTCGCTGCAAATCACAGAGAAGATTTTAGAACCAACATATTCCACAGACTCAAAAGCTCCTTGTAACAGCATTACTCGAAACCACTTACATAGAATTAAATTGGCCTATTTACCCAATTCTTAAAACGTTCACTGAGGTCACACCTTTCAGCGAGGTCTTTAAGGTCATGTCTCAGGCTGTCCACTAGAGGACGCTATTCAACTTTCTGCTCCTCGTGTTGTCATCTATGCTGAGGACAGCTGTCTGAGACTCCCTGCTGCATTAATAAATCAAAACACATACTGACACAGACACACTCTCTCACAGCATGGAAGATCTCAAGCCAAAGAAATATTGATGATATGGAGAGTTTTTCCATAGGCATGCTGATTTCATTCAGCTCCATATCTACAGTAGGCTATGTTAACATTTTCAGAAAGTCAAAGGTTTACTATCTATACATATATTGTATATGCATATGTATTTTAAAAACACTGACAGCCTGGAAGATCTCCAGAGAGATCTATAAGTAATAAAGCATTTCATTTATCTCTTTTATGAAACACTTGATTGCCTCAAGGAGCCTCAACCCCAGTGAAATAATTTCCTAACCTTGTTTTAAACAGATGTAATTATTGCGCTTTCAATTTCATACTCAATGCTCATTCGTACACTTCTAAAGAGGTGATTTAAGCTAATAAATCTTTAAAGCACTTCATCTGGAGAGGGGATGGGTGAAAGAGAGGTTCATGGCTGCATGTTTGCAGGTAGAGAATCTATAGATGCAGATGATTGGGGGCTAATCTCCTGTCCTTTTAAACTGCTATCTCCTGTCCTTTCAAATGGGACAGACAGAGTGAGGGGGTTGGGGGGTAAACCATCTCACACTCTCGGAAGGGGGAAGTCAGATTGTGCTGTGAATTGGGGGAGGGAACAACAACAGGTCTATGGGCCTCTCTCTGGGTTTCTCAAGAATGTTATTGGGGCACTCTCAGTCTTGTGGTCAATTTTCGGACATTTTTCGTCTCATATAGCGCGTTATAAATCATTAATATTAAAAATACCACTCCGTTTCAAGCTGTTCATTTCCTTGGCGTCAAAGTCGACAAATTAAAAATGGAAAATATGTTTTTTAAGTTTTTTTTTCAGTGATTCTTGTAGCCAAATTGCTTGATGCTTCAGTTTCACGTCTAAGTTTTTTTGGCCAGATGAGACCAGAGGTTGTATAGCAGGGAACTGTCATGACAGGAAACAGCAAGCAATGAGCTAATTACTACTCTCTCTCTCTCTCTCTCTCACTCTCAGTCTGACTCTCTCATTCTCCCCTCCCCCTCCCTCCTACCGTTCCTCCCTCCCCTCTCTTTTTCCTTCCCTCCCTCTTTAGCGCTGTCCAACAGTTGAAATTCTACACTGGTATGCCTCAGAGATCACCATGGAGACGAGTTCATTGCTATCTTCCATGTCTGGTCTTCAGAGGGCAGAGCACTTACAGCCTCTGCAGACCACATGAACACGAGTGCATCCTAAAACACCCTTTTGACCATTCGGTTCTCTTTACATGAAGATTATATATTTTTTATGATTTGATTATTATGTATATCACAGATCCACATGCTTTCAATAATTTACAGTAAGGCTCAATGTTTGCTGTCATTTATATACAATTTGTTTTGTAGCCTATCCTCCTGCACATTCAACATAATCACAAATCAATTTTTTTTTTTTAATTAGCCTACTTGGCGAAAATTGCACACTTATTTTTTATTTTAATATTTGTAAACTTATTTTCAATCTGCATTTTTACCTTTACAAGCACATCTATCTAACCATATAAAAACACACAGTGTCATCCATTTTGATCAAGTATCATCAATATGAAAATGTGATTAAAGGCTTGATAGAATCAATGCATAGGTCTAACATCATGAAATAGTCTATGCTAGTAATGCATTACGCATTTTGCCACCAAAAGTGACAAAAAATAGCGGAATATTTAAATCTGGAGGCAAACATTTCATATAGGCTATACTTTAAATATCCATAATATTTTTTGTCATGTTTGTCGGCAAATTTAACTACTTTATATTACGTGTTTTATTCTGCAACGGAAACTTATTTGAAACTTCAAGCAACTGTTCAAGTGCTTGTAGATCGTGTGTATTGGCCTACTTTGTGCGTATAATATGCATATTATGTACAAATGAGGACATTATGCATAAACTGTGTAGGCCTATATTGCGTATTATTTGCTATTGTCTTTTACTGTCACTGCAGACTGCAATGTTGGTGGACCACACGAGAGTATTGTACATCTTGTAGTGACAATAAAGTAATTTGATTGGACAGACTACGAATAAAAAGGTGTGCTACGAACAAATAATTCGATCTCTCGCGAAGACAGTGAATTAATCACTCAAATTATGCAAATAAAGGCGTACGTCAGCCTACTCATTAGGGATTCGTGACTGTTATCTCTATGTGGACCTTGGATGAGCTAAAAATAAACGCACTGTATTTTTTTCTACGATATTGCTACTACTGCCCATCTCTTACTGGATGTCTATTTTTCGATCTGCGGGGGTTCATGTACTTGTAGTTTCTTTCCTCTTTAGCTCTGTGTGGAATGCGCTGATCACCCGGATGGAAGAACTACGCTACCCAGAACTCCCCGCGCGCATGGTTCAGGCAGGCTTCTTTAAGCTTTGGGAGTGTTTCCCATTTAAACAAACATAGCTAATGCTGAAGATGGCGGATGCGTAGAAGTGGCTCAAAGAAACTGGAGTGTTTCACGGGATACATTTACACCGGTAAGTGAACCGAAACACTTCATCGCGATCGTAAATGGAAACATTTAAGCAATTGTTGTGTTCGTGAAACAATGTTACGTGATGCCGGTTATTCAGAAGTACATTCTTGTCCACGGTGAGGATCTTGCCACCTAGTTATTCTGCCTTTGAGACAATAATCGTAGTAACACAGTGTTGCCAGATACAACATTCTCCAGCATGTTTGTTTACTTTTCATAACACGATCCGTTTGCGGATTTTTCTGTTTTTCTGCGACCGTAATAACATTTTGCCATTAACAGACGCAGTTGAACACTGTTTCCCTAAGTTAATGAACATTTTGAAGCGGTTTCAATTCAGTCTGAGTCTTTTGAGATCAACTACAACTCTAAATAATGAAGTTGTTTTTGAATTTACTGTATTATCGCCGTTGTTTGTTCATATGATATTGAGATTAATACAAAAATCAATGGAGTTTTCCCTTGTTTTAAGTCTTTGGTCAGCAGCAAGTTTGTTTACCACTTTGTGGATCACCTGATAGTTTACACGAGCTGAAGTTAGTTTGCTTAAGCATAACAGATTCTTAACCCTTTATCTGTCATAAATACATATTTGAATGAAGTCTTCTAACTTTTTCCATTCTGGTTTTTAATGAAAAACTTCTTGACCTCAAACGATCCGTTCAGATGTGTTCCGTGATCTTGTATTTATGAGGATGTTTTGTAGCTTTTGCTCTCAGTGCAATATGATGAAGTTCAAATCAGCCAAACAACAAGATGGTTTCCTGGTTAATGACACTGAGGGTGGAGATTAAATGATCATAGGTCAGGAATGATCAAATCAAAGCTAGGGATTGTTTACAGTGTTTTAATGCTTTTATTTTGCTGACTACCAAACTATGCTGTATTAATCAGTTGACAAAACAGTCAAAGGGTTAATCAAATTAAAACCGGCCGTTGACCACTTTAGTGATGCACACGTCAGCAGCCGGATAACTCTTACCTTTATTTTTGTATTTTTTGTTGTTGTTGATGTATTGTGTATTTGTGGTGATAAGGTGTGATGTAGATTAGATGCTGTGTCTCAAACTCCAGTGATCTCGCCACCCAGACAGCATTGTTGGACATGGCAGGCGCACTTGGAACATGTATATTGTGAACGGAGGAACATGAACGATTCTTATCAGAGTCATCAGACACTATTTTTAACACTCCCATTCTTTGCTCTTGCAATGTTAATTGCAATGATTTAGCCTGAGGTATTCGGTGCACTGCAGCTCCACTGGAAAGTTTGAGGAAGTTCCTCTGTTTTCACAGCTATTCACGTTTTGTAGTAATCCAAATGCAGCAGTTTGTGAGCTAGGGGACTTTGACCACATCCCACCATTTCAAAAATATTCACTGCCCATTTATAGAAACATCACAGAACCATATTTGTAGGACCAACCTTTCCCTGAAATCCACATGCGCTCATGTTGACACATATTGATGCTTTGAAATATACTTTTGGTTGTTATTTGCACAATGAAGGCACAGGTAGATAATATTTCAGTGTAATAAGAATCCTTATAATTATGTTATTACATTTTTAGTCTGTACTATTCCACTTCTTCACAGCTTAAAATAGTTTAATAGAAGTGTGAGAATTTTCGAGGCATATCTATGGATGTATGAGAACAGAGCATGCGTTATGCACAGCGGTGTATGTTGGTGCTCACACGCTACGGGACCCACGGATGCCCTGACTGCGTGTGGGAAAAGACCCTCTGAACTCTTCCTCACACTGGTCGCAGGCTGAGCCACCCCCCACCCCTTCCCCCTTTATCTGTTCCTTTCTCTCCAGCTCCCTCTCTCTCACACGCCGAGCGTCAGGCTGCATTTACTATGAATCAATCTTGTGTTGAACGCTTTGACTGCAGATGGGGTTAAGAATTAAAGGATGCATAGATTCTCTGTCCTCGTCCATTTGTTAGCTCTGGCTCTATAACTCATTAACTCGGACACTCTCAGGGGAAGAAAAAAAAATGCTTGCGCAAAAGTTTTCCCATGATTTTTGAAGGACCATCTGAGTTTTATATTTTTTTTCTTATTTTAATGTCCATTGTTGTGGTTCAAGGAATAGTTAACCCAACAAAATATAATATGTATATAATTTTTTTTAAAATTATTTTCAGCATTGTATCTATATATCTTTTCATTGTAATGAGACTGAATCATAACAACTGGAGGCAAAAGCACCATACAAGTATCATAAAAGTCGACCATATGACTTATGTGCTTTATTTCATGTCTTCTGAAGCGTTGTGTGATGAACAGATCAACATTTAAGTTATTCATTGATAGTCTTGCCACCCAGTGGCAATAAAATGAATAATTGAGTTGGTGTTATTTTATTATTATTTGTATACTAGGGGCTGGGACAGTAAGTCATTGAATTGCGAATCGAGAAATGATTCTGGATCGATTCGGAGATTTTCCGAATTCATCGCGATTCTCTCTCGAATCGATTTTGAGCTTAGTATTTAACAGCAGATGGTGCTTTAAAAACAGCCGTGCTCTGCTCTCTACCAATTCCTTACACACACTACTATGTATGTGTGTGTGTGTGTGTGTGTGTGTGTGTATATATATATATACACACACACACACATCTGTTTATATGTGTGTGTGTGTAATGTTAAATTAACTTATTGTTTTCCTTTTAGTTTTAGGAATGTTACTAAATTATATATTATTAGTATTTTATTTTTTCAATTCAGCACTTTTATTTTAGTTTGTCATTTTAGTACATCAACTTATTTTACGTCAGTTAGTTTCCAAAGCAAGACATTTGCGTAAGTCTTCCGAAGTCACATGATAATGATACATTCATACATGCATAAAGAAATCACACACACTTTATATTTATTTGGTTCTTTTGGAGCTTGAGATCCCTAGTCCCCTTTCACTTCCATTATTTGGAAAAGATCGTCTTGAATATTCATGCAAAATTCAGCTGTTGTGTTTAACAGGAGTTAGAAATCAAATATGAAAGTTATTTTCATTTTTGAACTATTCTATATTGTCTCATCTATTATAGATGTTCCTTTTTGCGCAGATATTTTGTGGCTTTCCTCTTGGATCAAGAGGAGCCGGTGACTAGCAAAACAGCAGAATGACTAATGTGCTTCTCGTCACCTTTCTGACACTTATCAGATCGTCCTAACTCATTTTGCATTTTCCAGTCCTCGAGTTGAAATGCTGCCATTCTCTGAGTGTGACATTAGAGTGAAAGAAGGAAAACAGTGTGGTTGTGGGTGACGCTTATTTTCAGAGCAGGGAAATTGGTCCAGTTATATCAAGTATCTGTGTGTTTGTTTCAAATGTAAGATTAATGGTGGGGGGTGTATAGTGTTGCTCCAAGGTGCTTGTGTTGGTGGCAGTGGCTTGAAACAAAAGCTTGATTGTTGCGCTAATTGAAATGTGATACCTGTTACTCGCGATGGCTTTTTGCTCCGAGTAGTTAAAGGTGTCGGTGCAGGCGGGTTATTTTAGCCCTGTAAAGTTTTAATACGTGTGACGAGGTTGACTCACATCACAGTGACTCATGTGCAAAATGAATCTGAAAAACGAACCTCTTGGAACGTTCAGGATATTAATGATTTACTGCACCTCTACGATCCTCAACGAAAACATTTTCAAATGTAAATTTTCCAGATTTGGAGCCCACGGCGCAATTTACGACGCTAATTTGTAGACCGCTGTGAAGTTTCCATTCTGCTAACTAGAGAAACAAGCGGCAAAGTAAAGTTAGTCCTTCTCAATGCAGTCCAAAGAGAGTAATACATTTAATCCCTTTCTGTCTTCTGTTTGCTTGGCTCATAAACAACATGTGAACTTTCTCCCTTTACTCTTTTAGACGCCGATCAAGAGCTCAACTGTGAAGGTTTGTTTGTCGCAAGTCAAAATTTCTGTGTGAATCATTTGGAAACTTATGAGTCATAATTAAGAGTCTCTGCATGGCACCAACGTGCGAGTGTCGTCGTGCGCGCCGGATACATTTTACGGCTCCCTTCAGTGTCCTATAGCACAAGTCGAATTTAAGAGGAATGTGTAAGTTGCATCCAGCTGTGGCTGCTTGTGTAAAGCTGTGTTGCCATGACGACACTCCTGCACGACTGGCTCAAGGTCGTTCGGGCGGTGACGACGAGCTGGATGTGCCTGGCGACGGCGTGTGCACGATATGCACACATACACGGAAGGAAGCTCTCTGCAGTACTGTGGGTGTCTGAAAGTGAAACTTGGAAATGCATGCAAACACTTTCTGTGCATAAAGACTTTCTCTTGAGACGATGAAAGGGCTTGAGGAGGAAAATGCAGCGTTCGGTTTTACATTTACTCATTGCTGTCGTACTTAATTGGTTGCATTTTCCAGCCCAGCTTAGATTTCTCCACGATTCCGTCGTTGTTTTCCTGTTTTTGCCGTCAAAAGAGGATTGAAAGAGGGGGGAAAACGGCTAACGAGGTTTAAAGAGTGAAAAGTGCACACTCCTGTTTTTTTTTTTTTTTTTTTTTTTTTTTTTTCTTCCCCCCTCTCTCTTTTTTGGCTTTCTCACCCTCTGCTGAAGAATGCTCGTAAAACGGGTTCACCTGAATAAGCCCACGGAGGGTAAGGCTCTGGTCTGGTCTTGTTACCATTGTAAAAAGTTAGCAAGACTTGGTGTGTGTGTGTTTTGTGTTTAGGGCCCTGTTGTATAATAGTAGAGAAAAGTTTTAAGTCACGAGGTAAATGTTACCAGATGCGTTCTCCAGCAGTTGAGCCTAGAGGAAGGAGAGGGGGGAGAGAGAGAGAGAGAGAGAGAGAGAGAGAGAGAGAGAGATGGAAAGAGAGAAAGTCAACTTTGGATGAACTTCTCAACTGCTTAGCGGCCACCTTGTTTTCATTTTGCCAGCATCCCCAGCCCCCAATTTGACGAAAGGTTTGTGGAGAGTCAGTCAGAATTCCACACTTACAAAACTCCACTGTATTGCTGGAGTACGAACTACAGCCAAACTACATTAATGTTGAATATTTACTCTACAAATAAAGGATTAGTTTAACGCAGAATGATTATGCTGTCATGGTTTACTCGCCCTCGTGTTGTTCCAAACCTGTCACTTTTTCATTATTCTGTGGAACGCAGAAGATATTTTGAAGAATGTTGAAAGTGCTTTTTCCTGTTCTCAAACTCGTGCATCAAGTTTTCCAGTCCATTTGTTGTCACTTGACCAATCACAATGTGCCAACTCAGAGATTCTTTTAAATTAGTTGATGATTACTTTCTTCTTTGGAAAAAAAAAGTCAAACAAAAAAGACATTTTGAAATTATTTTTTTTTGTCAATACAACAGTGTTGTTTGACTTTCTTTTGTGTTCCACAGAGTCAGTAAATGATGGCAAAATCCAACTATTCCTTTCAAAATGTCTTTTTTTTTTTATGCTCGCATGAGTTCAATCAGGAACTTTCATTTCTGGGTGAACTGAACCTCCTCCAGGTGAGAGTTTTGTTTCAGTGCATCTGTGGATCAAGTGGACATATACAGTCTCATACACAAGTAATTAAAGTGTTCATCCTTTGATGATTGCTACTGACATATGAAAGTGATCTTTAAACGTGAACTGTGCCTTTCCTCTTCTTTCTTCTCTTACATGCCTCCTTTAAAACTCTATGCTCACCCTTTCCTTTGTAGTAACCCCTCCTCATCTCTTGCCCTCTTGAACCCAAGTTTTTTTTTGCTTTTTTTTTTTTACCTATATGGATGGACTGCATGATCCATGAGAGTATACGATACCGTTCAAAAGTTTGGGGTTAATCATTTTTAAAGGGGTCATGACATGAGAAATCAAATTTTCCTTGATCTTTTGGCATATATGAGGTCTTTGTATCATTTTTTTTGACTTCCTGCGAATTCCATAACTTAAAACATCCTCATCATCAATAAAAAAGCATTTATATAATCCAGCTTCATTTGGAAAAGAGGTGGCATGTGACATGTGACACAATTATTTGTCTCCGCAGCGAGTGCGTCTAAAGTAGTTGTTTACAGTAAGATTGTGATAATAACAAAATTGCCGTGCCACGCAGACATTGCGTTGTTCCTGGCTGTGGAAAAACATCATCTTTGCATACGCTGTCAAAGGATAGACAGAGAAAAATTGAAAAAGATTGTTTATTTTTAACATCCTTGTCTCGTCAGTGCTGACTTGCGTGTTTTTACCATACATTTTACCAGCGACTGTGAGAACAATTCGCAGTATGAAACTGGCTTTCTTTTGCTCAAAGTTTAGGCTGTAACAACTGTTCTGGAACCAGAAAAGACGCGCAAACTCTAACTAACATAGTTAATCTTTAAACAGTTAAATTCATAATGAATAATCCAAGTATTTTTACTTCAAAGAACGCTCTCTTTGTAATGACAGAAGCTGTCAATCACGCAGCGGGAGTTTTACTGGACACTTGTCAAAAGTCCCGTTTTAGGGACGCTCTTACACTACATAATGAATCTCTTACTGTAATTACATAGTGTTTGCATTGTAAGTTATGGTGAAAGCATTTCGTGGTGTGCGAAATTGCGTTGCAATGACGAGATCACTGCATTCACTCGATCAACAGGCTGTCATCTGCCCAAATGCCCTTTTATGTGCTTGGAATAGATCTAAATATCATGCAATAATCAACACTTTTCATGTCGACAGCTGTAATAGTAAAAATGTAGTAAACATTCGAGGACATGTAATTCTTATTTCATGTGCAAAGATGTCAGCCAATCACAGCGGTGTGTGTTTACACTGAAGTCTCACAGTAGACACGCCCCTTCAAACAGAGTGTTCAAATCAGGGTAGAAAATAGCCATATATTTCTAAATTATGTAAAATTTGATGTAAAAGTCATATTAACATTATAAGTGCACCTCGGGAAACATAAAATAAAAAAAACGTCCAGTTCATGTTCCCTTTAAGAATTTCATTCTTGTACTCAACAATGATGCATTGTATATTTTCTGATAATTAAGTCAAACAAAAGGTTAGATCCGTAATGAATTAGTATTGGGTTATAAATAGATATGATACAATTATACTGTATTATACATTATAAATATGACTGGATGAGCCATGTTATGGAAGCACGTTACTGCAACACTATTGGACAAGTAGACTCCTCTTTTTTTATGTCTACCTTCACACCGTGACGCTTATTTGCATCCAAGTTTGATGCACCCCTCTTTTGCTCAGTGTATTTCCATAGGCTTCAGCTTTCTTTGTTCCTGAGGAGCGTCACAGTGTCCATAATCTCTCTGTCTCAGGACGATAATCTGATGATGTTGAAGAGACAACGCTGAATAGGATTTTAGCATTGCAGTGATTAAATCAAAGGTAGAATACAAGCTTGTGAGGAAAAACAGGTATGCGGTGTCATCGCAGCTTTGCAGCGGAGCAGATGCACCTTATGCGTCTGCCTCGACAAAAAAAGATTGCACCAGGTGGAGAAAGCAACGGTCTGTCCCTTTAATCACCTCATTTATGTTTTAATTAGCCACTGTCGCAGCCGTCGTGTGCTGTCGGGACCGGTCACACACCTGAGACACACGTGCCACTCAACAAAGAGCGTGACAGACAAAACGCACACCACAGTCTGCGTTCTACGCTTGACCAATATGGCTAAAATGCATATTTGCATTGAATATATTGATGATTTAAGAATCGGTATCAGTGTCAGTCTGTATTAGGAATCTGGATTTAGATGTTTGTGCCACGGGATGTAGGAGGGTCTTGTGGCTTTTGGTTTGAAATGCGTTTCATTCTACTGGACAGAGTCCAAGACCGTGTGGTAAAGCAGATTACATCCTGGTCTCTCTGCTGTCTGTCTGCCTGTCGCCATGGCTTCACTCGTGTTTGTGGCCTGTTGTCAAGGTGACGAGGCCAGTCGTGGGCGGGGACAGCTCTCCTCGCTGTGGAAAAGATGATGGGCGTCCTCTTCCCTTTAGGAGGTCCATCTATGCAATGCACTATTAATAGAGCAGCTTGTAATTGTTTTGGGCCTTTTGTCATTACTAAATATCAATTAAACTTAAATAATGTATACATTGACATGCCAAGGTCCTTCCACTATACATATATATCATACTATATTGGAGTGTGCTGCTTTAGCTTTTATGCAAATGATGATACAAAACCTTCATGTCAAAAACACAGGTTGACACTGTTTGGATGATCTATTGCATTCATTTCACATCTTGACATTTGTCATTTTCTTCAGAGGTATTTCAGTGGGTGGACTAATCCAATCTTTTGTCTTTAGCATGGAATACAGACACTGAAGGTGATGACAAATGGTAAACATTTTACAGGAAATGTCCCAACGGAGCTTGTTGTTACTAGTGCACAACATTGGATATGAAAGGGAGGTGCCACCATTGACTTTTATAAGATGTTTGTTTCAGAGCCTAGAAGTTAGCGCACATGCTATGATACAATCAACTATGGTTATGTGTCTGTGTGTGTGTACAGGTTTGACAATACTTGTGAGGGCCAAATGTATTATAATATTATTATTATTATTATATTATAATCTATGCTAATATATATATATATATATTTAACTCAGGTACTGTCCATTTCTTCTGCTCATCCTTGAGATGGTTCTACACCTTCATTTGAGCCCAGCTGTGTTTGATTATACTGATTGGACTTGATTAGGAAAGCCACTCACCTGTCTATATAAGACCTTACAGCTCACAGTGCATGTCAGAGCAAATGAGAATCATGAGGTCAAAGGAACTGCCTGTATAATATAATGATATATGCACACAAACATATACATACATGCATACATGTATATATGTGTATGTATATGTTTGTGTGCATGTATTATTCGATATATATACTATAATGAATGTAAGTGTTTATATATATATGTATGTATTATATATATCATATAATTTTGATCCATTGAAAAGCTTTGTGTTTTGCTTCATTTTTTTTCTGGTCTGTACTATCCCTTTAACAGGATTTTGATGCAAAAATCACTCTGATTGATTGATTGATTGATTGATTGAAATGTACCAATATCTGCCCTATGAATTGAATTGATCCACAGTGATTTATTTGTCAGATGCTTAGAAATCAGAGCACGTTAAAAGGCTGATGTGCTTTTTTGCCTAAGGAAAGTGTCACAATGCTTCCTGACAGTTTGACTCATCACCTGTGCTTGTCTCCAATCAGCATCTGACCAAACAGTGTTCAGGATCAGTGCGTAGTGTCCGATCTTTCACTCAGCACCCAGTCAGACACCGTCAGCAGTGGAGAGAGAGCACTGCTGACCCCAGAGCAGGTCAGGGGTTATCTTTAAGAAAAGAACAAGCTAACAAAAGCAACTGGCCTTTAACCCCATTCATTCTGCTCTTTAGAGTGCTGAGAGTTAGCTGCCGTTTTGTTTTAGCAAGTCTGTATGCAGAATTTGCTGTTAGTTAGAAGTTTCCAGGTTTATTTATAAGTTTAGTTTTGATGTAATTCAGGTTTGGAAGGTCACAGCATAACTGTGGTTTTGCACTGGTATGTTGGAGAATTTGACCTAGTTGACATTGATGGCTGTGAAAAAGATGCCTGCACCATTTTCGTATGCATTTTGAGAAGTTTTCTGTCACGCACCCATCTGTTTATTTACTGATTTCCATCTCTCTTTTGACATGGTAAATTAAAGGAAATAACGTCCCCGCTCAAACGTAGCTTGTGTAGCTTTTACTATTTGACTGGTTTCAGACCTTCCATTGTTTGAAGCTCCAATTCATTTTCAAAAAACTGTGACTTTCCAGTCAGCCAACGGGTTTCTGCCAAGGTGACTAAGATTGTAACCTTGAAATATTCAGAGAACCCTTTTGAACCCGACTGGGCTTCATCGAACGTATTGGCAGTTCAAACTCGATTAGTTGATTTTTATCTTCAATATTGGAGGCACTTTGGAGCGTTCCCCAGCCTTCGGCCTTTCTCTCGTTCTCCCTGGGTGCTCGGCCCATTCGACCTCTCTGTTGTCTCAACGCTCATAAGTCATTTAAACACGCTTTTAATAGTGTTAGCCTACGTCGAGTTGGCGTTTAGCCCGTGTTGGGGCAGCATGTGGTGAGGGAGAGGAAAGAGAACCTGGAGAACAGAAGGGGTCACAGGCTGAGGTCAGCATGGGGCACTTAGCTCCCTTTACTATGAAAACTGCATAATTTGATTTGTGAATGAGGATGATGGAGGAGAAAAAAGCATTCAGTTTATTCTGCAAGAGAACCAGCCAGTATAAGAAAGGGAAAGTCACAGGCAGGGTCTGTCTTCAGCCAGCCTGGTTTGGTTTCATGACCTTCATTTTACATTGAAATATTCTGTGAAAAATTTACAGTAAAAAGAAAATGATTTTCATTAACCGATGTGATGTTAATATACCAACCTATTAAAGTGCTAATATCTGTTTTGTACCATTGTAATACAGCGACAACCATCAAAAACAGGTGGTGATGAAAGTCACAGGATGAATCAAAGCTCATCACGAGCAGCTTTTCCACAAGCTGAGAAGCTAAATGCTAAAATATGAAAGGTGGCGTTCGCACAGATACAAAACTGATAAGAAAAACTAAGAAGAAACGAGCAATCAATTTATCATTTTTTTATTGTAAATTATATAACCACTTGTTCTTTTTACACTTCCAAAACTCTAAATTTGTAAGTATTTTATTGTAAAATTACATTAAATTTAAATCTATTACAGTTATTTAAACGTATATAGTAAGTGATCTCACCGTTAATGCGATAGTTCACCCAAAAAACACAATTATCCCATGATTTCCCCCAAAGCCATCCTAGGTGTATCCTAGGACTATCTTCTTTCAGGGAAACACATTCAGAGTTATATTTAAAAATATCCTGGCCCTCCTTTTTTATGAACAATATCTACATTTTAAAACTTTAACTAGAATAACTAGCTTCGCGCTGACCGGACGCATGACACAATGATGAATAAAGCAGGATAAAGCAAAACAAAACACCTTTCGTGCAAATTTTTAAAGAGAAATATCAGAGGATTTCAGAGAGTTTGTTGTCCAGTCTTATTTGTTTTTTATGTGAGAGGCGTCTAAGCTTACGATACCCCTACATCCTGTGTCAAATATCATGTCAGGGGTTACTCTTGTGGCGCAAGTCAATTTATGGATAGGGCCTTCTGCCGGAAGCTAGACATTTTAGTGTAAATATTAACCCCCCTGAAGCCATATGGATTATTTTTTTATAATGAATGGATACGGCCCCCCCATTCACTACCATTATAAAGCTTGGAAGAGCCATGATATTTTTAAATGAATCTCCGATTGTATTTGTCTGAAAGAAGATGGTCATATACACCTAGGTTCGCTTGAGGGTGAGTATATCATGGGATCATTTTTATTTTTGGGTGAACTATCTCTTTAAATAAAAAACAGGTTTTTACCGTAGCATTTTTACAGTCTTTTACTGTTAAAATGACAATACATTTATTTTAGTGTTATTATGTGCTTTAAGCAAGCCATCCTTTTAAATTCTCCATTCGATTTGTTCTAGAAAAGACTTGTTTTAATAAACATCAGTAGGAAATCATACATAAAAATAAAAGTGAATTGTGATTTTGAAATGATTGTTCTGTCAACATCTGGATGGGTTCACTTTTAGTAATTTCCTCCTGGAACATGTGTATTATGTCGCCAATATAAATGCTACGAGGAAGTATATTTCATCTTTAGCAACAGCAAATTCATATTTACAGCATTCCTTTATCTTCAGCATCAGCGCTAAAATCTTCGCTTTTGCTCTGCTGAGTCGTCCTGCTTTTAACATTGTTTGAAATCCCACGTTCTACCGATTTCAAAACAAATCCGAGCGGTGAGAAAGAAACGGAGTAGTAAAAGAAAGAGTGCAGGGGGAGAAAGGAGAGCGAAAGAGAGCAGCGATCCTCCTGCCTGTAGAATCCTTTTGTAGAGGTCAGAGTTCAGCTGCTGTGCTGCTATTGGCTGAGGAAAGGTGAAATTAAAACCACTGTAAACTTTTGACCCTGCCGGAGCTGCGCAGGAACGCCCAGGACCAGTTTGGAATGGAGCCTACGCTCTTCCTCTGTTTACTCGGAGAGAGAGAGGGAGAGAGGGAGAGGGAGAGGGAGAGGGAGGGAGAAAGAACGGAGGCTGGAAAAAGGAATCGACACAGTCACAGTCTGGAATGAATAGTCTGGAAGTTGTTCAACCGCGCAGAGCAGTCAACATGAGTTCAAGAAAAAATAAAAAAATAAAAACAGATGGAAAAAAACAAGAAATGCAGTGGGGTTTTAGACGGCACAAGTTTCTCTTTATTTGTTTCTCTTTTCTCCCTTCATTATGGGTTCAGAAATCCATGGATGTTTTTCAGAGTGGAGCTGTGCTCTTTAAATGAGCTTTTTTATGAGGAAAATGAGGCCCACCCTCTGCTTTTTCCATTTGCCCTCAGAGCTCTGTGTTTTTATGTGCTTCAAAGAGTGGATGCTACATTAGCTCACTGGGTAAAACTGGACTAGATGACCAGGCACGTTTCCCTTCCACCCCCCGTTCCTCTTTATATGCTACTTTTCCCCCTCACTTTTGCAGTCTCTTTCTTTCCCTCCATGCTTTTTTCTCCCGTCAGGCTGCTGAAAGCCCCTCTGTCATAGATTAATGAATGAATTTGCATAGTATGGACTTTGTGTTCAAATACATTTTTTTTTTTACCCTCATGCTTGCTTGTGTTTTCCCTCTCTCTCCTGCGGAGGTGATTGTCAGCGTTTGTTGCATTTTTCCTGAACTCTGCAGTTTTCGCCGCTCATTGTTGGTACGGGGGTGCGTGTGCCAGTTTCTTGAACGAGAGGGAAGGCGAATGTTCAAGTGCTTTCTCTGTCTCCTCCCTAATCTAGTATGTGTAATGTGTGCATGTGTTGGTATTGCACAGCAGGAATGACTTATTATCTGGTGGTCTGTTAGAGTAACACAGTTGGATTAACAGATTTATTGTTATGAATCACAAACTGGGCCTGTGGCGCACAACCATAAGCGACACCACATACACATTAGGGCTGCACAATTAATCGGATTAAAATCGAAATCGCGATATAGCCTGGTGTGATATGGTATTATTAAACCTCAAAAGGCTGTGATTTAATTCAATAAATATAAATGCATAGTGTAATTCACAGTGCAGGAAAGCACTCTGATCTGCCTTTAATCTATTGCTCATTCTTCAAGCACATGTGGCTTGTTATATGATGTTCATATTTGCTGCATTTCATTGTTTCAGATTTACTCTTTTAAATTTATTTATTTTATTTTATTTTTATTACACACACACACACACACACACACAGTGGGTATGGAACTAGTCGTGGCCTAGTGGTGAGGGAGTCACCATGTTATATTGCAGCCATTTGCTAAAATCCTTTAAGTTCATTTTTTTCCTCATTAATGTACACACAGCACCCCATATTGACAGAAAAACACAGAATTCTTGACGTTTTTGCAGATTTATTAAAAAAGAAAAACTGAAATATCACATGGTCCTAAGTATTCAGACCCTTGGCCGCATTCATGTTTCCCTCGATTGCAACCAGTCGCCCTGTCCCTGCAGCTGAAAAACACCCCCACAACATAATGCTGCCACCACCATGCTTCACTGTTGGGACTGTATTGGACAGGTGATGAGCAGTGCCTGGTTTTCTCCACACATAACGCTTAGGATTAAGGCCAAAAAGTTCTATCTTGGTCTCATCAGACCAGAGAATCTTATTTCTCACCATCTTGGAGTCCTTCAGGTGTTTTTTAGCAAACTCCATGTGTGCTTTCATGTGTCTTTCACTGAGGAGAGGCTTTCGTCGGGCCACTCTGCCATAAAGCCCCGACTGGTGGAGGGCTGCAGTGATGGTTGACTTTCTACAACTTTCTCCCATCTCCCGACTGCATCTCTGGAGCTCAGCCACAGTGATCTTTGGGTTCCTCGTTACCTCTCTCACCAAGGCTCTTCTCCCCTGATAGCTCAGTTTGGCCGGACGGCCAGCTCTAGGAAGGGTTTTAGTCGTCCCAAACGTCTTCCATTTTAGAATTATGGAGGCCACTGTGCTTTTAGGAACCTTAAGTGCAGCAGACATATTTTTCTAACCTTGGCCAGATCTGTGCCTTGCGACAATTCTTTCTCTGAGCGATTCTGGTAGTTCCTTTTGACCTTATGATTCTCATTTGCTCTGACATGCACTGTGAGCTGTAAGGTCTTATGTAGACAGGTGTGTTGCTTTCCTAATCAAGTCCAATCAGTGTAATCAAACACAGCTGGACTCAAATGAAGGTGTAGAACCATCTCAAGGATGATCAGAAGAAATGGACAGCACCTGAGTTAAATATATGAGTGTCACAGCAAAGGGTCTGAATACTTATGACCATGTGATATTTCAGTTTTTCTTTTTTAATAAATCTGCAAAAATGTCAAGAATTCTGTGTTTTTCTGTCAACATGGGGTGCTGTGTGTACATTTAATGAGGAAAAAAAGGAACTTAAATAATTTTAGCAAATGGCTGAAATGTAACAGAGTGAAAAATTTAAGGGTGTCTGAATACTTTGCATACACACTGTATATCTCAAATACTATTAAAACAGTAATATTATTTATAATACATGTCAAAAATGTATAATAATATATTATTACAATTTAAAGTAAAATGTAAATTAAAATGTTTTATATTTCGATTTATTTATATTTTTTCCCTGTGTTGCAAAGCGGATTTTTCTCCATTATTCAGAGTCACATGATTCTTCATAAATCATTCTAATATGCTGATTTGCTGGTCAAGAAACATTTCTTATAATAATCAATGTTGAAAACAGTTTTTGTAGAGACTGTTATACTTTTTTTTCAGGACTCATGAGTAGAAAGTTTAAAAGCATTTATGTGAGATGAAAGTTTAGTAAAATTGCAAATGTCTTAACTGTCATTTTAAATTTCTGATTACCCCCCCCCCCCATGTTAGAACAGTAATGTAGATAATTAATAAAATAATACATACATTTAATAATAATTAGGGCTGTTCAATGATTAATCGTATCCAAGATAAAAGTTTGTTTGCATAATATGTGTGTGTACTTTGCATATTTATTTTGTATTTATATACGTACACATACAGGTATATATATTTAAGAAACATTTTCATGTATGTATTTATATGTAATTTAAATTATATATTTCAATATTTATTGATTTTTTTTTTTATGTGTTATGTTTCTTAAATACATTCATTCATTCCCGATGTAATTAATTGTTTTAATAATAAAAAAATAAAAATAATAGCAACAATAACAATTATTTTTATTATTATTGTTATTAATATTGTGATTAATCTAAGTCTGCTGTAAATGAGAATTCAAATAGAAAGTGCACTTCAACAAGGGAAAAAGTAGAATAAAACTTTATTTTTCATTCATCAGGAATTCATTAGACCATGAAAAGTGAACATTCCGTACTAGAATTAATTAGTTTGTGCACACCCTGTTAATCATGGGAAATGTCAGTGTTATGCCCCTTTTCATATCCATGCTACGGAGGTATAACATTTTGAATGTTTATTTTGCGTATCATATTGCAGTTGAAATCACAATACTTAACAAAATAATCACATTATGAACTGAAATTGTGCCACTCCCTCTACGTCTATATTAAATGGTTTAGTGGAAGGAAACTTCGAAAGTATTCAGGTGTGTTCACGAAACACAGACACGGTATCATCGTTCCAGAATGACTGTGATCATTTTTGCTTGATGATTTCATCACCTAGCCACATTTTTCTTAAAGTCATTAGAACTCGAATACCTTTGCAACATTTTTCAGTGCTGGACTGTGAGTGAATCCAGGTTTGGCGGAAGTGAATCAAGTGCCAGTGCGCTTGAGCACAGATAATGCTACGAGTGTTACTGCGAAAAGCTTTTGGATGTCTGCACATGTACACACATGCTTGGCACATGTCTGCATGTCTGGGCTGTTCGCTATTGTTCTCTCTCTTGCTTTTTCTCACCCTCGTCCTCCTCCAATCCCTTGTTCTTGTTCTGTTCTCTTGCTTTTTCTCTCCCTTGTTGTTCCTTTTTCGTTCTACCTCAGCTCATCTTTTGCACTTGCTGTCTCGCTCCTCTCTGCTGCAGTATGGAGCCGTCCTGAGTGGTCATGCGGCGTCTATCGCAGAGAAAGAGAGCGGCGACCAGTAACTTGTGCCACCTCATCATCCTCTTGCACCGTGTCTGAATAGATTTCGCCACAGCTCATTTCCACAGTGTTTTCATCATCGTTTTGAAAAGGCAGAGCGTGTGTGCTTGCCGTATTGTCTGTGTTTGTTATTTAGTGAGTGTTTCACTGAGCTCAGATTTCATGCTTTATTTCAGGCTCTGCCAGAATGTGGTGGCTATTCTGGGTCTGAATAGTCCCTGCTTCAGAGTCTTTCTTGCATCTCTTCCGTTTCTTTACATACATCTGTTTTTAAAGTACATTTCCATTCATACACACAATATACATACTGTTAGTATCTATGATGTGTGTTTGTGTCCCATTGTGACTGCATGCGTCCTAGTCTCAACGGAAACATGACTGGGCAGATATATGTGCAGCCACATGTATAATGCTTTTCGTGACCCTCAAAAAGAAGCTCCAGTTAACGGCAATCATGCAATTTGCAGGTTTATCCCATTTTAAATTATAGGCTGAAGGGTTTAACTGTGTGATTAATATTATATTAGGTCTATTATTTAAAATCAATGCATTATTAATATGATATTCAAAAGGAATCATTTCAGCGCACGTAAAACTGAAAAAAAATACTGTATAATAACAGTTATAGTGCTTATTCAAACTGTAACATCAGTATATTATATCTAATATTTCAGGCAGTGCAAGTTAAACTGAAGTGAGTCAGATTACATCTTAATAATAATAATAATAATAATAATAAGACCTGTTGTTATTAGTATTAGTATACATACTGTAATACATTACAAAATCAAAAATAAAATGACGTTTGTATGATATTATTTAGCTTCAAACTAACTTTAGTTTCACTAACTTTAATGCAAGTGAAACTGAGGTTGATCAAACAAAGAGATTTGAGTCCAGTTTCAATATGAATGGAAAGCGAGCTGAGCTCTATAAATGTGCTGAAATACATTAATCATTCATTCAAAATATATTTTTTTAAATAATTGATTCAAATTAAACTTTTTTTATACAGACTGCAGCAATTTAAAAACATTTTTGGATTCTAATACCCCAAAAACCATGTTTTTGTTGACCAAAATGTTTCCAATATTGTTTAAATCCAGAGAAATCAGTCATTTTTAACCATAATTATTGACCCTGCATTGCCCTCGATTTTCAGTTTTCAGTCTTGCGTAGAAACCATCATAGGCGTTTTTAATAATACAATGCGTTTTATTAGTCAGGTGAGCAACTGTTTGTACGTTACTCTACAAAGTATAGCATTTTCTCCACCATACAATATATTTTAAAGTTAATTGCTTGCCATTTAGCAACACAAGTCATCCAGCTTTTGTTCATATGATATTCTTACATCGATCTAGCTTACCGCAATGTGCAACAATGTCTCATACCAGCCACCGAGCGAACGCATAGAGTAATGTTAACATAACGTGCATTATGATTGTTTTGACCTAGTAAAATAGCGCAGTGTTACCCCACAATTTGAATTTGTCAAATAAAGTGGCCTGTATGAGTAGTAATTCAGCACTTGCAGCTATTTCATTAGAATGAAATAAAATATTTAATAGTAAAATAAACATAAAGAACAAAACGACAGGAGCGGCCGCCTGCGGAATATAAGTGTAATAAAAACAGCAACATAAAATGTACAAGGTTCTCTGCCCCGTTCTGCTTAATAGCACAGTAACGTTAAAACTTTAATACATTAGCTCACCCGTGAAGACAATTTGAGTCCCGTCGGATTGCTTTCTATCGGATGTGGAGGTGAAGGCAACAACTCCCATGATTCCACGCTCATCAAGCCACGACTTTATTATTGTTTTGAATAAGTGACCTCTAGCTGCGAAACTTGAATATTGTGTCTTTAACATTTGAGTTAATTTCTAGGGATGCACCAAATGTTTGAATAAGTAAAAAGGCCGAATAAATTTTGCCGAACAATGACGTTTTTAATGACGTTTTAACGTTCACATATCGCGTCTTTTCCGCGCACATATTCTTTACATCCCATGTAGACGCGCGGTAACCGCTTGTTTTTTCCGGGCGTGCCTGTGCCGCGGCAAGATGAAAACATCTCAACTTTTCAGAATGCCGCGAGCGCACCGCAGGTCATGTGACAAGAACCGACCGATCATCTTCGACCTTTCCGTAACAAAACATGGAAATCTCAGCCGAACAGCTGATCATAGCTGTACAGGGGGGTTGTTATATCTAATTTACATAAATATACCTAGTAGTAAAGCTAAAGCAAGGGCTAAAAATCAATTTATCCCTTGCTGAAACTTTCTCATCGTCAGAATCCACAGTTCATGGTTGCATAGCAACGACAGACGCCACAGAAGCGCGAGCTCCCGAACGCTTGCAAAAGAAGGAGGAAGCGACGCGGCCACGCTTTACATGCTTTATTAGACGCGATGTGTGAAGTAGGCTTATGTCTCGGACAGTTATTTATTTGTTGTGGGTTCATCCACATTTTTTTGCACTATTCAATGCACATTTGATGTTGTAGACATACAGAGTTACATTCTTTCAGCAGTCAGTTATAGGCCATTCAAGAAGGGGGGCTTCAAAGATGGCCAAATAAAATTTTTTTATTTCACTAATTTATTCATTTGAAGTTATATTGTGCTTTGCTTTGTATAATATCTGCTGGAATGTTAAAAAAATGTTCAGTGTTAAATAAATATTTTGAAATGATATTTTTGTTATTTGATTTATTTCTCTGAAAAGCAACACAAAATAGTAAAAAGCAAATTTTTACTATTTAATTATTGTAATGGTGAAAAAATTGGCAAAATAAATGGAAAAAATGTGAAACACCGCGTTCGGCATTCGGCCTTTGGCCTTTGGCCAAGCATTTCATTATTATTCGGCTTCGGCCAAGAATTTCATTTCGGTGCATCCCTATTAATTTCATGTTCCGTGGGAGAATCATGATCTCTATTTGCATGAACAAAATCGTGGTTCTCAATATATCTAGAATCGCGCTGTTCTACTGGAATGTTAGATTGGAAATACAAAGTGAACTGAATACTTTTTTTTTTGTTTTTTACTTTGACGTTTGAGTCTGAACAGTATGTGAAAAGTGAATGAAAATGAAATAGCATTAACAAACCTATTTTTGGCTTCCTAAATGTCACATTTCCCAGTGTAACCGGGTATACTGTGAGGAAAAACTGTGTAATGTGCAATTTGCTGTCCTCTGACAGTGGGGTATGTCTTGCATTCCCTTCTCTGTAAGTGGCAGTTTGGTTCAAAACATCAGTTTTATAGAAAATACCCAATGGAGTTTTTATGAGGTATTGAAAATAAGATGATGACATCTTTAATCTTAATGCACGATTGAAGCGTGATTTGTTTGCGTGACTTATCAGTGGCTCGATAGACCTTTTATTGCACATGAACAGATAGTCGCAGTTGTTGCTGACATAATTATATGTCTGTTTCTTTTCAATAATATATTTCTCCCTTTAACTCGGTGTGAGAGTTTTGAACGGCCCATTGAATTTCACTGCTGATATGTATGGAGAACGGGTTCTGAGGAGCTGAGGTGGACTGTGTATTGTGTGTATGTGGCGACAGGAGGCAGCCCCATCAATAATGCAGGTTCTCTCTGTATGGGGTCAAGGCATGATGGGATATTAAGACGTTACCCTACTGGTCGTCAGGGAAACAGGCAGAGGAGACAGCAGCAATTGGGGAGGCTGGTTGTGGTTTTGTAGCCTATATCTGTCAAATTTGTAGTCTGTAAATCTTTAGTTTTTCATATCTTAATTTTCATTAATAAATTATTCTTTCCCCTCCAGCCAGTGTATTAATATCCATAAAAAAATCACAGATGCATTTGTATTTACAAATATTTTCATTTTCTTCACTGCTTCTGCATTCTGCTCCTGCAGAATCCCAAACAAAGATTAAGGTGGTATTAGTTATGGATGGGTGATGTTTTGAATGTCACGCAATAAATGCATGATGATTTGGTTGTCAGTTATATTATTAAGTAATAATTTGAATATTGCAGTGTTTTTTTTAAGTGCTCCCTGTCTCGGTGATGATGGTTAATAACGTGTCTAGGGCTGTCACAATTACTTGGTTAAATTCAAGTACTCAATTTAAAAAAAAAAAAAAAAAGAAGTACCCTTGTTAATGAACCGGCATAAATCTATTAAAGGGTTAGTTTGCCCAAAAAAGGACATTTCTGTCATTAAGTACTCACCCTCATGTCATTCCCAACCTGAGAGACCTTTATCCGCGTCATTCATAAGATATTTTTGATGAAATCCAAGAGGTTTTTTCTTATCCCCAATGGAAAGCAACATAATTATCGTCATTCAAGGTCCAGGAAAGTAGTAAAGGCATCGTTAAAATAGTGACTACGGTGGTTCAACCTTAATGTTATGAAGCAACGATAATATTATTTGTGCACAAAACAAAAATAACGACTTTATCCAACCAATTCTTCTCTACCTTATCAGACTCGTTCGCAGTTGAACATAGTTCAGCGCTTCCGTGTTTACGTCTGAACGCCGGCTCAGTATTGGCAGATGCGCGATCGCGTGAGCAGCGCAACGTATGCTTGTGATGCTGACGCAGGAGCCGGCGTTCGGATATAAACACGGAGGCGCTGCGTTTTTATGTTTGCCATCATTTGGTGTCAAGAAAATATGCCTTTTACTTGTAAAATAAGTTTTTACTGTTTTTCTTCTTACATTAAACATTTTTATGTGTAAATAAATATTGAGATCTTTCTTTTTTGAAAAAAGTGTTTTTTATATATATTTTATTCCTTATATTTATATATTTCAAAGCAGCTGGTGATAGCATATATATGCTGAATCAGCTAAATAAATTTTGATTTTATGGGCTTATTAAGGATAAAAAAACAACAACTTTGACAGAGTTGTTGAATATGGCTACTTTAACATAATTTTACGAAATTAAGTTCTTATTCGTTGCAATGTAATAACATCACAACATTTCCATCATAAGGTGCATTCATTTTTGGTCAAGATCTTGTATTGACAATGCAAGAGGAGAGCACTCTGTAAAGTCTACTCCAGCACAACCCAAAGACTTACACTGAGGTTAAAGTCTGGACTCAAAAGTGCCAGTTCATGTGTGAAAATGATTCTGAAACATTTTTTCACAATTTGAACCCTGAAGAATATTGGCATTGTCATCCAGGAATATGGCCATGGTGTGTGGTTGAAAAGCTGCACACTCCATCTTTTAGGGTTTAAAGAGCCGTCTCCGAACATAAAACATGCTAGAAACATAATAATCATTGTAATGATGATCCAATCATAGATTATTCATAAGTATTTGTCTATTAAAATCCAAACAGTGACTTTTTGTTTTTGTCCGAGCAGTGTATGATAGAGATGATGGGTGGTGGTGAAAGATAAAGTACCCACGGAAAGACACTGACAGACAGATTAGCTTTTGAAGAGACAGAACAGAAGAACCAGTTTAGCCCATGAGGTTGAATATGTAAATATGATTGCAAAGAGCCAGCAGGCTTTTTCCAGGAAGAGGAAGTGGTGACGCAGAACTCTGTGTGTGTGGGAAGACGCAAACAGGATGCCTGTTTTTGCTGCTTCCTGATTCGGATATTCTCGATAACTTTCCCATTAATATATCCACGTCCAGTCTTTCTGAGAATAATGGCTTTTTGCTTCGAGATGCTCATCTCATGTTTTCTGGAAGAAGCCGTTCCAAGAGCTCAGCTATAACGAGCGGTACTTTTGTATGTTTTTTTATCAGATACTCAGTTCACCTTTTGAACTTCTGAAAGACGTGGAACTGCATCACCGTATAATGGAGTCGTAATGTCCTTAAAACCCATCTTGACCGTTAGATCAGAAACATGAGAGACAGAAGTTGCACTCTGTCTTGTATCCTTGATTCTGCCGTGAGCTTCTACATTCCACATCTCCTGCTTAATTAAAAGCGTATGTGACGTGCTCATCCTTGGACTGAAGTTGTCTCGCTTTGCTCTTTTTCTTTCTCAGTATTTTGCTTTCACTCATTCCTCACATTCGCATTCACACTCACCCTTGCTCTCTCACGCTCTCTTGAGCAGAATGTTGATGTGGTGTCTGGTTTTGTTGCAGGTGCACTTAGAGTATCAATGAGGATGAAACTGTACGTGAAAGGAGCAGTAAAAAAAAAACAGTTGAAATGAGAATTATGTCATTTGCTCTTTCATTCCTGCTGAACAAATCCTGCTAAAATGGGTCTAAGCTGGTTTACTGGTCTCACTTGGCATCTAATTGGTTTAGACAAGCTGAAAAGTGCCCAAACAGCCAACAGATCAATTTGGACTTGCTTTGTATTGTTTTTTTCAGTAGGTATGTCATTCCAAATGTGTATGAACTGTAAATGACCTCGGAGTTCTATAATAGAAACAAACTGGGGCTGTTAAGCTCCAAAATAACATAAAAACAGCATAAAAGCATCATATAAATAGTCCACGATAGTTCACTCGTTCAAATCTTCTGAAGATAGTTTGAGGAACAGCCCAAATTCTGGTTATTTAATGACAATTTGTCCTTCTGTCATTGCTGTCAAATCTCATTTGTATTCACGTACATTGAGTTAAAACAACAACAACATCAAAAAAAAAAAAAAAAAAACTTATTTAATTCCTCAATGTAAATGAGATTGTATTTCAGTGTATATTGTAAATTTAGTAATGGCTAATGACTGATGTGTGGCAAAACATGCAGCTAAGCAACCACAACCCCTTATCGTTGCTTAAATACGTTGCATCAATGAGTCATCAGTTATATTGGAGTTTCTCCACCACATAAAGATATTAAATGGCTTTAGAAGATTGGAGTGTAGTTCACAAGGTACATTGACCACTTCTGTAATCAATTCAGGGTGCTTTTTTTGTCATTTTTAGAGACCTGACAGCCCTAATACACATTCAGAAGTCATTTGTTACAGTTCGGAATGACATTAAGGTGAGTATATGATGACAGAATTTTCAATTTTGGATGAAATATCTCTTTAATGACTAGATTTGAATGGCGCCCTGACCTTAACAGTCATGAACGGTTATTTGTCTGTCATTTATTTTAATCCACTGCAGAGTTCAAGGAGATATAAAAGATAGAAGATATCTAAAAGTAGAGATGGATTAAGAAAGTAGGAATTTGGACGATGCAAACTGTTCTGCGGCAGTTTTTTCCCTGTGTGTTGTAGGTTTGTGACAGCCAGCTGTACGTGTCAGCACAGGCAGTGCAGCATGGGTACAGTTGTGTAATGTCTCACAGTCGGACTCAGGAATGATGAGCTCATACTTAGAGTTTTTAGGTGACAGAGGGCAAAGCTCTGGGTGAACTTAAAGGGATAGTTCACCCAGAAATGAAAATTGTCATCATTTACTCACCCTCATGTCGTTCCAATCCTGTATTACTTACTGTACCAGCAGAACACAAAATGAAGAATATATTTAATATTCTCATCAATTTTTGTTCACCCATTCAAAGGCTAAGAAACCAACATTTTAATGCTTCAAAAAGTACAGAAAGACATCATAAAAGTAATCTACAAGACTTGGTTATGGTGGACAGAAACTGGCTTGTTTGTGTTTCTGTTTATCATATTTGATGTCCATTGATCAATGTTTATATGTGAATAAAAGCCTAAATTAAATCTGTTCATCACATAAAGCAATTGATCCTTCACCGACAGTTTGATTGACAGGCAATCTAACGCTGAAACTGCCATTTTGTCTGACAAAGCAGTCATAGATTTAAAAGATTGTGTGTCCTCACGTCTTTCTGCGCTTGAAACAACATTCCTTCTGATGTTCGTTCATGTTTATTTGATGCTATAAATGGTCTTTGCGAAAGGTCAGTTGTCTATTTAGAAGGCTTGGCTTAAACAAGTTGATTCATGTGGATTACTTTTATGATGCCTTTATGAACTTTTTGAAACGTAAAAATGTTGCTATGAAATCTAAAATTTAAAACTCTTTTTTTTGTGAGGAATATAAAAAAAATCCAAAGTTCTCCTGCAAAATTGACAAAAGAAAGTCCCACTCTACATTTTTTCTTCTGACGTATGTAAATAAATGTTTTTTTTAATGTGTGTGTATGTGTGTGTGTGTATGTGTATATATATATATATATATATATATATATATATATATATATTATTTAAGAAGCTATATTGTGTTCTAAAGATTTGGGTTTGGAACAACATGACAGAATTTTCATTTTTGGGTGGACTATGCCTTTGAGCGAGGGGAAAAGGCGGATTGCATGTGTGTGTTCAGTGAGGGAAGGGGAAAAGACTGCAAGCCGATGGTCTGTGCTCTGAGATTTCCGCTGAACTCTGGGAGGGGTCAGGCACGGGGCAAGGTCAGGATTCTAAACAAACACACTCGCACACATGCACGCATACAGCAGAGGGTCTATGACCAGTGTGACAGAGACTGATAACCGCAGAAGAAGCCAGAGAGAATGGAAAGAACGGACACGGAAAGATAGCCATGTATGATTACTTTTAACCAACTGGCCTGAAGTTTATTTTTAATGAATGAATGAATGAAGTAATTTCAGCTTCAAGTTCACACAGATGTCCTAGCAGAGTCACCACAGGTGTAGTTCATCATATTAACTATGGATATGTTCCACATATAGGTGTGATCATCGTAGGCTTTGAGTATGCAAAATGTCATTGTAGGCTTTTGAGTATGCAAAATGTCTTCAAACACTGCAATAAATATTAATAGCACTATGGCTTCTGTTTTTAATAGTACGTCAGAATTAAAATCAAATCTACACAGCCCAACACAACAACTTTGGATCAATTGACCCTTCGCAAAACCCGCCCCCTGTTGCTATGCCGGACGACCCATGCGCTCTCACGCCACACATCATGTTCTCACACAGTGAGGAAAGAGGACACTGACAATGTGTCGGAAGATAAGACAGAGCATGTTACTTTTCATATGAAACAGTTTCATATTTAAAATATTTAAAAAATTTTTAAAGAAGTTTAAACAATAAATACCGTCTAGTGTCTGTTTAATGTGTCGTGACAGATTGCTGTAGTTTCTTCAAGCGGCTCGTGAACCGATCATCTCTTCATACTAGTTCATTTATTGCATCAAATAAACATGAATGAACATCAGAAGGAACGTTGTTTGAAAGCGTGGACAGACGCAAGCACACACAATTTTTGAAGTTCAAGTTCACCAAAATTAATCTAACTCCCCTGACTGCTTTGTCGGATAAAATGGTGGATTTGGGGTTCTGATTGGTCAGATCGCCTGTCAATCAAAAGGTTTGGGGCGGGACTATTTGTTTAGGCGACCGATGGCAGAATGTTCGGGAGATCGGTCATCGTTTTTGAAGTTGGTGACACTAGTGGTGATTCACAAGGTCTTTTCAATTTGGGAATTGGACTGCACTGGTTGGCCAGTTTGTTTGTTTTTTGATTCACTGACAAGAACTGGCTCATGAGAGTCATTCTGTTTGGGAATTAGACTACACTGGTCAGGCTTTTGTTGGGATGTATTAAAAAGAACCGGCTCATAAGAGTCAATCCTTTTGGGAATAGGTTATGTTTGATCTTGGAATCAGTATTGGGACTGTTCAAAAGAAGACAACCATTTTAAAATCATTATTTTTGCACAGAGGTCACACTTCACCTTTTTAAATAAATGCCTTGATTTGATATTGTGCATCTAATGCAGTGACATTCATTCATCAACTCTGGATTAAGTTTGTTTATTAATATTTTGAGGCCACTATGTTTTTGCATACTTAACTTGAAAGGACGACAGGCATGTCAGAAAGGGCAGTGCCAGTAACAACAACAAAAAGAAAAAAGTGTCACTTAAGAGGAGGAAGTGTTGTCGTTGTTAAAGTGGGCGGAGCAATGACGGTAAAAGTAGGAAGAAATGGTGCGATTGTATCATTATGAGACGTGTGGAGGAAGGACATTATATCTGTGTTTTGGGAGGGGGGCTGGAGAGTGTTTTGTGACCACATTGTCTTTAATTCTGTATTAGTCATTCAGATTCATTAGTCTGCTTTTTAATTAGATCATTTATACATTTCATTTATATGTTGTGCAGCGTACGGCTTCACGGATTGAGATAATTGACCCAGTCGCTGCTACAGAAATACACACACACACACACACACACACAAACACACTGAGGGTTGATCCATTTCCCCTGGGGCCCCGTTTCACTCCATCATAATCAGTGTCTCTTCTCAGACACACTGTCACACAAACACACACACGCAGCACCGCTGCTGAGGCCTGGAACATTCCGCGCATTCAGCTCTATGTGGGAACACTTAAAAATAAGCCATGCACACACACACACACACATGCAGTTTTTAAACCATTTGAAAAGAAATGAAGCCTTCAAGTGCATTGTGTAGAAGTGCCAAAGTCAGCTCATTATTTATTTGTAGTGCACTTGTGGTGAAATAGGAAAACAAAACTATCATTTTGAGATCATAATATGCCTTTGGATGTGTGTTTTCTGCCCCAAATCAAAACTGTGTGTGTTTCTTAGGTGCTGATATGTTTTAAACATGAGTGGAGTGGGTGAGAACTCACTTGAGCCGCTGTGCTCGGACCGGAAGCGCAAACTCTCCACATGTGACACACCAGGACAAGGGTGAGACTTTTTTTTTTTAAGGGTGAACGGAAACACAAATCAAGCAATGTATTAAATGTTTTTTTTTCTTACAAAAATTGCATATGGTTTTTTTTAACATTTTTTTTACAGATGTGATAAGCGCAGGAGGGAACAGGAGAGCAAGTATATAGAGGAGCTGGCCGAACTGATTTCCGCCAACCTTAGTGACATTGACAGCTTCAATGTCAAACCCGACAAATGTGCCATCCTTAAAGAGACAGTGCGCCAGATACGACAGATTAAAGAGCAAGGTACACATCTGCTCGAACTGCTCTTTTACATATCAGTCTGTGAAAATATTTGCTAAACCCACAGTGTGTGGAAACGGATGAATTTGCATGGTTTTATAAAACGCTGCCACCTGGTGGCAAGTGGAATGTTGTGTTACTGCAGTGTGGGCTCAACATTGAGCTAGTTTTTAGCTGATAGAAAATAGATTTTTGAAAAAAAAAGTTTCTCTTTAATACTGATCAATCATGACTTTACCTGTGGATGTAAATTAGACTGGTTTATCCCAGCAGCAAAACTTAAATCAACTTAAACCCAATTTGACAATCAAATCATTTTATATTAAGAAAAACATAGTGTAAAATAATTAACTTAATTACTATATATGTAAGATTGGGGTGTATTTTCAACAATGACAGCCCTGTTTTCATCCCTCTCATAATTATGTATTGCATTCAAAACAGTATTCTCCACAAGCCTGTTGCATGAGACAGGCCTATACATGCCTTTTTTTTTATTATTTAGGCTATGTAACGTGCTGCAAAACTATGAGTAGGCGTTGGTGTTAATTCTTCCTTATTTGACATTCTGTCGGTTAATTGTGTGTTACGAGAATGAAACTTCTAAATCTACATATTAAAATAAACAGATGTCCTTTTTTAAACTGTTCTCTTGCTATAATATTCTATATGTTCTTTTGCATGGTGACACCGAGAGCATAAGAGATTTCTTTCAAGAACCAAATATAAGTCTGCATTTATTGGATCACAAATACAGCAGAAACAGTCATACTGTAGTGATTATATCGCAATTTCTTTTTTTTAAATACATTTTAAAGTGTAATTTATTCCTCAAAGAGGTAAAGCTGAATTTTCAGCAATTCAGCAATGAATAGAATGTCAAAGAAATGCAAATTTAATTCATCTTTGCTAAATAAATATATTACTGTCTTACAAAAAATTAATTTATAAAGATATAGACTGCCGTTCAAAAGTTGTTCGGTTGAACCGTAATCTGTATCTTTACAACTCTGTATTTTTCTAGAATATGTCTAATTTGTGGCTTATAATCGCACGTCACACAGGTAAAAGCTCATGTGGGGATGATGATGTCCAGAAGGCGGATGTCTCCTCTACTGGTCCAGGAGTCATCGACAAGGACCATCTGGGCCCTCTGTTGCTACAGGTTAGATTAGAGACTTAAAGGTCAATGGTCATCTTGAAGAACATTCATATTCATGCTCATTATTCATACTAGCATCCTTACTAATTAAAATGTAATGTCTTTTATCAAGTATCCAAAGGATTTGTAAATTATTCAAACTATTTAAAAGTATTAAGGCTTATTTTGTTATGTATGTGTAAACCATATTTTTTCATAATGAATAAATAATATTAATTCTGCATCTTTTTCTCTCAATCAGGCTCTGGATGGGTTTTTGTTTGTGGTGAGTCGTGAAGGCAGCATTGTGTTTGTGTCAGATAATGTGACTCAGTACCTGCAGTATAAACAGGAGGAGCTCATCAACACCAGCATCTATAACATACTCCACGAGGAAGACCGAGAGGAATTGCATAAAAACTTGCCCAAAAGCAATGGTATGAATGCTACTCTATGTATGTAAGTAGGTTTGTCAAAAGTACCGACTTCCGTACCAATTTTAAAAATGTGACGAAACATTGGCCATTGTGTTCACGTGCTCAACGGATATGTCTGTGATTGGCTACAATGATGAACGCTTCAAAAAGAATTTGTAATTAGACATATTTGACACGCTTCACAATTTTTGTATCATCGTAGCCAATCACAGACGTGTTGACTGTTGAGCACGTGAACACAATAGCCAAGAATCAACAGCTCTCAAAATTCTATGGGGAAATTGCTGGTAGCGTCACATTTTTGGTACCGATGTCTGTCTTTTTGACAACCCTATATCTAAACGTTTTAAGTGAATGTTGCTCTTTGACTGTTCAAAAAAACATAAGCATACATAAGTTCATGATGCCACTTGATTGAAGCAAAACATTTCTGCACGTATGTATGTTAAGGTCCCAACAGTGTGTCATGGGGTGGCGATACTTCCCGTCAGAAGAGTCACACGTTTAACTGCCGCATGCTGGTGAAGTTCGGCCATGGCGCTCCTGGAGGTGAAGAAGGAGCCGGTGGGCCACGCTATGAGACCATGCAATGCTTCGCTCTCACGCAGCCTAAAGCAATGATGGAGGAAGGGGAAGGTCAGTTGTAAAATGATACATTTCAGTGCTTTTATACAGATTGAGATATGTAAACTTTTGCAATGCAGTTGAAGTATAAATAGCGTTTTCTCATTTCTGTCTTTCAGACCTGCAGTCATGTATGATTTGTGTAGCACGAAGAGTGACAGCAGTGGAGAGGACGGAGCGATTCAGCACTAGACACGAACTATCTGGTAAATTTGATTACTTTGCCATTCAACTTAGTCACTAGGCGAAAAGATAATTGAATGATATTAATAGAAATTACTTTAATTAAATACTGTTAATAACACATGATATAGCATTATGTGAATATTGCAATTATGAGCTGAAATCGATGAATTGGATTAAACTGAACTAGCAGGTTAATAAGCTATTTTAAACACACACACGGTGACATATTTACAATACATTTTAATATTGAGAAGTATAAAGGAGACTTTAAACAGAATGAAAAAAAAATATGTGACTGCAATACAAAGGTAATATTGGATTGGTGGACAGTAAAATGGACAAAACAAGTCACATAGACATACATTTGAGACAAATCTAGTACCAAATCTGAGAGTGTGTGTTTGACCACAGGTAAACTGATCGAGATCGAGCAGCAGAGCCTGTTGCACACCACCATGCGTCCTGGCTGGGAGGATTTAGTGCGAAGGTGTATGCAGATGTTCCTGAATCGCAGTGAGGGTCAGCCCTGGTCTTACAAGAGACACTATCATGACGGTATGTAGTAGTACACCTGCATGGATCTTTTCATTTCCGGTATGAACTATGAACCCTTTTCACATTTCTGGGGTTCTCGGACGCATCGTAGCTAAGTAAATTTCTATAGTGGTGAATTGAAGTTCAGTTTGGTGTATGAATTATTAAATGATTGCATGTGGTTTGAGAAATGATGTTGAAAGGCAAAATAGAAGTGTGAATTCTGTAACTTGCTGCTTTTGCGTGAGGCATGAATTTGTTGTATTAATGTTTTTCTCTTCTTTTCAGCATATACTCATGGCAGAGCAGAGACTCCACCCTATCGGTTCTCTTTGTCAGATGGCACTCCAGTAACGGCACAAACGCGTAGCGAGCTATGCCGACACCCTGTCACCAACGACCCGGTCACATTCCTTTCTACCCATCTTCTGCAGAGGTTTGCACGCATTTGCCCAAAGCCAACAGTTACACACATCTCTGATTTTACATGAAAATACCTCTGTTCTGTCCTTGCCCTCATCCCAATCTCTTTCTCACAGGGAGCAAAATGGATACAGACCCAACCAGGGTGGTGTAATGCGATCAGTTATGGGAAATGCAAATCCGAATGCCCAGATGGCCATGGGCAATACCAGGGGCTACGGCATGAACGAGCAAGGTCACATGGGACCCAGAGGAGGACCTATATATGGCCCAGCCAATAGGATGAATCAGATGAACCCGATGCATCAGATGAATCAAATGAACCAGATGAATTCAATGAATCAAATGAATATGAATCAAATGAATTGTATGAATCAAATGAGCACAATGAATCAGATGACTCAAATGAATCAGATGAACTCCATGAATCAGATGAACTCAATGAATCAGATGGGCCATCCTGGCATGAATCAGCACCAACAGGGTCAGTTTCATGGTGGTGGATATGGAATGGGCATGACAAGTCCCTCACAAGGAAGCCCCGGTATGAATCCTGCTCAGCAGAACCTCATGAGTTCGCCACGGATAAGAGGGAGCCCTAAAATGGGCGCAAGTCCTTTCTCACCTGGAGGTATGTGTCCCGTTTGTGCGTTTTAGATTACATTGATGCAATATTAGGCCTGAAAAATCGAACCGAATTTCATAGAAAGCTCTGCTCAGTTCCACAGCATTCAAACACGTCGTTCCAAAAGTTCTACATATCCCAAGCACCTTGTGTATTCTTTTATTAAATATTTTAGCAATTTTTTTTTTAAGATTTATTTTTGCCTATTTTTGTCTTAATTTTGAAAAGAGAGCATATAGTGGACAGTAAGGCGGAAGAGAGATAGAGAGGGGGACGGGATCGGGAAAGATCTGGGAGCTGGGATTCGAACTTGGGTCACCCGATCTGCAACGACACTACATGTCGTGCGCTGGCCACTAGGCTATCGGTGCCAACATATTTGAGCTAATTTGATAATGTTTTCACTTGCCAATAAATAGGCATGGTTGTCTATATTTTTTAAAAATTGGTATCTTAACGAATTTCATTGTAAATGAAATAAATTTTATAGATTTTTCCTTTCATCCATCACAGAAAATATTTGAAAATATTCTAAATTCCATTGGCCTAATAAAATATTGTAGTGGTGTTTTGTCTATTAAGCCCAAAAAAATATTTCCGGTTTAACGCGAATGCTTTGTTTAAGCTAAATACACAGCCTTTCAAAGTATACTCCATTTGATTGTGTGTGTGAACACAGGCACTCAATACAATCAGACTTGAAAGTTTTATCCTTGTTCATTGTGTCTGCGGTATTTCTCTCCAGAAGATATCACGATAAAAATGCCTTTGTACTCGTTTAAACTGCAGTTGTGTGCATCTCTTCCTTCACGTGAGCGTTCGTCAACATGGCCGTCTATTGTTGTGTCTCCAGTAGTTTGTTTCATAGGTTTCTTTTTTGACTATGTAAAAACAGGCCTGGGCACTGATGCCATCTTGTGGACAAACTAATTAGTGCAATAAAACTTCAATGCATATATGCGAGTGTACATCGTACTTGCTGTTAGAAAAATCCCAATGGTTCGGTACTTAATTGCTGCAGTACATGCATACTATGCGGATGATGAAATTTGTATCATGCACACTTTTATAAACTTTGTGTACTTCAGTTCTGCATTTAAAAACAAGCTCAAGATTTAGCTATAATTTCTTTACTTTGTTGTTGTCACAGGGATGCACTCTCCCATGGGTCCTGTGGGTATGGGCGGCAGTGGTGGATCTTCTGGTCCATCAGTTGGGAACACCTTCTCTAGCAGCTCACTGAATGCCCTCCAGGCCATCAGTGAAGGTGTTGGCTCTTCTCTACCTTCAGCTCTCAACTCACCTGCCCACAAATCCGACAGCTCTCCCAGCATCAACTCGACCCAGTCCAGTCAGCAAGGCCAGGCCGGCAATAACAAACCCAGCTCTGGTGACTCCAAGAGCCCATCGAGTGCTCACAGCACAGGGTTGGATCATCAACTGGCCTCTTCATCAGAAACCACAGATAAGCCGGACAGTCAGTCCAACAAGGATGGTTCCACTGGGGCGGAAGTCAACCGGAGAGTCCCTGACGGAAAGGGCCACAAGAAGTTGCTTCAGTTGCTCACATCCCCAACCGAAGAGATTGGGATTGCTACTGCGTCTGGTGGACCCGTCCCAGGTCGTGCCTCCACTCCAATGGGTTCCGACTCAAAGGAGGCAGGAAGTGGAATGATGAGTCCTTCATCGACGGGGGTGTCCTCCTCATCCGGTTCATCATCGGGAAATGGCTTGAATCAGCAAGGCTCGGGAGGAGTGTCGTCCACAGCTTGTCCCAGTGGACATCACGGTTCCCACACATTACAGGAAAAACACAAGATACTCCATAAGCTTCTACAAAATGGAAACACGCCCGATGAGGTGGCTCGCATCACAGCCGAGGCCACTGGAAAGGCCTCTCTTGGTTCGGAGCACCCAGGCGTTGAAGGGAGGAATCTGGATCTCAAACAGGAGCAGCACAGTCCGAAAGAAGGAAAAAAGCCCCAAGCCCTGCTTCACTACCTCCTCAATAAGGATGACTCCAAAGAGCCCAATGCCACAGAGGTCAAGCCAAAGCTGGACGAGCTGGAAGGGAGAGGGGCCGCTGGAGGTCAGGGGTCAGGGGTCACAACCTCCAATTCTAACAACCAGGAGGGCAAAGTCAAGATCGAACCACCCGATGAGGTATTCATGGTTGATTTTTGGGGGAGAGTTACACTTCTCAAGATCACATCAATCCTATATTTGGAAAAAAAAAAAAATCATGGTTACTAAATCATGTTTTGTTGATATGCAAAACTCTGATCCAATTCAGATTTGTTTGTTATTCTAACATCAATCCTTTTTGTTTTGTTTTGTTTTTTCAGCTGGACAACTTGGAGAGTATTCTTGGAGGGCTGAGGAATTCTGATTCTGGAACTGGAGGGATGGAAGGGGGCAATAAGCAAGGCAATGGACCTAACAGCACCGCACATGGTGAGTCACAACACCTCGAGGGCCTCAAAGCCAGGAGGGGATGTTGAAAATGTAATCTGACTAGATGACAACATGTAAACTTCAACAGAAAATGAACTGGACAAATATTTTAAAGGTAACTGCAGATGACCATGTAGATTACCAAAAGTGCTGCCCATTGGGTTTGTTCTTAATGCAAATTTGTTTACATTATTGTGTGTTTCAGACCGGGAAGTTGTTGGTATGGGCTCTGGTCAACGTGTGCCCTTCCAGAGGGCAGTGTCTGTCGATGGTAAACCCTTGAGCGGGCCTGGAATGACGGGTAGGAGGAGCGCCCCTTCCTCTCTTGTCAAACAGGAGCACACTGACAACCAGATGAGCATGGGTGAGTGTCATATTTTCAACTTTACTTATATAAATGGGACTGCATACATTCATTCTGTAGCTAGATTTTGAACATTCCCACCATGTCGTTCCCAGGAGGTCCAAACAGGCCAATGGGAATGCCCAATCGGCCCCCTATGGCAGGTGCGGGAGACTGGGCAATGTCTGGTTCCGCCGGCAGCCCTGTCGGACACCCCGGCATGGGTCGAGCAGTCATGGACCACAATCCTAAGAGCATGATGGGAGCACCCATGGTTAACAGATCTAACAGCGTTCCTGCAACCAGATCCATGTTGCAGCAGCAGTTGATGGATATGGGTAAGGGCTCTTAATTCGGAGAAGCTAAAAACCAGCTGTGTGGTACAAGTAATACATCAAATAAAAACTTTCAAACTGCATGATATTGTTTTGGCAGGGCCTTATGATGTAGGAATGAGTATGAATTCGTTCAGAGGGCAAGCACCTCCACCACAGTCCCCTTCATGGCCAGACAGTGGAATGGGAATGGAGGGACCACAGAATGCAAACAGGTAAATTAAATGATACTACACTATATCTACAGTTTAAGATCACTTACATCCTGCTTTCAATGATCCCAAATGCTTAAAATTAGTTAGCTTTATTCACTAAAATGGACCATATCCTCGCATTTCTCCCCAAAGCCCTTCCAAATTGACAAGTTACATGTTAGCAAACAAAAATGAAATTGATCAAAAGTGACAGTAAACTAATAATGTTACAAAAGTTTTATTTGAGCAGCAAATCAGCATATTAAAAAGCATTTTTTTAATAAATATATTTAAGCACAAAATTTTGATAGTGATTCTTAAACTCAAAAAAGTAATTAATTCAAGATATATTCTCTGAAATCTGCATCTTATTGTTTCTCTAGTAAATTCATATTATTTTAAGGATGTTAAGATGGTTTTTACACCCAAAAGTCAATAGTGTCCTCTTTTCTCTCTGCTTTTTATATATCAGGCTACCATTTAATAACTCTCTGGATGATCTTCTGGTCCCTCCATCCACCACTGAGGGTCAGAGTGATGAGCGAGCTCTGCTGGACCAGCTGGACTCTCTACTCAACAACACTGACGTCATTGCTCTGGAGGAGATCGACCGTGCCCTTGGCATACCAGATCTCATAAACCAGGTACTCAGCCGGCCTGCTTCGTGGAACAGATGTTTTTAGTTTGTTACTAGCAATCACCAATGCTTTGGCGATAAAGATTTTAGAACAACTGTCCAGTCGCATTCCCTGGAAACCAACATCTTGTTCTTTTCTCCTTTTTAGGGTCATAGTTCAGACCAGCCCCCTCCGACAGACCCGTTTTCTGGTCCTTGTCCGGGGCCTGACTCTTCTATGGGTATGGAGCCCAAGGGCATGTATGGGCAGGGCTACCCGGGCCCCCCATCCATGGGTATTCAGGGAGGATATGGCCCTGGTCCCAACCCCGGTCCTGGCCCTGGTCCCCTGCAGGGGCAGTCTGGACCAGGGTTTAATCCCATGATGAGTCAGATGAGCCAGCAGGGTGGTTTTCCCGGAATGGGTGGTATGGGCGCTATGCATCCTCGTGCTAACATGATGAGAGCTCGAATGAGTACAGCCAAGCCACTCAGACTACAGCTCCAGCAGAGACTGCAGGGACAGCAGGTGAGCAGCTGCACTCCAGTGGCACTCAATTGACAAATATGAGGAAATGTTATCGATTAACTCTGTTTTACAGCTGATACATGTTTTAGAAATTAAATGCAGAATATATTTGGCCGTCTTGTTTTGTGTGATGTAGGGCTGTGACTTCTAATTAATAATAAATAATGGCGGAAAAATCGATATCGATCAGTCAGATCTTTTTGCTATGACATAAAAAACTGGGAGACCTTTTTATAAAACATTTACTTGGAATGCTTTTCTATTTACATCGAAAACATCACATTTATGTAGCTTAACCACATGTGGAAAAATATTAATGTCAAAAATATCTTTATAAAATTTAAATAGATTCATTAGAATTGGCGTATTAACAGGGCTTGCATTCTTGAGGACTGCAGATGAACTTTTTTGTAAATTTAAGAAGTGACTATTCCAATTGAAAACATTTTACACACAATAATGTCATTTTAAAAGTTCAGTAATAAATATTTGCAATCCAAAGTTCAGTTCCACCATATTTTATCTTTTTTTTTTAAAAAGCAGTTTTAATTTGAAATTTTAAAATATATGTTCTGTATTATTTCATTTTACAAATTTAGCTCCACAATGTCAAGCATATCTGAGAATTACAGCAAAAGCAGTGCTTTTTGTATGTCGGGGGCAATTGACATGAATATACTTCCTCAACTGAACATCCAAAACCGCAAGAGAGTGATGAAATGTTCCTGTCGATGATAAACTTCTGATATTTGTAACACATCGTGTAACATTTGAGTGTTTCTTTGCTGCAGTTTTTGAACCAGAGCAGGCAGGGAATGGGGATGAGGCCAGATAACAACCCTGCCGGAAACCCTGGTATGAGACCTAGCATGCAGCCAGGCATGGGTGGACAGGTACTTTTTTCTTCCTTTAATGAAATCTGAAACTTTATATATGTTGATTTTCTTGCTCTAATATCACCCTTCCTCATCTTTCAGCCCGGTTTTCTGAATGCTCAGATGATGGCCCAGCGCAGCCGAGAAATGCTGAATCTTCAAACAGAGGTATAAACAGACCATTTTCATACGTGTTTGTGTTTGTCAAATATCATACTTGACCCCCAATGACAATTTATGTGGTGTAACTGACGTAAGAAATCATAACCAGTGTCTTAGTTTTTCCCTATTCAGATTTTACCTGTGTTTTCTTCTTTTCTGCAGATGAGAAGACAAAGGATGATGATGATGATGCAGCAGCAGCAGCAGCAGCAACAACAGCAGCAGGTTGCAGCCGGAGGCTTCAGTCCCCCTCCAAATGTCACAGCTCCCACAGGAATGGACAATCCGATGGGAGGACCGCCAATGAACCAGCCCGGCCAGCAGGCTTTTAACTATGGAGGCAACTATGGTAGGCTAGTTACCATCTTGGGATGTCATAGTTTAAGGTCCACATGAAATGGAAGCTGCGATAGTCTTTTCTTCCTTATTGTGACGCATATCCTAGTGAATCCAATCTCGAACAAGAAAAAATGGAGGAAATGACTTGATTTTCTCCATTGGGAATTGAGTGGATGGTCGTATTGATCGGTATTGCTGCGATCTCATGCGAATGATTGTGAACGATTCTCTACTGCAGGGAAAGACAACTTATGTCCATATATTTTATAATAGTATCAAAATCTGGAGACAAATTTTCATTGTCCCTGACTACTAATGAAAAAGCTAGAAACACTCCTAAAGTGCATTATAAAATAACATGGTGGTTAACCGCATTGGAATAGAATGTCGATTAGCAAATTATGCACTTCTTGCTGCCTTGTAAATATCTCGGTGTTGTAATTGCAGGTATGGGCCAGCAGGGGGACCCTTCATTTGTGGGAACAGGCAACAGCCCGCCTAACAATATGATGCCTGGTCGTATGGGTGGCCCTCAGAATCCCATGATGCAACAGCACCCACAGGGCAATCCCATGTACCAGTCAGCAGAGATGAAAGGCTGGGGACAGGGGCCAATGCCCATGAATAAGTAAGTTATAAACCCTTATGCAGCATTGAAGCTGTGAAAATAGACAGTTTTTGCTTTCAGTACTTGGGAAAAAACTATTTACTAAAAATGACACTTAAAAGGCCCTTTCACACGAAGGACGATAACTATTATGATAAAGATATAGTTTTAAAAATCGTCAAAGAATTGCACAGAGAAACAATGTAATCCCAGTCACTGTGGGGTTTTTTTCCAGCTGACGAACAATAAAAACATCTCGACAGCCAATCAAAATCCGTCCTGCTTCTGAGAAGCTCGAGCAGTTAAAGCAGCAGATGACGTAATTGCAGCGTACGCTTAGAATAAACAAAATGATATAATTCGCTGGTGTGGATATTATAAAAACAAAAAATATATACAAATAGAGATATAAATATGTAATTTAATTTTTAAAAATTGCATAATATTTATTAATATATATATATATATATTATTGTTATTATACATAAATAACCTTTTCTATGCATGTTCTAAAATTATATTTTACCAGCTAGAAATCCTATAAAATATTTCTCTTTTGAAAATCTTAGAAATGTGTTGGTCAAAAGCAAACCAAACTGAAACCTAAAATACAAATAAATTCAAGCTAAATAGAAATATAAAAAAAACGAATGAAAATGACAGATGCCCTTAACAATTTCTAGAACTTTAACTAAAAATAATACATTAATTCATTAATATTACAATAGTTTATAAATAATTCTAAAATAACACTGGTGATGACGGTACACAGTGCTAAATAAATCTTTCTCCTGTTTTATGTCTCCCAGTTCATACACTCAGCAGCAGCAATATCCCCAGCAGGGGGCGCCGGGACAGTACGGGGGAATGATGATGAACGGTTCCATGCAGGGGGGTGTAAATGGAAACGGTGCAGGGCAGATGCCCCCAATGCAGGGGCAGATGGGCATGAACGCCATGGCCATGGGACGCATGCCAATGGGACCGGATCAGGTACAGGCAGCGTTCAGTTCCATTCACGCCACTGCATTAAAACACGTCCCGTTACTTTTACTTATCTGTGCTTGTGCTTGTGCAATGTGTTTTACAGAAGTACTGCTGAGGCGAGGAGCCATCTGTCGAAGCTGGAGTCTAACTCGGACTCGCACATCAGTCCAGTGTGGAAACGTCAACATGAAGCTATAAAATACGCCTCGTAGAGGAGAAATCACTGGAACTCTTCAGTGAAAACTTGACTGAGAGAGAGAAAAAGACATGGAAAGGGAATAGGAGAGAAAGAGAGACTCAAGCCTTCTCTTTGGGGGTTTTCGGAATATGCCCAGTAGCGAGTGCAGCAGGCTCTCTCTCCTGTCCCACGTGGCTGTACTGCAGTACACAACATAACCACCAGGGGGAACAGAGTAGGAACGGTTGTGGTACAACTTGACAGTGTGGGGAGCACTTTATTTTAAGGCTAGTATGGAAAAGGATAGTTGCAATATATTTCTTGCTTTTCTAGCCTTATAGAACGATTATGTGCATATTGTCTATTTTGAATTTGTTTCAGACAAGCCTCGTTTTAATTAAAAACCGTGGGAATTGTAAGCACCAGAACTTCATCACTTACGCATATCAAAGCAATAATCCTCCTCTCAATCCACCGAAGTGGTGTGTGTCAACAAAAAGCAAATGGTACTGCAGTATTAGACGGGATTTTTTTTTTTTTTTTTTCGTTTATTTTTGTGTGAATAAGATTGGAATTGTAAATACTGTATGCTACATATGTATCATACATGCTTTTACTACATACTTTTTTTGCACAGAGTTTGGGCCCGTTAGGTCCATCTTATCTATATTTTAGGTCAATACTGCTCTGGGTTTTACATCTATTCTAACTTTTATCAAAGGGAGAAAATATTTTATTTTTATCTTTTCCAGCACAGCCTCTTTTTCGTTTTTTCCAACAATGACTGCCATTATGTTTGGATGGCACTTTTTTTTTTTTTTAATCGCAGAAATGTTATGCAGTGACGGTTTCATCGTTTTATTTTCATTTCCATTTGTTCTTCTGACTGAAAAAAAAAAAAAAATGGTGCAAGTTTTCAGATGATACGCAAAGATTATGCTTGTTGTTGCTCTTTTAAGCTTGCTCTTAATAAGGAAAATAACTCACTTTGTCGGTTCTTCGGAAATCTACCTTTAAGAAACATGCACAATCCAAAGATATTTTTTCAGAGTCTTTTCTTTTTCTGTTTTCTCAAGTTCGATTACAGAAATGTATCCATTTATATATGTTTTTGCGCAAAATGCGCAGAGTAAAAGGTACATATCATATGAACATATTACTACATATTATGATTTTGTACTATATACTGTATACATACAAAACCAAGTATACCTGTTTATTTTTAAGGCCAGTTAATATTTTAGCAGTATTGTCTGTGCTTTTGGAGGGTTTCTCTATCATGCGGTTTATTCGCTTTTCAGTTTAAGTTTTGTAAGATTTTAATGAACTATCTACAGAACTGCCAAGACAAATAATGACTACACACCTCATTTTAAAACGTCTCTTAAGAGCCTCTCGGATGTGCTTTTTAAAAGTACGAGTAATAAGGAATCCATTCTGACAAAAACGCTCATCAGTGCATCTCTGCCGCTTCATTAGTCGAGTCTTTACCATCAGTGACTTCAAATAATACTGATTCCCAAATGCGGGAATGAAATACAATGGGGAAACTAATAATAAGTCAGTCTCTTCAGTCTTTTCAGGAAAGCAACACTATCATTTGTGTTTATTTCGCTAGATTACTGTTGATTGTGACAAAGTATATTTTGAAATGATAATTCTGGGAAATTGAGGTTACTCTGGTGTGTTTTCGGAACTGGTTGACAGAGGGGTGAGAACATGGACGATAAGCTCACATTTTACAGGATGTAAATTACATTACACTTAATTATTTTGCTTGATGTTGATATTGTTGTAAATAAAAGTTCTATTTAAATGTGACACGAATGTTCTGCAGTTTGTGTGTGTGCTTTACTTTTTTTTTATTTTGATGACAAATTTGTACCAAGAAGTGAGCTGAATCTCTCAAAAGCTCATTTTGAAGACATCCTCGTTTGTAAAATGGTATAAAATTAAGTCAATTAAGTTTTTTTTTTTTTTTTAAATTAATAAAATGCAGTAACTTTTCAGTTGCTGTATTGTTTTGAACAGCTAGTTATAAACAATATAAAGTCTATGGAATGTATCCATTAACGTGTGTGTGTGTGTGTGTGTTTTCCTGGTAAACTCTAGGTTGTGGGGACCACAAAGAGTAATAATAGTCATTTTTAACCTTGTGGGGACATTTTTTGGTCCCCATTAGGAAAAACTGCTAATAAATCATCCATTTGAAAATGTAAAAATGCAGAAAGTTTTCTGTGATGGGTAGATTTAGAGTTATAGGATAGAATATACAGTTTCTTGAATAAAAACATTCAGAATAAAAATCATTGTCTATAGAAAGTCCCCATAAAACATGGAAACCCCACGTGAGTGTGGTTCAGGTATTCCCAATATGTTGTAAGGATGGAATTTCATGAATCATCATACCATTTTTTTTCTTTTTTCCACAATAAAAATCGTGTGTGTACTTGTAATGTACCAAATGTGTGTGTACCAAATGTCCCCATAACGTAAGTAAAACCGGTAAATCTTGACATTGTGGGGACCTTTTGTTGGTCCCCACAAGGAAACAAGCTTATAAATCATACAGAATTATCTTTTTTGAAAATCTAAAATAGCAGAACATTTTCTGTGATGGGTCGGTTTAGGGGTAGAGGGGGTGTAGGGCGACAGAATATACAGTTTGTACAGTATAAAAACATTACGCCTATGGAATGACCCCACAAAACACGTGTGTGTGTGTGTAGTGAAACGTTCAAACAGCCCTGAGGACGTCTGAAGTGCTCTTCACTCTGTAATGCTCGTTTAACCTATACACATATCAACAGGCTTTATTTTTGAGGGTTAATAATTTAGTAGGTGGAGTTTAGTGAATATATTAAGAAATATCAGCAACGTCGAACACAAAAACACTTATAAAAATCCTTATCAATACAGTCAAAAAGTGTCCTCGCCATCTAAAACAGCCTTAAAGCACCTACCTCACAGTTCCCGTGGCTTAAAGCGACTGAACAAGGATTTCACTCAACTTTAAATACCTCAAAACGTTTCTGTGATAGTACAGAAAACGTTACTTCAAAACAAAGCCTATGGGATGGAGGAATGTAAAATAAAGTTCACCGTGTCACCACAGAGGGGCGCTAGAGGCTAAAATGTCCCGCCTCGACTACAAAACGAACTTTCTCTGTCTTATTAACAGACTGTACGTATCATTCAATGAAAACAATGAGCTAAAAATGGATTTGGCAAAAAAAAAAAAAAAAAAAAATCATCCATTAGTTTTCAGTCTGTCTGAGAGAAGTTGCAATAGTGTACTTACATGCTAGGGTAAACGCCCCTTAATTAATTGTTTTAATTTGTTGTAGGAGGAGGAGGAGGAGGAGGGGGGGTAACTTTATAACTATAATTAATTAAAAAATCTCGCCTGAAAAACACCATGTTCCTTTCGTCTCCCAGTTTCAAAACTCGTGCTGTTAAGCTGAGTTGATGTTCTAGTGGAAAAGTTGGCTGTATAATGTGCGGCGCTATGTTTAAACGCACTAAGTTCTTATTAAAAGAAGCTTTCGTTGTAGTATGTGGGAAACTATACAGAGGGAGTGAGAGTTCCTTGGCCGTGTTCCCGGCCCATCTGCAGCCCGGGCTTGCGGATTACTGTTTGTTAATGTTTCAATCAGCTGTGTGCCGAGGAATGTGGAGCGATTTAACCTGAACTTCCCCAGGTGTGCGGCGGCGCCGCTCAGTCTGCGCCCTCCCCTGCCCTTGGCACAAAGCGATCACACAAACACAATCACACACACTGGCCGCGCCGCACATCGCGAGGCCTGCAGCTGCGCGCATCACACCGCAGGGAAATGAGAAAAACATTGCACCAGGGAGACGGAATAAATCTTATAACGAACTGCCTTTTTCTCGGAAAACACTTAACCCTTCCGACACCCGTTTTTAAACACAGGGATGCGTAAAAAGAAGCGGAATTATAGAGTTTGCAAATATCACTATAGCTAAAAATAACTTTAACAGTGATTGAGCAATATTTACCCAATTAAGCATGGTTTATTACTCATACATTTAAAGTTTTATTCCATTTTTTTTTTTTAAAAGAAAAGCCTAGTTCCCCCTCTTCCATCTTTATTTTGCATTTTGTTTTGCACTCTTTGCTATTGTCTTTCAGATTGGGCCTGTATTTTTAGACGAAATGTTGCTGTAGACCAACTGCATTTGTTTTTTTTTACATTTTCGAACAACTACACACAAGTTAACCCACTAAAAAGGAAAGTTTAATGGCTGATTTTTTTATGCACTAAATCAAAGTTACACTTTCAGTTGTGTGTGACAGAACTTGTGTAACATGAAGAAAACATGGTTGATATAGATAGGCCCAATGACCTCTAATCTTGTGAAACAAACTCCTCTTAAATGGCAGTAAAACGAAACCATTTCCCCAACCTTTCATTCTCGCAAACAAAAGTGATGAATCAAGTCCGAAATGTGTCTCATTTTCTTGTTTTAATAAAAAAAACCAATATACATTGTAAAAAACACAATAAAGCATTCACATCATGTGTCATTGTAATATACAATACATTCTTTCGCTCAGTAATCTGAGAAAACATTTACAACAAAATAGACTTTTTCTAAAGAGTTAAGAAAACATTGGAGAAACTTTGACCGGGAGGGAAATGCGTGAACTATAAGTGAATAATCGCCATGGATTCCACAGCTAACACACATCGGGATGTTCGGGAAGATCTCAGGGAGAACACGTCACATGCTCATGTCCACGGGTCTCGTGCCTCTCTGAGAGCGGAGACTCTCCCAACACAGTTCAAGGCGGTTCTGGTCCATCATCATCACCTCAGCGCACCTTGGTTCTTCGCGATGCTTCGATCAGTTGATGTGAAACCGGGAGCACCCGCTTTAACGGCACATGATTCGGTCATCTGAGCAGCCGTTCTGCAGGACAAGAGGGGGGACATCGTGAGCGGACTCATTCAGACAGACACACAGTCTTAAGTTAAGAGCAAATCAACAGAAAGTGTTGTCATTTACCTCGACGGAGATGCTGGCGAGCTCCGCGTTCAGCGTCGTGAGGGGAGTGCGGGGAGCGGAGTTCTGGCTCTTCTTGCTCTCCAGCTCGACCTGCAAGTCCCAGATGTAATCAATAACGTGCTGCAGGATCTCCATCTTGCTGGCTTTCTTGTTGGTCGGTAGCGTGGGCACCAGCTCTTTCAGTTTGCTGTAGCAGCTGTTCATGTCCTGGAGAAACATGGTCATCTGCTCGTCCAGCAGCGGGATCTTGCACTTGGAGATGGCCAAGCTCTGGTCGGAGAGGCAGCGGACAACATCTTCGCCTCCAACTTTGCCACTCTTCAGCGCGCAGGTAGGTCCCACAACTTTCATTTTGGCTGTAAAAGTTGACGATGAAGTCAAAGAGATTGAGTTGAAGCGATACGCTCGTACTCCTTTAAGGTCTTGAGTCGTCGAGAGTGCGATGACAGTTCACCACATGCTCGCAGCGCAGAGTTGTTCGGTATTTGAAGGGTTTCGGGGCTTGTGGGCGTCACCAAACACTCGTGTTTGCAGGCCTTGGCCAATAGGATTTCACCGGAGTCCCTCGCTGAGCCAATGGCGGCGCGGCTCTGTTATCGCAGTTCCAATATGCTTGGGGGATGGTGTTACAAATGGAAACAAATGTGTGTCTTCTGCGGATGATCTGTGGATATCCAGCTGTCCGTGCGCTCCACAGGTGAAGCAGACAGATCAAGCGAAGGGTGGGGGTGGTCGAGCATCAACAGGCAACAGTTATTACTTTTAAATGAAACAAGCTTTCTTCGTATGTGGGCTGTTTCAAGAAAAAAAAAAACACTAAAATGTTAAATCAGCATGTTTGTTTCCATCCATTTAACTCGTCAGTCATTTCTGCCATTATACAGTGCACCTTCAACACATGTGCGTGTTCATAAAGTTTCAAACTTGGCTATTTTAAGCTACTCACAAACAAACCATTTTTTTTTTTTTTGGACACTAAAAAGTTTTTCTTTTTAAATCTACGACTTTTTGCACCGTCACATAACAAAATGGCTTCATGCATTTTGGTCAGGCCACTGATTTTCATAATATGAATAATATTTTAAAACAAATTTGTTTTTGTGAAGGAAAAAAAAACACACATTTATTTATGTTGCTTTTCCAGAATTGCAGACTGTTAAATGGGAGCAGAAGTGAAACTTTGCTTTTAGACCTCTTTGTTTTTGTGGTTTGTATACAATCTGATAAAATCGTGATTCAGGACACGATGTGGATTTTTCTTCGTTAGATATTTATTGCGAATTGTTGCCTATATGTTTATATGCTAAATTGTTCTCCGTACCTTTACATTTAAACTAGATATTTTGAATCCAGCAGTATTTTGTTTTGTATAAAGTAGGCCTCCATTATCCTACAGTATGAGTGCATTACTTGTAGATGGTGTTGCTGAGGTTTATCTCATTTTTATCCAAAATCGGTTCATTTTGCACCAATGTTTGTCTCATTGTCTTTCTTTGAGTGTGTTTCCTCGCGCAAACTTCCAAATTCCTTCATATGTGCGCGTCGCCTTGAGCGCGCACTCACATAACTTTGCATTGCTGTGCTCTGATTCTTCCCCCAGATTGTCCAAACAAACCGAAGCAGACTGCCGGGCGCCAGCGCCGTGACGTCACCCATTCATTCGAGCCTTGACGCCTGTCAGCCTGGCGCCGAGCGGGCGGTCTCTATAGCAACAACAAACAACAGGCTAGCATCCCTCCACTCTCCCCCATTCACCTGCGCGCTGCGGAATCCTGAGAACAAACTGGTCAGCGCTCATTTATCACTTAAAACCTCTGATGCGATTACCGCTCCGCGCACCTGCAAACTGCCATTGTCGTCCTGCGAAAGACTCTTGTAAAGACACAAAACGTGAGAGACAAAGTGAAAAATAGCCTATTGAGCCAGTGGGAGTTTTTTTTTTTTTTTTTTTTTTTACATTCTATGGCACCTTTTATTTTATTGCAATTAAAAAAAAGTTAATTGTTAATACTCATTATTTTTGAGTTATTTAAAAAAAAAAAAAACATTTTAATGTCAACTTTTTGATGATCATGTTTTACGAATAAAAAGCATTTTATAGCTATGTTTAAAAAATAACGAGTCATGCATTTTTAATCGATTGGAAAAACCTTTATCCACTAAATGCAAGAAGCCATTTTTTTTGTCAAGGGAATTCTAAAACAGAGAGGACCGTTTTATTAGCAATTGATGCATTTTTAATAATAGCAATAAGCGAATTCGATTTTAAATAAAACCTAGACGTGCATGAATACGTGCACGTTGTTTTTACCGCTAGCTCGTGCACATAAGCAGTACATCCTGCAGGAGTTCGAGGGACTGGAGCGTTTCTGGCTCGGTCACAGCTGAGCGGGGTTGAGGGGAGGCGGAGGAGGAGCTGAACAATGGGAGTGCAGTATCGGGACTGTGAGAGAGAATCTCGGCTGGAGCCGACGAGTCTGGAGCGCCCCTCCACTCGCTCATCCCGCTTTTGTTCAGCTGCGCAAGCTATCAGCACTTCCTACCGACTCCAACAATAAGCCCTCACAGCTGGGCTCTCCAAAGCCTGTTTACTGCACATCAAGGCAAAGAGAGGCAAAGAGTGTAACATCCCCCTTACACATACTCACACACCCTTATGAACTCTTGGTAAAATATAAAACGTATTCCTAGAAGCGGAGAAAGGAAGTTCAAAGAAAAAGTTCTACAAATTTTATATGCTTTATTGCTCGATTCCCTCATGTGCTGGAAACTGGACAGCAATCACTTCTTTTTATTTGTTCAGTAAAACATATATAATCTGCATCACATGTGCCTATAGTTTTAAAAGACTATAGTATATAATATATATTAAATTCATTCACCCAAATAGCCTATATTAATATGCTAAATACATTTTTATTCCTTCATTCATTTAGTGTGAATAATTTCTTGTTTTAAATGTGCAATATATGCATGCATTTAAATGATTTAGATAAGCAGTTCTTGTCCACCCTGATCTTATCCATGACTAAGATTTCTCACAATATGTCATGCGGCAGAAAAAGCTGATGCGGGATCAGTGTGAATACTCTTCTTCTTGAAGCATCTGCATGTATCTTTGACTTTTCCCTCTTGTGGGAATAGTTGCCTCAGATAATTGTCCTCAAGAGAATCACATCCTGTCAGAAGTCATGTGATCGCTGTCTGACAAGGCTGCAGTGTTCTGTGCTGTGTCATCAGCTGGCTATGAAGTCTTTAATTCACAACATCACAGCGACACAAAGCAGTAGACACAGAAAGGAAGTGCTTAATGCAAAGCGCAATAAGACAATACAGTTCCCCAAGAACAGACATTAAATGACCTAATTAGCTTGTATGAGTCATCTGACATTAAGTCAACGTGAACGGCTTTTCGCAACAGGTTTGATTTCCATAATATGACGTGTTTCTGAAACAGGGCAATGAGGGGAAAAAATGTAGGATGGGAATTGATTTTATCCATTGGGAATTGAGTGGATGGTGGCCATTAAATACCAGAAAGAAGCCAAAATAAATGTAAGTTTGCTTAATAACTATTTGGATATTGGTTAACATATTCCAACAGCTGCCGAGGCCTAAGTGGAAAAGTCATGACATTTTAGTTTAGTTATTTTTTTTCCAAACCATTTTGATCTATTAAGGTGTACAAGTTAATGCGTTTCCTGGGAGTCGAACCTATAACCATGTTGTTGGTGGCGCCATCTCCTACTGTTTGAGCTAGAGATTTGGATCATTTTGTTTCATTTTTGCCCTTTGACTTTCATTTCAGCCACTCCTTTCATACAATGCAGGCCTCCATCCAATCAACAACTGGACCCTCACCCTACATTATTTTCGAAAACCCATTTCACCAGGATATATACGTCAAAACAAGGAAGAAAAGATCTGTCACTACTTTCGTTCCATCACAACGTTAATCAAAATCCATTGGTAGCTGAATGCGCTCTAGAAGTTGCAATACCATCAGATATACTCTGATTGACCTCATAATAATACACCAACGCTCCTGGCATGTACCACTCCTTATAGATTCAGTGGCAGCATCTTGTGAACGGAGATCTCCACTCTCCCCACACACTTTCACACTCCACACTCTCCGCCTGGCTCCCACACACACTATCAAAGTGCCTTAATGGCTCCTAATTAGCTCCCCATCTGCTGGTGACAGAGCACCGGTGGCATGCTGAAGCCCCATTCAAAGAGTGGCCATTGTGTCCCAGGATCGTTTCCACTCCATTGGAGATTGCCTGGAGAGGACTTGGACCTCTGGGAAGGGATGGGACAGGAGAGCCAGGGTTACGGAGAGGGAGGAGAGAAGCTCTGGACTCCGGGAGGCGCACGGGACAGGACGGGGGAGGAGGCCGATACACAATGGGCGACAGTGTTGCGGCTTGTTGCAAATCTAATAACGTCGGAGCTCTTTCTGTCCCCTAGATGCCCCCGCCACCCCCCGCGCACACAAACACATTTTGTTTTCCTCCTCCTTTTTTTCTCATGCTCATTGGCAACAGCTCTGCTTCTTCGAGTTAATCTGTGACTGTGTCATCTTCTGGGAACAGACGTTTGTTTTGTGCTGTTAGTGGGGTAATAAATGCAACCAGACAGCACCATATTAACATCCTCGAAAAGCGACATAAGGCAAAGGTCCTGAAAGGAACCGACTGTGGTAACGTCCGGTCTGCATGGCGTAAACAAAGCTTACACAAAGTGGAAACTAAAAGCGTCACATTTAGCGTTCATGGGCCGAATCCAGTCGTTTCAATGGGAATCCACGTGATCAGGAATTTCGATTGAGGGTGAAATATATCCCCACGCAGATTTCGCAACAAGTTTTTTCACCGCGCTGGCCAACAGAAAACTGATTGGTTTGAAAGTGACGTCTGTTTGAGCTGTGCTTCAAACTTCGCGACACTATAGACGACAGACAATGGACAATTTTGCTTGTGAAATTTCATCGAAAATTTACTACTGTGACTGCACATTTAGGGTACGTTTACACGACAACAATTCACTAAAAACGGGAGAGTTTTTCTTTGTTCGGATGACAACGTTATCAAAAAGATCCCCCGTTCACACGGATCCGTGAAAATGACTAAAAACGTTGTATTATGCATGCCAGGCCAGTAGCGGGCGATATCACTTTGTAAAGAAAGTCACTTTGTTTGTGTAGTTTACACAATCATTTTCAAAAACTTGCACTCTGAAATCTACTTTCAAAAGTTTCCGTTTTCAGGTCCCCAAAATGCCGTTGTCGTGTGAACGAACGGCCAAAAGTTTTCCGTTTTTAGTTGAAAACGGTGTCTTGTAAACAGCCCCTTAGGCACCGTTTTCAACATGATTATTTAATGTGCATTTAAAGGGCTAAAATTGCTCCAGGTGGATAGAAGTTGATCGTTAAAGATGCTTAGATGACTCTTGTCCCACCTCAAAACAAGAGAAGCTGAATGATGTTCTCGCCTTAACCTCATTTACATCACACTGCCATTGTATGGACAGATCCAGAGGATGTGTGTGTGTGTGTGTGTGTTTATGGGAGACCAGCTGCTCACAGCTGGGGTATAATGGCCAAGTTTTGGAGGGAAGACCCTTACTACCGGGCAGCTGTCACCACCAGCAGGGGAGAGGGACAGAGGCCATTTAGCCAGAGACCCTCTGGAGAGCTTCTGCTCATTCTATTCTAAACCCAGATCTCCCTGTGTGTCAGGTGCTGTGCTATTTTCGATATTCTACAGAGCTGTCAAAAAAGTTGCCGTCAGCAACTATTCATGGTCTCGCTGCTTGTCGCAACTTGCTGCTTATGGTATGGTTGGGTTGTATCTAACAGATCTTTGTGTGCTCAAGTCACCTGACTTCCTCCACATACCTATATATGCTAAAATACCACCAAACCCCATCTGGATAATGGCTGGAAGTACGGCCTAAAGATGGGTGTGATGATGGTGGCAGCTGTGCTTCCCTCACAAAGCCCTATTCAGAGAAAATGGGACAATACCAAGGCCTAGTTACTCTCTCCTCTTCAGTTCCACACTAAGATTAATTCCTCAAATCCGTTTTCCCAGTGGCAGTCTCAAAGAATGGGAAGCCCTCCTGTTTGTCAAAGCGTATTGTGCCAGTCGCCTGAGAATGAAACCCGTTGATGGTTCTGATAAATGGCCGCCGGCGTTGACACTGAACAGACCTTTCCAGCTCTTTTGTTTTCAGTATTGCATCTATGTAATCTGGATTATTTTGGATTGTAAGATCGTCCCCCTCTGGGTGGTATGACACCCTCAAGATACTTTGATTTGACTTGTATGGCTATTAAAGGAATATTCTGGGCACTTGAGGCATATGTTGATTACCGCTAAAGTGGATTTCGACCTGCACTTACAATAAATGTGAATGTTAAAGGGATAGTTCACCCCAAAATGGACTTCAATTGTATTTTTTTTTTTTTTGTCAATGAGGTTCATCGACTATTTGGTTAGCCATATTCTTCAAAATATCTTCTTGAGAAATCAATTCATGCAGGTTTTGAACAACTTTAGGGTGACTAAACAATGATATACTTTTTATTTTTGGGTGAATTATCCCTTTAAATCACTGTTTCAATAGCAAAGCAAAAATATGTAAACAAAATGCGTGTTCCACATGATTTTATTTAATTAAAGTTTTAGAATTTTTTTAATAACATAAAATTATATCATAAGGCCTAAACCCCTAAAATGACCATAAAAAATCTGAAAACAAAAACTCTTAAATATTTATAAAATTGTAGGCATTCACATTTCTGCTCTAAAATTGGCCCCATTCACGTTCATTTTAAGTGCCTCATGTTAAGAAAACATCAGACGAGTCCACATTATTTTTTGCAGCAATAAACATTATGCCACAAATAAGATCGTCAATTAAGCTTAACCTGAGTTGAACCCAGGATATTCCAGGATGATTGTTTTTGAATTTGCCCAAGTGGTTATTTTGGTAATCATCATGTTTTGTTCTTGCATATAAAAGCTGAGTTGCACAACTATGGTAACGACGTCATACTATCAGAAATGTTTGCGACCGCTTCACAAGCCTCGGGATCAACAGGTGCAAGAAATGGCAGAAGGCAATGAGGCAACCGAGTCTGCAGGCAAGAATTGTTTGGTTTTGACTCATTGGTTTCATTCCTTTATTAGAGTGTAAATAGGTTTGAAATCACATCAGAAAGAAGTAACCAGAAACTCACATGTATCAGGTGCTGCTGTGAGGCTGTTTGTCCACAGAGCCGAGGCCGTTAGCCACACCCTAAAATGCACACACTCACGCTGTGTTTCTCACACACACACATACACCCTCCACACAGGTGTTTAGCCTGCAGCTTTAGTACAAGTGAAGCTCATCAGCCATTTTGCCTGTGTTTAAAAGTGTACAGTCACTGCCTAAAGCTGCCTGGATCACTTCAGCTGCCCATCTGCCATATGGCAGGGCTGAGCTGTTAAATATAATGCAGCCAAATTTCAACCACTCACCTGTTTTATGTAGGTACTATATGTAAATTCAGCCAGTTCCCAGAAGAGTAGAACAATCTGTCAGTCAGTTGCATGTGAAGATCAAGATACTACAAGATAAAAGTATTTGGACATTTGAGCCACACATGCCTATGGCTAAGAAAACAAAAAAGTTCTGGAAAAAAAGTCTAAAATAATTTGTTTCCAGTTGCATCTTGTTTTGAATGAGTGCTGCCAAATTGATTAATCGCATCTAACTAAAGTTTGTAAACGTGTGTGTGCGTGTTTTATATATATATATATATACACTTATATATTTCCAAACTTTTATATTAGATGCGATTAATCGTGATTGATTGATTTGACAGCACTATTTTGAATATTTTTGTTTTTATTAATTGTTTTAAATAATTTTCTTCTACACTTTAGGTGTGAAAAGGTTAGTTATAGTATAGTATATATATATATATATATACTTTGATACTTTAGTGGTAATCAACAAATGCCTCAAGTGCCCAGAATATTCCATTAATGGCCATAAAAGTCAAAAGTATCTATATAAGTAAATAAATAAATTAATTATATATAATAATGTTTTGAGCTCAAAATCCCTGCATTGTTATTGCGTTTTATATATATATATATATATATATATATTAAATTGACATTTTGGCTCAAGTGTTTATTATTTTTTTTATTTGCCCCTTTTATGTTACTTTCTTTTTCAAACAAACAAATAAATGCTTTATCTTGAAATCATTTTTGTAAAGTTCTCAGCACTTGTTGATGTCATAGCAACAAGTGGAGTTTTTGAGTCCATAGGAATGACTATGGGAATGAATGAGGCTACAATCTGGATGCAAAGGATGCATCCCATCTCCCTGGGCATTCTCACGGTAGAAGAATGTGTCCACTGCACAAACACACACGCACACACACACACACATACAGTGAGGCTATCTCTTTTCCCACAGCCAGGCCCGAGCAACGCCATACACTTGGACACACACACACACACACACATGTATCAGGCCTGACTTGGATCCAATTGTGTGAAACAAGCAGCAGAAGGTGCCCCAGTTCTTTTACATTCTTCTTCTTTCTTCGCATTGTTTCGGGGGGTTACAGTAACAAAGGGAGAACGGGTGAACATTGTGTGTGTGGTATGTTCACACCATCGTCCTCTAGTGTCTCTACGTCTGTGCGCGTTCATCTGTGAGCATAGACTCTAAATTACTCTCGTGTGTATGTGTGTGTCAGCGGTGCTGCTGAGGGGGGCATCTGGAGAAAGTTGAATGAAGAGAAGGAGACACTCATGAACAGAATTAGCAGAGCACATTCCTCTGCTTTCTCCCGCTCTCTTTATTCTTTCTTGCCGTCCCCCCCACCTCTTCATGAGAAAATCAAACAGGTGGTTTGGCCCTGTTGGAGGGGCTGCGTCTTGTGGAGTTGGGCTGTCCCGCAGCCTGTTGGAGGCACTGAAAGGCAGCGTCTCCTCTCAGCTCCAGCTTGAGTCCAGTGTCCAGTTAAAGAGAGCCACTCTCATTACCATCTCAATTCTGGGAACGGGCTAGAGACCTCAGCTGCACCCTAACAGGCAGCCCATATGGTGCTTGCTTGGCAACCAGGCAGGAGGGGACTGCCGTACCCCCCCCAAAACACATTCTCTCACACACACATACATATATTCACATACAAAAAAGACACATGAAGACCTAATTGACACATCTTACCTATATACAAACACACTCAATCTCACAAACAAAAACATATTGTGCTTTCATCTTAATACATATATAACACATGTTGCACATCTTTTAGAGTAGGCATCAAAGCGAAATAGACAGTTAAAGAAAGCCTGGGGCTCCCGCGCACACCTCCTGGGGGAGCAGGACCACACAACGCCTGTATGGAAGGACGCTTGGCTTCGTACACCCTTATACTGGGTTTTTGGAGGCCATTTCAACATAAATGGCTTCAGTGGTTACAGACGCCACAGGTCAAAATTAACATGCACTTGGTTTGCATTAGTGGTTTATGACAAGGAGAGACCTTTCAATTTTATTTTGTATTTATTGTCATAATTTATCATTTGCAATTTATTAGATATATTTATTTGAAATATCATGTATACTTTTAATACTTATTTTTTACTTAAAATAACTATAAAATGTTTACTATAATATTTACTATATTTTATTTTGTAATTATATATATATTAGTTATTATATATTAAATAAATTTAACAATAATAAAAAAATTAATTTTATGTCATAAAAAAATAATTATACTGATTATTCCAAACTTGTATTCATATAATTAACAAATATATATTCAGTGGGAGTGTATCGATATTCAAACCGTTATTGTCATAATTTATAATATATTTTATTTCTTTCAATACTTATTTTTTAATTAATATAAATATAGTAAATAAATACTATAATATATTTGTAAATATATACATATATACATACAAAAATAAAAATATATAATATAACATATTCACTGCTTCATCCATCGATTTCAAGTGATATTTTATTCATTATTTGTATTAACAGACAGTTGACCTCACCACCTGCAAGACCTTTCATAAATATGTCAGGAAGAACAAAAGAAGTCAATGTGCAGGGTGTTTCTCTGGTTCAAACCATCAGAGAGACCGAAGCTGTGAGGCATTTCCTTCCTGAACAGAGGAATGTGCTGGATCAGAGCCTAATAGTTTCAGGAAACGAAAGGTGCATGTGTTTATGTGCCGTTCTCATTGTCCTCTGCCACTGCCAGTCCTCGGGTTGGCAAGTCACATCATGTTCACTCATTATCAGTTTCATCTATGATAATGTCCCCAATGACGAAATGTCAGTGTAAGCCATGTATGTGCCTCTTTGTGATTGCACATGCTCAGTCCGCCCCTCTCTACGAAGCTGCAGCTGTGCAGTCACATACGCAACATGATTTCACAACATCCTCCTTCTGCCTTCACTGGAAATATCCTCTTTTACTCCCCCTCCCTTCCTCCCTCATTCCCTTTCTCTGCCTATGTAAGTATCTTTAATGAAATGCCCTGACAGCCAAGCAGGTGCGAGACTTAGTCATCCTCTCTGCCCTACCCATACTCGAGTATGTGTGGGTGACTCAACGCAACTCCTTATTAAGCGAGCCTATGTGATGTTAAGTTACACCACAGCGCTAGTCACAGGTACATGTTGTAATCAACAATTTAGCTGCTCCCTAAAAGCCCAGCTGTCTCAGTGTTTACTAAAAGCATCACTCACACATGCAGACGCCAAGCACCATGACTCTGGAGTTTCCAGGATTTCATATGTGTGTGTGTTCTGGCAGATGGGCCTATGCAGCGGTTCTGACTCTTTGCACAGCTGGCAGTAGTTTCTGTTTCTAGAGACGAGAGCAGGCTGAGTGTCACATCACTCACAGTGTTCACTCACTACTGTTTATCGTACACTCACAGTGATAATCAGCCTGCTTATTGACACCTTCACAAGTTTACCTAGCGATCAAAATGAGGACGTGCCATCATTTTTCGCTTTTAAATGAGCATTCCTGTTGCTTGGTCAGCAGAGCATGGTGTGATTTTGATTTTAAGCAACGGAACAATGAACAAAATGTTGTTATCAAGTATGTAACAGTTAGTTTTAGTTCTCAGATTTGGGATTTTTCACTGTTTGTAGCAATACACTTGTAAGCAGGGTTTTTTTTTGAAAGTTTATGTGTTTACTCTTACCTTATGATCGCTCAAAGAAAGAATGTTTTCATTTGGAAACCCATAGCAGAACTAGAGCGGTGTGATTGCAGAATGTGTTCATTTTGGTGACAAACGAAGCTCGATACTTTACCTTTTTATGGAATTGAAGAAAAAGTTTGCAAAAATCGCACAAAAATACAAAGGTACAAGGCTATACTTGTTGGAGTGAGGGAAAGAACTACAATCCTATGAAGCACTTTTAATAACATAATTGAGTTAAAAATAATGGCAAAATATAAAACATATATACATACATAAACAATATATTTTAAATATATATATATATATATATATATATATATATATATATGTATATATATATATATATATACAAATATTTAAGTATCTACATGCTTCATGGGAGTGGGCGGAGTTAAAGAGATTGTTTCGACTCTGATTGGTGAAATTTTCTGTAGCATCATGGGTAATGTAGCTTTTCACCATGAGTAAAAAAGTTAGTAAAAATAAGTTGAAATAATGCGGGCCGGCGGAGTCAACAGAAGCAAATACCATTGATTATTGACCTTATATCGCTCATCTATCTTTAAAGGTTTATATGGAGAAAATTAATGGAGTTTTTACTTCTGGAACCCAATTATTGCACTCGAAAGTACAAAATGAAATTTCGAATTATTACACCATTTTAAAATGCTTAATAAATACATAGGCCTACTGCAGGTCACACAAAATATTATTTAAACTCACATTTGATGCATTTAACATTACATAAAGCACATAATCAGTACCTGAAATTATCATTGCCGTTCTTTGCATGTTGTTGTTTTATAAATTCTATATTCCAACTCTAAACAAAAAGATAAAAAAATATAAATGTAAATCCTTATTGATTATAATTAAAAACAAAAAGATTATTTAGACTAAATATTTGTAACTATGAGGGCATCCCCAAAGAATTAGATGTTTCAAGGACAGTTTTGTCTCCAAAGCATACACACTCACACTCACACTAACACACCCTGATAGATAATCCTTTAAACGTTGCATTTTGTCATTATGAACTATGTGTTTCATATTTCCCATTATGATCTGGATAGCTCTCTGTGTTTCAGTAGAACCATATGTCTGTAATTCAACATCTCTGTGTTCAATATGGCATCTAAACTTATATATTTACTCTGGCTGATGTGCGCTATAAGATGGATGGAGTTTTAGTATGAGACAGAAATCGGTGTGGTCATTTTTATCATGATTTACACACATGCACACTCAAACACACACACACACACACACACACACACACACACAGACTTGAAGGTCTCCACATCTGTCACCAGTTAAGGCACACACTGTTTCCATATACATGATGAATTCATCTTGAATCTGAAGGATACATTTAGGGCTGCTATAACAGCGCGAGTCACGGTAAAGATAATTGCCATGTGATTAACAATAAATATTGTTTAGCGTTAAGAGTCTATATTTAAAGAAGCTTCCAAACAGAAATCATATGCACTTTCTTGTTTTGAGAGGGAAACAGATGGAGGATCTTTGGAAACACACAACAATAAAAGCCTGAAAGACAGGAAAAAAGAGAGTGAAGGATCAGAGCTGAATGAGAAGAAGTGAATGAATAAGTGAAAGAAAGTGAGAGAGGAATGGGAGATTGTCTTTCTGGAAGGTCTCCTCTCAGATGTGGGGTCTTCTTCACATGCTAATAGGATGTTTCTTTAGCCCTGACCCTGTTAGCATAACAATGCTGAGAAAGTGAAGGAGCTAAACTTCAGCTTTCTTTGGGAACTAAACCCCGGGCTTTCTTCTGCAGAAAAACACTCTTCTTCTATTGTGAGGGCAATGAAAGTGGTTCGGTGCAGCTGTGTGAGGTGATCAAAGCTTCTGCTCAAAATGAGTTTGAAATGACCAAAATTTGAGACAGAAAATCAGTGACATTCCTGGAATTCTGTTAGACGTAATACAATGAGGAGCAAAAGGAATCCATGTTTCTACCAACAAATATGTGCACCCTCTTGAAATGCAACACAATGTGATATATTATCGTACGTGGTGATAAAAATGTGCTGAATTATGTCTGCGTTGTTTCTGTGGGTCCCATGTTATGTCTGTCCAGATGCTAAGCTAATGCCAGTCAGACACAGTAATGTAACTGTCTGTCTTTCTTGAGCGTGTCCTTGTGGCATCGCTTTGTTTTTCATTTGCTATCAGACTTGAGTTTGCTATCTTAATAAAATGAAAAGGTCACATGAAATGTGGCGCCTTTGATCTAATAATAAGGCATTACTGAGAAACCGTGATGTTCACGCTTCCTGCAAACTCTGTCTGACGAAATTGAACTTTCTAAGTTCATGTAAACCCAATGATCTTGTATGCTAAAACTGGTTAACAAAGGAAGTCTTGCTAGTTTACATAGTTGGAGATACCGGCATTCCATGCTATATATAACCACCGGCCACTTTATTAGGTACACCTTGCTAGTACCGGTTTGGACCCCCTTTTTCCTTCAGAACTGCCTTGTTTTTTTTGTGGCATAGATTCAACAAGGTACCAGACACGTTCCTCAGAGATTTTGGTCCATGTTGACATATTGTCATGCATATTGACATCCATGATGCAAATCTCCCGTTCCAGCACATCACAAAGGTGCTCTAGTGGATTGAGATCTGGTGACTGTGAGGCCATTTGAGTATAGTGAACTCATTGTCACGTTCAAGAAAGCAGTTTGAGGTGATCTAAGCATTGTGACATGGCGTGTTATCCTGCTGGAAGTAGCCATCAGAAGATACACTGTGGTCATAAAGGGATGGACATGGTCAGCAGCTGTGCTCAGGAAGGCTGTGGCATTTAAACAATGCTCAGTTGGTACTAAAAGTGTGTCAAAAATACATTCCCCACAGTCTGAACTGGTGGTAAATCTAGGATGGATCCATGCATTCATGTTGTTAACACAAAATTCTGACCCTGCCATCTGAATGTCACGGCAAGAACATCAGACCAGACAACATTTTGCCAATCTTCTTATCCAATTTTGGTGAGTCCGTGAATTGTAGCTTCAGTTTCCTGCTCTTAGCTGACATGAGTGGCACCTAGAGTGATCTTCTGCTCCTGTAGCCCATCGGCTTCAAGGTTTGATGTGTTGTGCTTTCAGAGATGCTCTTCTGCAGAACTCGATTGTAACCAGGGGTTATTTGAGTTACTGTTGCCTTTTTATCATCTCGATCCAGACCTCTGGCGTCAACAAGGCATTTTCAGCCACAGAGCTGCTGCTCAATGGATATTTTCTCATTTTCAGACCATTCTCTGTAAACCCTAGAGATAGTTATGCATGAAAATCCCAAAAGATCAGCAGTTTCTGAAATACTCAGCCCGTCTGCCACAACCATGCCACGTTCAAAGCCACTTAAATCACCTTTCTTCCCCATTCTGATGCTCATTTTGAACTTCTAAACAACTGATCATCCTGACCATGTCTACTTTGAGTTGCTGCCATGTAATTGTCTGATTATTTGTGATATTGTGCAGTTGAACAGGTGTACCTAATAAAGTGGCCAGTGAGTGTATATATATATATTTGTGTGTGTGTGTGTGTGTGTATTTATATAATATATATATATATATATATATATATATATATATATATATATATATATATATATATATATATACACACACACACAAAAATAAAAATATGTAAAACTTTGGCTTTTCTTTGACTTTGCCCGAGACTCAAAGTCCTGGGGTTCAAGGGCCGGAGTTACGAGTGCTAATGATCCATTAGCAACCTGATGCATCCCTAAAGAAAGGAAGAAATGCCTCACAAAGCCCTTTACAGTAGGTGAAAAGTTTTAGTGGTTAAACTTGCTGGTGCCACTTAGAATGAGTGATAATTGCAATAGGCTATTGTCTCCAGACCTCTTTCCATTCCAACGAGGGTCGCGAGCCATTAGCAGTACGAGGTACACTTAGCACCTCTGCTTCTGAATGAGGAAGCTGATGCCCAAATTAGGACGAGTATGCAGGCTTTGCGGCCATGTTTGTGGTCACAACCCTTAACACACAATGACGCTGCCACTGTATTCATGTCAGCTGCCTCTACACAAATTAGCACCTACTTATCTGAGGTGATACATCTCATTTTAATGCAAAACAGCTATTTCCTTATTCTCTGTATGCTAAGTGTTCAAAACAGGCACGGTTAGCCTTTCAATGTTTTAAGCACATGCTCTGAACGCCGCTACGGCCCGTGACATAAACTTTAAAGACTTTTTTTTATGAACCTGAGGGGAGTGTAAAAGAGTCGCTCACTAGCATGTGTTTTAAGACATTGTAAATATGCACCAGGCCGTGTCTTTGGCTTAATTAGTTCACAAATATAGATTTTTATCACCATTGTTTTCTTACTGACACATTAAACTATACAACAGGGATGAAAATAACATTAATAAGACAAAAACTGAAGTGTGTCCCCATTGTAGATGAGAAACATGCTTATTTTGTATGCTAACACAACGACAGACCGATGGCTGTGTTCTGTCACACATCTGTTCTTCACTGGTGAGACTAGTACCATGGCGACAGGAGGCTGCCCGACTGGTGCCAGTGTATTTTTACGAGGCGGCAAATAATAACTCACAGCTGGCAGTGTGGGAACAGCTGCCGCTAACATCACTACGCCCAGCATCTTTCTCTCTCGCTCTTTTCCTCCCTCGCTTTAGGGCCCAGACTTACTGGAGCCGAAGCTCCACAGCCCACTTCCTCTCTCCAGACTTCACTTCCTGTCATTTGATGGGGCTTCCTGTCACGCCTCTATGATCAGGCCTTGAGAAAGCTCTTCTCGGAGAGTAGCTTCCTGTTTCAAAGACAGCTGTAGAGATAGTTCCTGCTTTTGGCCTCACTCAGGGAATTCTCTCTCTGTGTCGCACACAAACACACTCACACATGTGATCTTCTCTCACCCCATTTGTGCTGCTGATTTTTCCATTTCCCTTAGCTAAGCAGGTGACTGCCGTTTGCTGATGCGATCAGGAATCGTTTTAGTGTCATCAGTTCGCCCATGTAATGTCAGCCTTTGGGCAAACGAACAGACGGATCCGTCTGCAAAGCACTGTAAGTGGAAAAACACTTCCAAAGTGAAACAACACTTAATGTCTCACACGTCTTTCACTCCATTTGCCTGTTCCTGACGCATTTTGTTGCACGTTTGTCTGCAGAAACTCAGGCCACATCCACAGCTTTCCCTATCCAAACTTTTTTTTCCTCGTTCAACCGTAAACACAGCGTCTTCTCAAGAAATTGACACAAAACCACTGAAACCGACTCAAAACAATGTAGTATACATGCCAGACCAGTATGTGGCGCTGTAATTCTGCCAAAGAGATACACTAAAAATGGAGGAGAAGAACTGCAGCATGTGCATGAACCTTGGCTGTACATACGAAAACGCAAGGGTGTCGTTTTCAGATTTATCCACAGTATAGGACCTGGTTTAAAAAAATAGCAGTTTCCGGCTCCCAAAACGCCCGATCCGTCTGGACGAAACGATACGATACAAATTTTTTACGTATACAGCTAACCGTGTCTCCATATGGATGGGCTCTCAAACAGACTAGCACGACAATTAACTGCAAATCTGTTGATTTAATGATTAAATAAATTAGTAGAACATTAATATTCCTTCATGTGTTTCCACTCTCCTCTAAATATGTGCAAACTGAGGGCCATAAAACAAAAAAAGTGTGAACGCACACTTGCACAAACACAAACCAGGCACATCATGACATCAACCATGATATCGTAACGTCGAACAACACCAATTCTCATGTGACCGACCAAGAGAGATCATGAGAAAAGTGGAACAAGCCTAACAACAAAAAGTAAATGCATGCTATACATTAAGTTGTAAGTTTAAATGCTATAATAATAAAACAAGAGGTACTCTTAATTGATATTTAGGGACACTTCATGCAGGCCTACAAAATGAGTAAAATCTACAACACAAACACACTATTGACTTTTTAATGTTTTTGAAAGAAGTTTGTTATGTTTACCGAGCCTGCATTTATTTGTATAGTAAGAACAGTAATAGTGTGAAAGATTATTACAAATTTAAAACAGCTGTTTTCTATTTTCTTACGTTTTCAAATGCAATTTATTCCTGTAATGGCAAAGCTGAATTTTCAGCATCACTACTCCAGTTTCCAGTGTCACATGACCCTCCAGATATCATTCTAATATGCCGATTTACCTTTCAAGAAACATTTCTTATTATTACCGATGCTGAAAACAGTAATGCTGCTTAATATTTTTGTGCAAAACATTCAATTTTTCCAGGATTCTTTGAAGAATAAAAAATACCAAATATCTTTTGCAACATTATAAATGCCTTTACTGTCACGTTTGATCGTGATTAATGTGATTTTTTTTTTAATCTTTTTTTTTTTGCTGACCCCAAAGTTTTAAACAGTAGTAAATGTTCATCCATCTTGGCAGAAAAAGCAGCATAAACCAGTGATGGATAGCCTTGGAATGTTGTAGGTGGGGAGGCCTTTGGGTTTCCTGGTGATAGGCGCGGATTGGTACATTACGTAAATCGTGTTCAGACACCCAAATGTGGAGGGAATCTGCTGGGATGGAGGATCTAACATTGCTGGCATTAGTTATAGACCAGTGTATTGCTATAGCATCTGTAGAAACAAAGCGACAGAAAAAAATGTCTCTTCTATTAAGAGAGCGTGTATAACAGTTACAGTTTTAAGTATTAAGTATATTTTTCCACCTGATCTCTTCCTTATTGACTATTCAACTTCCTAAACATGTGTTGTCCTTCTGTCCATCTACTGTGCCCATCTGGAGCGTGTGTGTTTGTGTGAGAGGGAAGCAGTGGGGTGCTTGGGCCAGGACAGGTTGGAGACGCAGCATGTGTCCTCTAAGAGGGATACAAACAGGCTGGTTTAAACCCAGCAGATCGGGCATATGGGCCAGTTGGATGAACCATTTGGCTCTGGCATGATTCTAATTCCAGCAACTTTAATAGGATACATTACAACATATTACATACACATTCCAGCTTTGTGTTCACTGCTTACTGCCTATAGTAACAGCATCACGAATCCTCTCAAGTGACTAATTGGAAAAGCTCTACATAGGCATAAGCTCAAATAGATTAGACTCACAACTGATTAGAAAAGACCAGCTAAGCTACTCTATATTTAAAATAAAATACCTATTTCACGCAAATAGGTAAAATAATCCATTTTTAAATACATCAAAATGTTTCATTTTTAAATAAACTAAATAATAAAATTGTCTTATTTAACAATATAAAACGTTGTATATATTACACTGTAAAAAAACAAAAAAAAATCCATAAAAAATTAGCAGAACATTATCCAGTCATTTTACAGACATTTCCATTAACCCTAAAACACAATGCAATGAAGCTGAAAATTCAAAATGCAGGAAAAACACCTGTAAAATATAAATATGGAAAATTCAGTCAAATTAATACAGTACATTCTGCACTATTTTTACAGTGTATATTAAATTCTATACCATAATAACATGACGATTTTTCATGATGAGATTGTTATCATTTTATATTGCTAACGAAAATGTACATTTTTATCCTTTTGATAGATAAGACCAGCCTTGTCTGGGAATAGACTGCAATTCGGGTCAAACTAGTACTAATAGTAGCACTAGCTCATGTTAAAGCAACTAAACTGCACAGATTTGATCTTCAGCTTTTGGTTTTGTACACAAAAAAAAGAAAGAAAAAAAGGCGATTTCATTGTTAATTCATAAAATATGTCTATAAAAATGTTAAATTATAGCAATTCAGACTCATAAAAGTTACAAAGCTACAACAAACCTCCCCTGGGGGCTTGTTTTGATTTACAGAACAGAACTTCTCTGTAAACTCCATGATCTAAAAATAAAACTGACTTATAACATTTGTCTACATTTTACAATAAAACCCTGAAATGACAACAACAAAAAATTCTCTTCAATACCATTGGCTCGAATTGCTTATGCTTCTCCATTGTGAATCACTTTGGATAAAAGCATCTGCTAAATGCATAAATGTAAACGCGTAGAATAATTTAAAATGAAAAAAATTAGAAATGTTAAAAGCAACAGTTTACGAAGAAGAAATACATTATTATATCTGAATCCAGATATATAGTACAGTCGCTTTCCTCATTCCTTTGCTTTCTTTTTCTGTCTTCCCTCTGCCTCCCACCCTCCCTTATTCTTTCCTCTCTCTCTCTCTCTCTCTCTCCCTCTCTCATTTTGGGAAGCATGCCTTCCCCAGCTGTGTGTTCAGCCCCCACAGTGAGGGCTCAGGGCAGGCCAGGCTCACAGCTGGCCAGACATTGTGGAGCCAGTCGACAGGCGCATGGAGGGCCGCCCGCCCCGGCCTCTTCCTTTGCAAACATGCCCAGGTGTGGGGCCTGATGGCTGGGCCTCTGATGTGTGTGTGTGTGTGATGGGGGGGTCAGAGCAGGAGGAGGCATAAAGGGTGGGTATTCCCACTGAAGCTGTGTCAACACTGAATGCAGGGGAGTGTTTGTGGCATGGGGGGTGGGGAGGGGGCCGTTCGAAGCGATTACTGGCTCATTGTAACCACATTGTAGGGAAATTGCTCATATTTTGCCAAGGAGCCAGGCTGGCGCACAGGCAGATGCTTAGAGCGCGGTGAAGGGCTTTCGTTTAAGATGCATGCAGGCACAGCAGTTGTTTAAGTCAACAATGCATTCTCGACACATGCATACGTGCATGCTTCTCCGTGACCGCATATGGGAATTGTATACTTCACATGTCTGCTAAATTACAGCAGATGTATGATGTTTTGCACTCGTAGACGGACGGTCCAAGCTGTTAATCTATGATCTCATCCTAAGGCACGGTTTGTTGGAGACGAGGCCAAGGGCTGGACAAAAGGTGCTTGAATGAGATAACATCCAATAAGCCTTTGAACATCTTTATCTGTGGCCCAGACACACACACACACACACACACTAATGAGGTGTTTCTGGCTCTGTCTTGTGTTGGATTCCCCTTAAGTCTCACTGTCTCTGCTCCATCTCAGTCACAGTGTTTCAGTCCCCCTAGTGGAGAAAAACGGAGTCCATGACTTCATGATTCCTGCACATCTGTATCCAGGCCTCGTCCCAGAAGAGTGACAAAAAGATCCAGCGTGGTCATGAACGTATAAAATGTGTGAAAGCGTAATGATTTCTTCAAGCTGTGCGTGACACCCGGGAGACTAATTCTTTTAGTTTTCTCTTCATTTTATGAATCATAACAGCACTTCGAAATACACACAGCTCACCGTCAACAGGGACACAAAAACGTTTTGGTATACCATAATTCATTTGTTAATTTCTCTTAAAAAGTAACCTGATACAATTATAATAGCAAATGGTTTTACCATGTTACATTGATGCATTACCCTTACTAAAATATTTTGTGGTAATATCATGGTACAGTGATGGTGTGGTATCATGTGGCAATACTATAGGATCTTGAAATATACTATGGTGTTGAAATTCAAGTACCATCAAATTTACGTGATACTCTGAGGTATGTCCAAAAATACCATTGTATTACCAAGGTACATGTCTCAAGATATTTCCATTGTACATTCTTCACAAACTATCTTGATATAATGTCCAAAAACATGGTAATACTACGCAGGCCTGTAGCCACCGATCCTCACACAAAATTTTCAAACAGTAGATAATTATGTTTTGTATTTACTAACCTGGTACTAAAATTCAAGTATCATGGTATTTTCATGGTACTCCAGAGAATACCACGGTTAAGTGAAGTTGTTATTTTGCTTTTTTTAGTGTACAGTGATATAAGACCCATGGTACATACCTAAGAAACTATGGTATTGCCTTGATATTGGTCAACAACCCCCCCCCCCCCCCCCCCAAAAAAAAAAAAAAAAAAAAAAACCATGGTATATGCCCAGTCAAACCTCGCTCCAAATATTTAAAATTGTAGTGGATACATTTTTTTTTCCTATTTGGTTACATTCATAATACCATTTTGTACATTTTATTGCAATCCATACTGCAACAGGTGAGCAGAGAAAGAGTTGAAGCATTCCTCATAATTCAAACATAACCCTCAATAATGGGGTGAGAATTGTTCTGTGTGAGGTTACTTGGCCTCTGAAACACCCAAGAGATGTCAAAATCTCCACAGCATTTGTGTGCCTTTGAGAATAGACAGCAAGGCAAAGTGTGTATGAGCTTGTGCTTGTTACAGTGTGTGTTTACTGCATATTTGTTCTCTCTTGTGTACATGTGCTCCGTATTGTATCGGGGGAATGAATTGTTGCTCACCTGTTCACACACACTAACAAAAGCCAGGCAGCGGAAGCAGCTGTTTCACAACTGTATTGGTACAATACTTGGGTCACATACTCCTGTTTGCTCAGTACATATTCTCACCCTGGTCAGCTCAAACAGAACTCATGTCCAACTCATGTCCCACAGTTTAAACAGCTGAATATTTCCTCCAGCCCTGTTTACCAAACGAATATTGAGCGCTAAATTTCCTTGTGCTTCAGCTGTATGTACTTACTATATCCTGCTAAATCAAACACAGCTAGAGAATGTTTATAAGAAAAATAAGAGACGATATTAAATAATATCATCTCATACCAAGCTTTAATATCTCTCAAACACATTTTAAATCCTTTGCGTTTAGTGATTAAAAAAACAACAAAAAAAAACCTGGAAATTAAAATGGGAAAATTAACCCTAAGCTTACAGTGAATGATGGATCGGGGTCATATCTCACAACCAGAATATCATAGAGATAGCAATCATCTCAACCCTATAGAAACTGCAGAGCAACATACTAAAAACCACATAGCAACACCCTGGCAACTATCCATGACAAACTAGAATCATTGAGGAGGGTTTAACAGCTGGAACACTTTTTGATTTTGATTTTACCACACAAAAACTAGTAAATAAAAAATTACTATTAAAGTAATTTGTTGATGTGATAATTATTTTATTTGCCTATTAAAGAAAGTATGATCAATAGTATCTATAAACAGTTCATATTTTCCTCCAAGAAGTAATTTTGTTCCAGTTGTACTCATGTCAGGTACAGTTGAAAAACATTCGTCTTAAATACTCTAAACTGACCTAACCAACTCATTTTAAATGCGAATATTTCTCAAAATATATATTATTCTACAAAAATAATTTCATTTCAGTGGCTTCATTTTATTCCTGTTCTTTTATTATATACAACTGCTATACAACCAAATAGCTAAATACCATCTAAGATTTAAATAAGTCAATCACTGAACAATTCAAATGAACAGTTTACATTAGGAACAGTTCAGCTCTAAAACATTGAACAACAGTTATAAATTACCAAAAATAATAAATGTTTAAAAACCAACTCATTTTACAACTGTGAAAACAAAACAAATAACATTTACTCAGTCAGTAAGGGAATAAGTCGTGAGGTCAATGTGGTGTCAGATGCAGTTGTTCATCCCAAATGTCTAGGCTTTGACAGCGTCCCGGACAGGTGAATGTCATTTCACCAAGTGCAACATGTTCCTGGATCAACATCTTTGTTGACCCTGGAACAACAATCCAAACAACCAATCAGATTTGAGGGACAAGTTCACAGTTAATGCCAAGTTTAGACTTACAACCAGGGTAATGTGCTTCTACATCAGTGTTATTCACCAATCATTTCCCTCTGGATTTAGGGATAAGTTATGGGTAGGGTTAGGACTCCATTTTCAGACAGAAATGTTGTTCCAGGTCTTACTTGCTAAAATCACGGCGACTGTCCGGGACAAAAAGATTCTACACTGTGTTTCATCCGTACCCCGCTGACCACCCAGTTAGACACAATGGAACGAACTGCATGTCAGAAAATGTAATCCTAACGATATCCGTACCCCTAAACCTAACCCTACTCATAAGTTATCCTAAAATCAGAGGGAAATGATAGGTGAATGACGAGTCCCTCAAACCTAATTGGTTGATTGGAATATTGTTCCAGCACCAACAAAATATGAGGAAACCTGGACATACTTTGCAAAATCACAGTGACCGTCCAGGACAATGGGATTCTGCAGCAGGTATTATTGTTTTATCCATACCTGCTGACCACCCGGCACATTCCGTCCTAACAATATCCCCATTCCCTACCTCTAAACCTACCCCCAGCCATAAGTTATCCCTAAAATCCAAGGGAAATGTGAATGTGATAGGTGAACGACGAGTCCCTAAAATCTAATAGGTTTATTGGAATGTTGTTCCAGGATAAACAACAGTAATGTTGATACTGTATCATCTGTTTAACCCCAACCCTAACCCAAACCGCCAGGTATTTCAGAGTTAGACGCGTTCCTGGGTCAACATATTTTGTTGATCCTGGAACAAAATTGCCGTCCAAAAATTTAATCCTAACCATATCCCTACCCCTGAATCTAAGCACACCCATGAACAATTCCTAAAATCCGAGGGAAATGATAGGTGAATGACACAAACTGTAAACTTGTCGCTCTTATCTGCTTGGCTGACTGAAATGTTGTTCCAGGATCAACAAAACATTGATCCAGGAACATGTTGCACTCATGTTATGAAGTATGGCCATTTTTAGAGGTCAGACTAAAGGTCATAAACATCAAAGTTCAGTTTTACGGTCATAAAAGGACAAGAAGCTCTTCATTATTAAAAAAAAAAAGAGTGGTGAAGTAAAAAGCTTACCGCTAAAAACAGACTTTGTTCGATTTATCTTCAGATTAGAAGATACATTTTCCTCAGTTGAAGAGGACACTACTATGCATGTATGGAGTAAAAATTACAGGCAAGTAATGCGTTTCAACCCTATCAGTGAACACCACTCATATTTTTTTTAATATAATTCCAAATCTGCTATTGTTCAGATTTCCACGGGTCATTTAGTTTCTGTTTGAGGAAGGCAGCGTGAACTTGTCAAGTTGACAAATGACTGTCCATATATGCATGCCAATACACAGAGTCTTAAGGCAAAACTGTAACAGATACTCAAGTCTTTGCAGTACAAAACAAATGAGACACTGGCGCGTGTTCAAGCGCCCATCGCATGTTGTGCATGCTACTGCGATCTCTAGAAATGATACGCCTGTTGTTCTTTTGCAGTCATGATTGGTAGTGCTGTAACTGTGATGACATGTGCTGCTGATATTTACTGAAGACCTCAGGGGCCGCCGCGCACATCTGGAGTCTAGACTCAGCGGCTCTACAGGCCTGAGACTCCCTCACTCTCTTCCTCTCTCTCGCCGCTGTCCACTGTTTGCATAGCTGCTTGCGTTTAATTTAAATTAAAGTTACCCCCCTTCAAGTGGCTAATTGATTCTAGCGATGAGGGACAAAGTAACTGGAGCCGATTGTCCTCAAAACACACCGAGAGGAATATTATTACGAAGACTTACGCAAACATCTGTGTTTGTGAGAGAGAAACAATGATTGTCGCTGGACTGAGAGGAGCCATATATTTTACTTGATGCATCCACGTGTTTTCAAAAACACTCACACAAAGGCTCTTGTTAGCTGCAGAGCAATGATGAATGCTGTGTCATTGTGGGTACGTGTGTTTGAAGAGGTCTGTTTTACCTGTTAATCTCTTTATCCCCTTCCACCCGCTCTGTAGCTCATACACTGAGAGCTCGAAAACTTGACAGTAGTTTATTTTACAGATGCTCTCCGGCTTCTTCTGTCCTCCTTTTGAATTTGTGTTGAACAGCTGCAATCATCATGCTCATATAGCACCAGTAGAGGATATAATGGGGTGAAATTTTTTATCCAAAACATATTCAAACTGCAAAAATGTCTTTAACTAAATCTCATTTTCCACTAAAAACATCTAATCCTTTCTTAACATAAAATTGCACATAAATTGAGACTTTTTATTCATCTTTCTTTAATTGATGTTATATGAACTCAATTTATATATACACACAATGATCAATTTTACGCATCCTTGCTGAAAAGTATTAATTTCTTTAAAAAAAATTGTATATATATATATATATATATATATATATATATGTGTGTGTGTGTGTGTGTGTGTAAAATAAGAAATATTTAAAAGTATTAAAAAATAAGGTATTTTGAAAAAATATCTAGGATTTTTTTTTAAAGGGAATTTTAAAAAAAACGATTTTTAAGTAAAATTTTAGTGAATTTGCTGTTTGTATATAATAAAAGTGCAAAAAAACTCGTACTAGTTTTTACTTGGGTTTATTTTTCCAAATTGCCTTCACAGAGAGGTAGTTCTGCATTCAGTCCCTCAAAATGATGGAAAATCTAGTTGAAATGATCTTTGTGTGTTAGGGAGAGAGAGAGAGAGAGAGAGAGAGAGAGAGAGAGAGGTATAAATGAACCCCTGATTTACAGCTCATCTTTAGGTACAGCCCCTCCTTGTTCCATGTTCACCCCTTCTCTCCTTTCTCTGCCCATAATAATGGACACGGTGTTTTTACGAGAGTACCAGACCAAACCCTATTCACACCGCAGCACTGAATCGGCACTAAATGGCTCCGTTCAGCTCACTGCTATTAAACAGCTCATAAAAACTGGCCACACAACCGCTTGAGTCACAGAGATGCAACTACACGGCTCCTGATCCCAGCGTGATGCGATTTGAGACAGCTGGCTTTGCCTATTTGCCATCTAATGCATGATTATTAGGTATCTAAAATGACCTGAATTAACTATAACCAAGTCATAATTACGTTTGGGTATTAGAATCCGTCACATGAATGAAACAGCCTGTGCACTGATCATAAAAGATGCAGGACTTCAAAGCTTATTCCATGACTCTGTAACAAATGAATAAATTCAATTCTGATTTGATTTTCAATTCTGTGATTATATAAGAAAGACATACAAGATCCATTAAACTAACCCAGTGTGAGACAAAGGTCAGGTAAAAAAAGATTTTTACCATTCAGAATCAAGTAGAGTCGTGCAATAACAATAATTATTAGCAACTTCTTTGAGGGTCGTGGCAATTCAGGTTCTTTCCCACCCTGCTTGCTTTCCCTTTCTTTGCTTTTTCTTTCTGTCTGACGCACTGTGAGTGAAGGATATCAAATTCCCCTGAAAGCTCTCGGACAGGTGAGCGCTGCTTTGGGTGACCTCCATCTCTCACATTACGGTGCTAAACTGCAACTCCCTGCTGTTCTCGATTACATGCGCACACACTCACACAGGTGTTATCCTTACACATCATTCAGTTTTTGTTGTCACTGAGTATCATACATCACTAAGGCCAAGAGTATTAAATTACAGTGCATTACATATGTATGACTGACATGATCATACAAAAGTGTTTTATCTGATCAAATACACACACACACACACATATATATATATATACACACACACACACACAAATATAAATATTTATATATTTATTATATATCTCATGCTCACTGCTCACCAAGGTAACATTTAATTGACAAAAATACAGTAAAAACACTATTTTAAAATACAATTTTAAAAGAACGCTTTTCTATTTTAATATATTTTGAAATGTATTTTATTCATGTGATGCTAAGGTCAATACTCCAGTCTTCAGTGTCACATGATCCTTCAGAAATAATTCTATGTTGATTTGCTGCTCAAAAACATTTCTTATTTTTTGTGGAATTTCTTCATTTTTTTTAGGCTTATTTGATAAATAGAAAGTTTGACAGAACACCATGTAATCAATTATGCATACGATAAAAGTATTAAGTTCTTAAAAAAAAAAAATCAGTTGAATGGTACTGTATAATCTTAACATTTTGAGCACTTTTGTAAACTTAAAGACCTCATGTTGCCAATATTTTGATCAATAATATTAAATATTTTCACTGACAATATCTGCACTCCACATGCTTTAGTAGCAATTTGATACTAGCTTCATTGTGAGCCAACGTAAAGCGGTATTGCTATAATAATATTATTTTTATATCACATTAATCTAAAGGACACATTGAGCAAAACCAGTCCTGTTGGGATCTCGGTGGGGAGTTAAAGTACAAAAAGATTCTACTGTGCTTCTCAAGGAACCCGTACCTGTCTGCAACAACCACAAACTTGAAAGACAACAGCGACTTTACAAAGTGATGGAAAAACAAATCAGAAGGAAAGCAGAGAAAGAGTAAAGGGGCAGGGGAAATAAATAACAGAAAGTTGATCTATGTAATCATCCCTAGATAGGACAACCGTGCTATTGTGGTCAGGCTGGAACACTTGAGCTGAGGTGAAACCTCACAAAGTTTTCATGGGCTTTTTAAACACGCTCTTATGAAGCACCTGCACTTTTCAGCTCTCACCGATGCATGAAATGATACGGACACGTTCATTTTAAAAAGTGTCAAACGATTTGATGCGCCACATTCAAAACACAATACGTTCAGCATCCAAGCAGACAAACAAGAGGAAGAGTAGAGTATAAGCAGTGTAAACATGGCACTTTGGATATTTCTTCCTTCACCTGCAGTGACTCAGAAGTTAATACATCTCTTGTGGTTCCCCTCTATCTCCATCAGGGTTATGTAACACCAAGAGGGCAGTGTGTGTGTGTGTGTGTGTGTGTGTGTGTGTGTTCCAGGTGCAGCCATTCATTTCTGTCAGTCACACTATTGTGATATCCATGAAGAGGAAGTGCAATGGCCAGGCTGGATATCACTGGCAAATGTTATTTAGGACAGACACTTTACAAGGAATATTGGAGTATAATGGAACAACATTCCATCATTGTGATGATAAAAATCATTGTTTATAATGCAGAAGTTCCAGTCCTGGATTCTGATTGGTCAATACAGCTTTTCAAATCGCTAAGCAATTTGCATAGCGATCGTTATTCTTGTTGTGTAGCAAAATCCGTGTCACAGGATTAACTTATAGCATAATTTATAATAATTTTCTTTATAAAATAACGTTAAATTTGTGTACTTAATATCTTATTAAGTACCAAATAAGGTATCTGAGGTTGTGCTTTATAAGCAAAGCATTTGCAGGCCGCAACCACTTTGGCGGCGACAAAATTCACAGCACAGTTTCTAGTATCTCACTGCTTAAAGATAACGTAACCAAACCTTATGTGTTTTTCATCAAGAAGAGACTTCATAGCTTGTCTGCCGCTACAAAGTAGTGTTTTGGCGCCATCTGGTGGCTATAATGCCACTGTGAGGACACGCGCACGCACGCGCACACACACACTCTCGAAAGTATAACGACGCAGAATAAGTCTGACATAACAGGAGCTGTTTATTTGTATGTATTTAACAGCATATATCTTTTATAACAGTTGAAAGTCACGGCAGTCACGACTCAACGGCAATGCATGCTTGGGTACCTTAACTGCACTTGATTGAAGTGAAAACTGCTAGTTTTATACAGCAGGGTTGAACAAACAAACAAACAAACAAACAAGTACTTAAGGTGTTTTTGTTCTGGACACGGATGATGGAAATGTGAAGTTGTGACATGCTATACTCCTTTATAAACTACTGAACACAATTCTCAGGCGTTTTGCTCATTTATTTGAAATTATTTAGCATGCAGCGTTTATAACCTTATTTCAGACTACATGGAATTACTTTTAAAAATTAATTTCAAATGATGTAGTGAGGTTAAACATGTAAAATAAAAATGAAAAGAGTTACATGGCATTTTTCGCTTAGACATTCCACCATGAAAAGTCAACAGGCATGTTATGCATTAACTATTTTATGTCACTGGTTGATAACATGCTGATGAGAATAGAGCAGCTCCTCACACGGAAATATAAACTGACTTGCTAAGCCAGTAATTCCAGTTTTAACAAACGCATTACCAGAGAAAACATTCTTGTCTTAAAGAACGCATACTACATTCAAAACTTTAATAAAAACAACATTTGCTAGCACCGTCAACGGTGACCTGACCTATAAAATTTACTTATTTACATTCTGCATCCTACAAATCCTTGTCATTTTGACAATGCGACACAAATACATTTCTATAAAAATATCACATGAGTTCATTTTGTACAATTCCCACATAAATATCATTCTTAAAATGTGCAAGACGAAAGAATCTTTCATTGCCTCGAAGCCACAAACCGGTCTAATACGCAAAACTTTCCTCTATCTGCATCAAATCTCTATTCCATTGATTCCCTGAATTAGGCTTTTCTTCTGTCTGATGACTGACTAGTATATATGAAGATGTTGTAATAGTTATGATTGTGAAAATACTTCATTGCAAACAACATTGTGTTGCAACAAAGACTCCGTATAAAGGTTATCATCATTTGCACAACGCATGTTGTGTTCAAGTTCTATCAGAGAACATTCAGCTCCTTTGTTCAATCTTCAATAAGGCATCATCACTTTAAATAAATATTCTTGGATGGTCATATATATATATATATAATATAAATATATATATTATATATATTTATTATAAAACATAATATATAATATAAACACTTACAGATCGTGACGATAGATGATGAATTCATTGTAGTCACAGCAGTGGTGATTTGTCATGCAGGGGGTGGATGGGAAATGTAGTCCCAAGACTGATAAAGCAAGCAGGAAGTTGGGAATGGGAAAATCTAAAAGCAAAGTTTCAGTGTCATGCAGGATTTTGTAAATTCTCCCATCTCACTCAGAAGCGGAAACAGTCATTAACTTCGTCTGGGCAGTCAAAGTTGATTCCTTCACACAAGGAGTCCTCCAAAAAAAAAAAAAAAAGAGATTGAGATAAAGTTTAACTTCAGTATAAGAAGAAATATCTTTAAGTATAAAAATCTATATAATATTGCTATTGCCTTCAGAAAGTATATAGTCCCTTTACATTTTCAATTTAAAACACTATTTAAACTACTTTTTAAAAAAAATAAAAAAATAAAAAATAATTTTCTTTAGTCATAGCCTTCCTTGAAATTTAAGTGATCACTTTATAAAGGCACTGTATAAAACTACAAACTTGGAAGTGGCCAAATAACTCAATATTGTTATCCTGGATCTATATGCTTGCAGTATATTAATGGCAATTTTCCTTTATGTAATAATTTATCAAATCATTTGATAAGTTAAACAGGATTTTCTACAAAGATATAATGTCACAACACAGGACAACCCTGGAAAACCTGATTCTGCTGCGTTCTGAACATTTGCATAATTCTTCTCATAACTCTTCACAATTAAGAAACCACAAACACACAAATAAACATGATTGTGACCGAGTCTTTCAATATAAAAGCTGGCAGAAAAGACAACAAAGACATACAAATCGACATACAATCAAAAAACGCAAGGTTTGTGACATCACACACATATACTGAAAACAACTTTTTAAAAATGCCATGGGGTAAAAAAAACTCATGGGATTAAATATACTCACAGATGACTGCCAACCACACGAGACTGTGAGAACAGAGAGAAAAGGATGAAGGGGAAAGAGGACAAGGGAGACAAATATGGAGAAGACAACTGAGGCGCAAGGATAAATTTGCTTGTTCAGAGTAAAACATGGACAAGGAATATTGAATACTGAAGCACAACATCAGTTTGAAGAGACAGTTCACCCAAAAGTGAAAATGCAGTCATTTACTCATCCTCATGTCATTCCAAACCCATAAGACTTTGATTCTTCTGCAGGACATGAAATACATCCATACAATGAAAGCTAATGGTGATCAGGGTTGGAATCGTATTTGTTTTACCAAGGATGGTAATTTCATAAGCAAACAGAACTTGAGAATTAAGATAGGAAGTTTCTGAAATACAGACCCACTCTTCCCCTCCCTGAAAATCTTTTGTGCAATCTGAATATGCTTACTGTATGCATTAAAAATTAACTTTACTCAAGTCATTTTTGGTCACCATTCACTTTCATTGTGTGGAAAAGAGCAGCTAAATTTCTCATTTTATGTTCCATGGAAGAAAGAAAGCCATACGAGTTCAGAACAACATTTACATGAGTAAATGAGGACAATTTTCATTTTTGGGAGAACTATTTCGGTAAGAACATTAAATAAACCGAATAGATTGATTTTCTAAGCGAGAAATTATTTATAGAAAGAATCGAGAAGAAAAATGATTAGATTTGTATGTTGTTGCTATAAAGCGAAGTAGGATAATGCCAATTAGAACTGTTAGAGCCAATTAGAGCTGGTAAGTTATGAATATTGCATGGTCTGTGGCATGTACCCATACAGCAAAACAAAAAAGAAGCTCAAGCTGAACAAAGAGTTAAAGTATGTATGTATGTATGTATGTCTGTAGGCTTAGTTCACCCAAAAATTATCCCATGATTTACTCACCCTCAAGCCATACAAGGTGTATATGACTATTTTCTTTCAGATGAACACAATCAGAGTTATATTTAAAAATATTCCGGCTCTTCCAAGCTTTATAATGGTAGTGAATGAAGCTCATGATTTTGAAGCCCAAAAAAGTGCGTTCATCCATCATACAAGTAATCCAGGGGGTTAGTAACGGCCTTCTGAAGTGAAGTGATGGGCTTTTGTGAGAAAAATATCCATATTTAAAACTTTACAAACTAAAATAACAAGTTTTCCGGCAGACGGCCATACGCATACTGCGCAAGTCGACTTTCGCCTGACGCAATGAATGTCGTAGGATACGGGAGTATCATAAGCTTAGACTGCTCTCGTGGTTCAAAGAAATAGAGCTGGGCAACAAACTCAAGCTCCTCTTCTCTTATATCGAAATCCTCCAACATTTCTCTTTAAAAATTCTTGTTTTAGACTTCCAATTCGTGACTGGCGTTTTGTTTTCCTCCATCCTCTGCGCTTCCGCGTTTGTCATTGCATCATGCGTCGGGTCAGAGGTTGCTCTTCTGCAGCAAAGCAGCTAGTTATTCTAGTTTATAAAATTTTAAATATGGATATTTTTCTAACCAAAACGTATCGCTTTGCTTCAGAAGGCCTTTATTAACCCCCTGGACCTGTAAGGATTACTTTCATGATGAATGGATGCACTTTTTTGGGCTATATTTTTAAATATAACCCTGATAGTGTTCATCTGAAAGAAGATAAAAAATATACACCTAGGATGGCTTGAGGGTGAGTAAAACATGAGGCTAATTTCCATTTTTGGGTGAACTATTCCTTTACGAACATGCAATTACATTAAAAACAAGGAATAAAATAAGAGACGACAAACGGAAATGATTTCATGCGGTTAGCACAATCACTACTGGGTGTGACATTCACAGGTGATTCAGAACACCAGGGTGAGGGTGGGCTAGTGTCAGGACATCACTATAGAGTCCATTTAATATCACAGGGCTTTTGATTCTGACACTAACTTGGCTTTGCTGAAGCAGCAGCGCCCCGCCTGGCGTGTCAGGGAAGTGCAGGGCGGTGGGGGAGGGGGTGAGGGGCAGCCAGGACCGGTTGCCAGCGCTGTAGAGGCGGGGCCGCTTAACCTGGTCATAACTGGAAAGTGGCGTGTAACTATTCCGCCTTAGCAGCAGAGGGGCAGAGTCTCGTCTGACTTTCCCCTGGTATGAGATGAAAGAGACTCGGTGGGTTAAAAAGAGAGACCGCCTATATAGCTCATCTTTAAAGACCTTTAGCACACATCTCAACAACGAACAAGACACTCCAATCTTCAGTCTCCACAAAACAATTAAGTCACATGTTAGCTGAAAGTATTCCCAAAAAGAATCCATATATGCAGACTAAACAGCGTGATAGATTACTCCAGGTTAACATTATAAAACATCAAATGTGTCTACAGTGATGAAGAACACATCACTAGAGCACAATGCCGTTCGATGGAGCGATCAACACACTGATGAGCATAACTCACGACACAAACCCACAGTCACAGTACAACCACAGGCTGCTGGGACATCAGAACTTTGATTAACACACAAAACTGTATATCACAACTGTACAAATATTATTGTAAATCAACAATATATAGATGGGGAGGTTGAACCTCACTCTGATGAGGTGAATGAGCACAAGAGGAAGAAGATTTTTAATCAAACCATTTGACTGGCAGTTTGATTAAACAACAGAGAACATAGCTTAAAGAATGTTATGGGTTAACAAGTTACCAGAGACATTCATTTTGACCTGTCACTCAAAAGTTAATTCCATTTACAGTGATGCACTTAGCATCAGTGACATAGTACCAGGATATTTAGTATGTCATAGTAATGTGACAGTATAATATGACATAATATTTATAAAGTATCATAGCACTTATTATTATTTTGAATAAGATTTGATTTTCATCGTTTTATTAATTAGCTAATATTTGTATTCTAACAATCTGTTTATTTCAGTTTGAGTTATTTTTAGTTTTTTATTTCAGTTAGTAGCCAGGGCAACATTTCTCATTTTCATTTTTTCATCTCTCTAATACTTTTTTTTTCATGTGATAGTTTGCTGCGGCACCCGGGGAGAGATTTGGGGTTAGGTGCTGTGCTCAAGGGCAGTCATTTCCTGCCAGTATTGAGAATCGAACCCACAATCTTCGTGTTGTTTGAGCTGCAGTAGAGGTGGGACTTTTGTTCTGGGTGGATTAATTTACTGTTACACATTAATCTGTATAATAGATGCAAACAGTCGCTTTCTGGTATCCCTGCATACTGAATGTTAAAGTTACTGTGTAACCAGTTTTATAGTTGACATATTGAAGCAAGCAATTTAACATTGATCCCACTGCAACGTCTTTTTTTGTTTGTTTGAAATAAATGAAAATGATTTCCTGTTGTAATTCACAGCACATCACAGATGCTGTGGATAGAATTTAAGCTGTATTAACCCAGAAAATTGCTTTAGCCAAGGTTCTCCAAGATAAACAACAAGCATCACAGACGGCAGACATGCAGAGATTAAATTGTGATTCCCAATCAAAACAAAGCCTTCAAGATATCAAAAGCTGTACCGTAAGAAACATAGCATGCTTGTTGTGAAGTTTCAAAAACATTACTGAAGAAACATCCAAATCTAAGAGATAAATGTGGCACCAATGATTATAAAATAAATATTTAATATCCTCCATTAATATTTCATACTGCAAGAGAGAACATCACTGAGACAGATGTGGACTCACCAGCGGTCGGTCCCGATGTGTATTCACTGCCTCCACATTCAGATAAAACATTTCCACTTTGCAACCTAAAACATCATCCAAAATGGTCTGTGAGCTGAATATCCATGTGTACGCTTCCAAAAGTGAGGAAACAGCTGTCCAACCTACCATAGGCAACAGGAGTGAGCTTCATGACAGTGTGAAGGGGACATTTCAAATAGGGCAGATCATCTGAGACAAGACAAAAATAGGTTTCTTTGACCGTCTAAAACATTTCTGTGTTGTGTTGATCACATAGTTTTTGCACATTCTGCTGTTATCTAAGGTCTAGTTGAAATTGTGGTTTAATAAAAATGACAAAACTCTACTCGATCGATCGATCGATCGATTATATATATATATATATATATATATATATATATATATATATATATATATATATATATATATATATATATATAATTATATAGTTTATATAACAAGCCAGCTTATAGTTTACATATATGAAGCTGCATATATATATATATATATAAGTTGCAAAGATTAGGCAGTTATGTATGTTTCAACATTCTTTTCAAAATGCAAATGCATCTTGCCTGCACTCTTGTCCAAGAAATAAGCTAGTAGGCAGCGCATAACTGCCTGATGGCAGACGACTAGCACATTGCCTTGTCTCTCAAGCTCCATAATCACAGGTTCCAGTCGCTGAACCAGGTCCATATACGACTAAAGGAAAAGACAGCCTTTTGAAATAGTCAGACACAAGAACCCAGATATCAAGATAAACCAAGAAACCTACAGAACTACAGAGAGCGAGAAGAGACACTCTGAAGAACTGTAACAAAGGGAGAAGTTCATAACATGCTGTACCTCTCCTCCTGGATATCTGTAGTGGTACTTGTCCTGATCCCTTAAAGCAAACTCTTCTGGGAATGTGTTCTGGATCATTTCATAGGTCATCTCTTCACATACACCCTGTTTCAGAGCAATAATCGCTGGTGAATGAACATACAATACATATAAACAGCATTTAATGCAACCTGGTCGTACTAACGGCGTCAATCTCGTTGAGGATTTTCCACTGTTCATAGGGAACTCCCAGCTCTTCAGCCGTCTGGATGGTTCTTCTTAACTGACTGGTCCAAACCTTCAAATCAGACAGTTTATGCTCCTCGATGAACCCACGCAGGGCACTCGCAAACTACACACAAGGGAGAGAGAAAGTCAAGCATCTTCTGATGAATAACCACTATAAAGGCAGCAACGAATGAGTTCAGACCTGTCTCCCTCGAGGGGAGAGTTCAGAGTCTCCTCCGATGCGGCCCTGGACGTTGTGCTCGCTTTCTCCGTGCCTGCAGAGGTAGATGGAGTGCGAGTGTACGTGGATGTTCATTAGGTAGTAGACAATCTTGCTCTGGATGTAGTCTTGAACACGGTTTACCAGGAACCGACGGCCCACGTTCATCACTTTGATGAAGGACAGGTCTCTGGGGGGAAAAAAAAGTGAACGCTATGATCAGGAAAAGACAATCTTAAAATTTAAAGAGCCGCTTTTATTCATTTATTTTTATTTAGTTAATATTCCTATTACGTTTTTGTGTAGTGTGTAATACAGCTGTTTGTGTTAAAGGTTCCAAAGGATGAGGACTGAACTGATACGGTAAAACCGACACCATTCTTAGTGTTTGTATTACTGTGCATAAAAGTGCTGAGCAAGCCTCCAGAGCTGAAATTCGGGTATGGTAACGGCTGTTTGTTTCTTTTCCGACAGACGCTGTGAACTGCTCTGATTGGCCATCTCATTGGGACCAAATCCCTTATTCAACAAATTTTAGACACTGTAAGAAATGAGGTGATGCTGCAATGTATATTATGAGAAAACTAAAGTATTTTTTGACTTTGAATGCATGTAAACTTATTGTAGGAGACCTCCAAAACAAAATTATGAACCTTTAAAATAGCGTATTAGGGGCACTTTAAAGCAAAAATAGAATTATTCCAAAGAAATTGTATGTACATTGACATATCCCATCATGTGTCCATTTACAAAACATTCTTACTTGTCATATTCATCAGGATCTAGTGGTTGGTAAGTGACTTTATAACATTCGATGCGTTTCAGGAAATCATCCATGACTCTCTCTCTGTGTCTTTCTGGATAATCTGGACTTGAAACCTTGACTTCCTGAACATACAACAGGCACATAAGAGACAACCGTTGACAAGATAATGAACAACAATAATACTGCTATGTTGCTGTACTCATTTTAATGAAATGCAAACCAAACATCACAACATACCAGGATGTTAGCAGCAATAACTTCTGGATCGTCACATACTGACTCCACAAAAAACACCTGCAAAAGGTAAACACACAGAAATAGGAAAATCACACACATCAGTTCCACACAAAGATAACTCATCTTATGAACGTTTAAATTGCACATTTGGCTACCTTGAATGCATTCTCCTGTGCAAAATTTAATATGAGATCTCGTCTCTCCCGGGTTGTGTTTGTGGCATCAAATACCTTAAAAGAAAAAAACAAAAAACTGATGAAATGTCACATGATTATCTATATATAAATCATATTCAATATAAATAAAAATTTTAATCTTATCAATATTCTTAAACTTCTTAAACACTCTTGTGAAGAGAGAAAAAGGTAAAACCTTACAGCTATTTGTCCACCTTCCTCATTAAAGTAGATCTTGACATCTTGAAGGGCCACCAAGGCACACTGTCTATTTGGGGTGCAAATATAGCCATTATGATCTCTTAAAAATAGAAAAACGCAACAGTTCTCATAAAAACCACAAACTGTCCTGTCGGAAATGCACCGATGTAACCTTCAGGAAATGTGTTGAAACATCTTTTAGTCTTTCTGCCATCATATTAGTCTAACTGGCTTACTTTAGTCACATTAGTTTCTCGGTTTACTGAAAACATATACATTATTATTACACATTCACTATTAACACTAAAAATATCCTGAACTTTTCTACACAGGACATTGTATGAAAGTAATCTTCTCTTTTCATGTTCCACAGAAGTCATTCAGATTTGAAACAACATGAGGGTGAATAATCATTTTTTTGGTGAACCCTTACAGTAAATCACACACAAAAGATATAACCCTACTTCCGTATCTTCATGGCTTCCTCATTGTCATGTCTGAAGAAATCATATGACTTGTATGCTTTAACTGCTTCCCTCCGGTACACACCAAGGTTAAACACTGCACAATAAACCAATAAACAAGAAATGATGGTTAATCTCTACATCGTCACATTCTTGATTAGTTTTTGCACAACTGTATTTTTTTTTTTAATAATTATTCATTTTTAACTTTCTTTCATATTTTTTGCCATACCTCTTTTCCCAGTCTGTCATTAACACTGTTTATTTCCTGTGTCTATGAAGTCCCTCCAACCAAAAAGCACAATATGCTCTGATCGGTCAGTTGGACAAGTTTGTTGTGATTGGTCCGAGTGTTTCGGAAATGCAAACACAATCGCAAGTTTCAGCTTCTCATGTGTAAGCACTAACACACTACTAAGCCAACTCAACCATGCCGTTTTTAGTGTATGCCTTGGGTTCGAATTGTTTAAATGAGGGATATTCTGATGTGTACGTTCCCAGAAGAAAACTCAAGACTACAATCAAAGCGTTTCAGCGAGGTCAGTATCAGTGCTGCTTACTGATCTAGAGAATAACTCCCTTTGCAGTGTCTTTGTGCTGTGCAACTTTACAGATCTTTCAACATTACACGCTAAAGAACATTGAAAATGTAAAAAAAATAAAAAATATTAGGTCCTCTTTAAATGTGTTGGTTGCCAATGCAAGTTCAAATTTAACCTCTTGATAGACTATTGATAGAAATGATCAGCTGAGCGCTAAATGGAGCATTTAAAATCGGAGACAGATGATATTTATAGTGTGACATTTGATATGTTGCACCTGTCTAAATCCAGCCGTCCACTAACCCTTTGTGGGAACTCCTATCCAGTTGAGGTAGCGTGTGAGTTTCTTCGACATGTATGTCTTGCCTCTGGCTGGGAGGCCGATCATGACAATTAATGTTGGGGAGTTGGTCATGTAAGATGCCCATGCTGTGGTTAGACAAAAAACAAAAAACAGACAGTGTCAACAGCACATCATAGGCAGGAGGAAGTTACCGACTCCAGTACTAACAATTATAATCTGCCAAATATAAAATACTAAAATTTCACATACCAACACCAACAGGATCTGCACCAAAAATTACATAAAATCAAACAACACAATTACTTTATGCCTGATGCATGTAAGAATGTATGAGTTTGTTTTCACTTTTATGGTTTATAGTACTTTCCATTACTGCGATACAAAATAGAACCTGAAATTCTGTGACTGCTGACACCTTGTATAAAGATCGTAAAGTTTTTTATTTTTTAAAGTTGTCTCTTATGGTCACCAAGGCTGTTTCTTATTATTAAAATACAGTGAAAACAGCAATATTGTAAAATAACATTATAATATTATATAATAGCTGTTTTCTACTTTAATATGCACTACCCAAAAAAAAGTCGCTGTTTGGATTTAAATAGGCAAATGCTTTAGAGTCTATGATTGGATTATTATTGCAGTGATTCTAGCATGTTGTATGTTTGGTTCTTCTAACCCTAATTGACGCAGTGTGTAGCTTTTCATTTCTTAAACAACCATATAGGAAAACAAGATCTTGAGCAAAAATGTATGCACCTCCTGATGGAAATAAATTCTGTGATGTTATGTTAGGTGCATCAATCTTTGGTCAAGATCTAGTATTGGCAAAACAAGAGGTGAACACTCTGTAAAGTCTACTCCAGCACATTCCAAAGACTTTCGATGAATTTAAAGGTAACCGATTACGCAAAATCTACTTTTACATGGTGTTTGGACATAAATGAAAAACAAAACCACCCTACAATGATCCAAAAAAATCCAAAGCAGTCTCTTTAGATATGCTCTTTTAATTCTCTGAGCAGTGCGACGTCACATTGCTAAGGCCCCACCCATGGCATGGCCTCTGACTGCATTATCATAGTTTCCGTCCTCTGACTGCCATTTTCTCCACGCTCGAGCTCGAATCCCGGTGTTCTGTTGTTGGATGTAAGAGTGAACATAAGAGTCTTCATATTCTCTATAGATTCATTTTATTTTTGAATGTAAAGCACCCCAAAATAAACTTAAATTCGTTTTTGTCTGCGCAAATCATTTTACTCTAGATTGCTTTGTGAACGAGGGGCAATAAAAGGCAGGTATTGATAAAACGTTGGCACTCAAGGATGGATCTGTACCAATTGTACGTGATCCAGCTTCACCTCCAAAAATGTCACACGGTTTATGATTTTTGAGCAAATCGCCATTTCAGTAGATGTGCCTGTTCCACAACAAATGCAGCTAAAGCTATTGTTGTCTTAGAGACCAGATGTCTGTTGTATATTTTAAACTTTGCTTATATACTATATAACCACAGGTTTGCCCACAGGCCAGCACATTTATCCACTAACCATTCAGAAACATCCATTGCATTCCAAAAGTTGTAACTTCTTTCAGAGTCTCCCTATCAGTGTCCGACTCCGGTTTGAACAACTGATTGACAATCGGCATTTTGGCTGCTTAAGATTCTCCAGTTTTTTTGTTGTTGAGTATCCAAAGTGTGAGCTGTCAAAGCTCCGCCCTCTTCTGGAAAACGGGTTGGGAGCAGCAGCTCATTTGCATTTAAAGGGACACACAAAAATGACGTGTTTTTGCTCACACCCAAATATGGGCAAATTTGACAAGCTATTATAAATGATCTGTGGAGTATTTTAAACTGAAACTTCAAAGACACACTCAAGGTGCCAATTCAAGTGTGAAATTCTTTCACAAATTTAGCCTGCTGAACCTTGATATTGTCAGAAATATAACAATGTTTGGGAATTGTCCAGGAATATGGCTGAGATGTGTCTTCCTAAGCTACACACTCCATCAATTAGGGTTAGAAGGACTGTTTCCAAACATATATGACGCTAGAAACATAATAATCACTGCAATAATGATCTAATAATAGACTCTTAAGAATTTGTCTATTTAATTTTTTTTTGCCCAGGCAGTGTATTTTAAATGTAATTTATTCCTGTGATGGCAAAGCTGAATTTTCTGTGGCCATTACGGCAGTCTTCAGTGTCACATGATCCTTCAGAAATTATTTTAATATGCTGATTTGGTGCACAAGTAACATTTTTTTAATGTTGAAAATTGTGTTGCTTAATATTTTTGTAGAAAATTTTATCTTTCAGAATAAATGGGTGAATAGAAAATTGCAAAAGAACAGCAATTTGAAATAGAAATGTCTTTACTATCACATCTGATCAATTTGAATGTGTCCTTTTTTTAATAATACAGAGCATTACATTTCTTTCTAGACTATTATTAACCAGAAATGTTTTTATTCTTAGTTATTCAGCCAACATCTATGTATGTTTTTTTCTTCTTCAAAGGATAAAATTAAATCTCTGGATTTTTAATTATTATTAAAATGTCAGCTGTAAAGAAAACATTACCTCAGCAATTTGATAATGACTGGGGAAAAAAACCCTAAACAATTATGCCTCCACCCTGATCTGCAATTTGAAACCAGCATACAGACAATGCATTTCTAAATAAAGGAAAGGACAGCAGGTTTATTTCTAATCTAGACTGACAGTGAACTTCTGTTTAACAGCCTCAGTGACAGCTGACACTGTGAGAGGGGCCACTGTGACATGATTCGGGCCGCTGTTAAAATTCACTCGACGAGGGACAAACCGTGATGTGGGAAATATTCTCAAAAGCTGAAAAGTAGCTCTCAAAGCCCACAAAAATAGACCAGCCTAACCAGCTGACCACCTGGTTTAAACTGGGATTCAAAACATCTTGTGGAACGTGAAAGCATGTCATATACTTACAGCATTTCTTCTCTTGGCCTCTGAGCTCTGATTTCTTCGCTTCAGCAGAACTGGTTGGACCAGCCTCCTGCTGCAGCCATGCAGACATACTGAATCTGACAGACTTAATCACTTGCTTACTCTTCCCGCTGTAAAAACACAGTGCACCTGCAGAGAGAGGGGGGGAAACTGCGAAATAAATACATTATACGCAACCTACGTTATTGGACACGACATTATGGGTATATTAAACTAATTAAAACTAATAAAATGTCAGACATTTCTCCTACACAATTACACTCTACTCGGTGATATGCATCTTTTATTTTGCCACATCATTTTCTCAGGGATCCGCAGCGCAGAAACAACAAATGTCGCGCTACGTCATAACGGAGAAGAGGATGCTGAGGACACCATGCTACGTCATAACCGTAAACAGACGGTTTGAATCACTGATGGTCTAATCCAACCGTCTATTACACATTAGAATCAGAACATTAAACAAACGCATTAAAGCACAATGACTATTAACGAGATACGTAAAACGTGAGACCTTACTGCTTCCTAATCGTCACCCCTTAAACCTCAGGGGTTCGTATTTTATCCTGTATGCGCCGGTCCGACCGGCAGGTTCAACGTCTTTGCATGGAGTGTCGTTGCCTCAGCCGGTTTTGCACTTGATAACCTTCCATGGCAACCAGTGCCAAGCGCGTGAGTGAAGGTGTGTCACTACGTCACGGTTTACTTACCGTAATACCTGCAAAAGGACGAGAGAGCGTCCGTCTGTGTGAACGTCTGAGGTTCAGTTGACTTTACAGCGCGCTATAGTCAGTGATGGTGATTTTGATTCTTCTCGGTGATTCGACTCTTTTGAATCACTCATTTGTTCAGTGGCCGTTTCTTCATACTACGTTAAAACGTTAAAGTCATGAGCGGCTTATACAAAGATATAGAAAAAGACACCCTGAATAAATATGAATAATAATTTTTTTTTGAATAACGTCCATTCGTAATTTACATTCTCATAGCTTTTATGTTGGGTTCATTTAAAAGATTCGTTCACAAGCGAAATTCAGAATATATATCACGCTGGCTAATGATTGCAGTGTAAAAAGTACAGCAGTAAAATGACTGAATCCACACTTTTCCGTTTAAAATAATTCAATGAAAATAAATAAATAAAACATTATTTTTGGGGGGAGTCCAGACTACCTTGTAATTCAATGGTATAAAAGTTTTACATGTGCCCCCCGAAAACTGAAATATTTGTTTAAGGATTGATGATTACTGATTCTGAGAGAAAGGGTTGTTTATTTTAATACAATGCCAGTAAAAAGTGCTCCATCCAAGAGCTTCAGTGTGCAAGTTTTTCAGTACCCTTTCCTAAAAACACTCAAGACTTTCATTTAATTGTCCATTCAGCAGTCAACACAGCAATGTCTCATAAATAGCTTATCTAAAAGTACTGTTATATGCAATTTTTCACAAGGCACATAGTGGTTCTGATTTAAGTGGTTGCTTCCAGACCAAGTAATACACTTGCAGAGGATACATTTATGAGAAACAGCGAGCACTGGTTGGAAGTAGTTACAATCAGCAAGTGAAAGCCCACCGTAGTCTGGTTTGTGCTTAATGATTCTACAATTCAAATACGAGGAAAACTCAACAACGCAGTTTGCTCAGTCTGGCCGAAAGCACAGCCTATGGAGGGAAAGTCATTAATAAGTTTGGTCAGTAGATTTGCACAGTTTTTAATAGATAACTTGGTCATCTAGTAGGTTGTGCACAAGCACACTCAAGAGTCTCTCTGGCCCCAGTGTTAAGACGCTGGCAGTGTAAAGGCATCACATCAAGGTTTAATCTTCCAGAGCTGTTTAAAAAAAAAAACATGGCGGGCATTGTTAAACCTGTAAGTTAAAGATTGCTTGAATATTTTGTATAGCTCAAACACTGGTATGATAAAAGTCAAAAACTATAAAGAGTGAGCAACACCCACTGTCCTGATAACAGGAAGTAGTACAATTGCATTTATGACTTTAGTCATAAAAAAAACAGATCCTCAAGCTTAATAATTCCAGACATCTGCACTTCAGTGGGACAATAAAACAGACCCAGGAAACAGGTGCAGATAACCACTGTACTTAGAGTGCAAATGTTCCCCTTACCCGGATGTTGAACCCTAGTAAATCGCTGACGGCAGCTGAGATGGCTGACAGGATGACCACTCTTGTGATATTGTAGATAAGCGGATTCACTGTTAGACCCAGCAGACGGAATGGAGTGTCCAATTCCTGAGAGCAGCAAATGATTGTCAATGCAAGGCAAAGCATGTTTTATTGTTCTCAATAAATGATGCTTTTCTAATGGTCTTACTTTTAGTAATTTCGTGGCAAGCCTCAGTACGTTGTTCACTATGTTCAGCTGGTCCTTTTTGTTTGGTTTCTTCTCCATCTTAAGATACAAGTTTATCTGAAGCAGAAAGTGGAACGGCAAACACACAGCTCAGCTGTAAGCAATGCTGCGCAGTGCGTACATGTGAATGGTTCACTTGTTTCTGAACAATACTGCCTCTTTGTTCTATGCAGCTGAGATATTTATCTCACCTGTTCAGTCAGAAGCACAGAAGCGTTGCTATATTTTCGGTTGGTCTCTGCTCCGAGGGTAGCGAGGCGTAGGAGGAAAACCATCAGAGCGGCACACCAGACCATCAGCTCCCAGTTGGTCTCGGAGTCCAGAAATGTGTGATGACTGTGCAAAAGCTGAAACACAACAAGCGTTATCTTCCCATTTCCTACGCAATATTAAACAGTCACATATTCAAACTGTGAAAAGATTTAACGTGCACAGTGATATGATACTTAAGATGACTTTATAGCACACACAATTAGTTTGGACCCCTTATACTTACTACTGTTCTTACTGAATCCAAATGACAAAAAATATATGAGACAACCTGAGTGACAGTGTTATTTTAGTATTATTTATATATTATTAGTATGGCATAAATAAATATTTTGAAGCTTTTATTGATATATTTTCAGTTTTATTTTATTTGAAGTTTTTATTATTTTAAAATAATTTTCGAAAACTATACAGTAGTATTCGATTTCGGACACAGCGCAGGTGTGAATGCCTTCCTAAATGCTTCCTAAATCACTCAAACCATTTCAGGAAGTGGTCTGAGACCTAATCCTGGACAAGTGTAAATGCTCCTGATTGTTGAAACTACATATGTAAATTTTACTCCTCCGAAAATGTTAAAAAATAAACATGTGAGAGCGTTATGAGCTATAGGACATGTTACAGCCAGATATAACAGCGCTAATGCAGATGAGTATCTCTTCAGCAAGTCGATGCGCAAAGTGAAACTGAAAGAAAGTCGCAGACGGTCAACACACAATCATCTTCATTAAAATTAGTGAGACTAAATGATCTTACCAGTGCTGAAGGCGCTCTCTCTCCTATTGCGGTCTTTGATCTTGAATTTCGCTGATGATAAATAAAATGCAGCTCATATCTTTTGCTTTAGTTGATGTGAACTCCGTTATATTTGCATATAGTGCAGAAATTGAAGATCTGATTTATTTTCATTTTGCGGAGACGCATTTGTAGGGCCAAGTGTAAATGGAACCATTTTAACAAATCAATTATCTGATCAGTAGAAACACATGAAGTGATCAGGTGCAAATAGGACCAAAGAAATTTAGAATACAATACAGGGCTCGACAACAAGGACTGCATGATGGCCCAGGAAAGTTTATAATGCATATACACGTGTTTTGCCAATTTAAACAAAGGGATCTTAAATGATTTAAGCTCAAGAATACATGAAAGAGAACTCAATTCTCCGTTTTCTGTGCCTATCACAGCATAAGAGTGCTGAACTGAGTTCTCTTTCGCGTCCTATCATGCCGTTTTAGTGAGAATTCATTTAAACAGTCGGTTATTTCTTAAGTGAAAGTAAACAGCTGGGAGAAAATCGTATTTGGATCCGTGCATTAGTTCTTAAAGTGACGGTAGCCTAAACCTGCTGCTTTACTGTTAATTTAAACGGAAAAATATAAAGAGAAAATTACTGACTGCTCTTGACTGAGTAACTTTAGTAGGTTTAATAAGGGTTTATACAAGGAAGACTATGCACTGTTATTTTACATTTAATTACTTTATTCAATTTCTGGTTTTTACGCAAATACTACTGACCAACTTATGTTGTGTTAGGGTCATTTTGACCCAGGGAGGATTTTCTTTTCCCTGAAAATGTTAATGTTATCTCACTGGACTAAAACTTACTGACTTTTCTCACACAGTATATAACTACGTCCCAAATCGTTTTGAATAACGTTTCCACTTTTTGGGGATTTTTTTCCCCACCTTGTTACACTTGTGGTGTTCCTAGTCAAAAATGACCGGCCTGCAAACAAATTGCTTATAATCTGTTGGTACACAATATTATCACCAAATATTGTATTCAATCTTTTTGTCTTTGTTTTTATTTCAATAAGCAAAACTTGAAATGACTCAGCAATTTACAGCGGAGAAAGTACTGTGCGCAATCAAATATTCGTTTCACTGTCACTTGATGGTGGATCTGGTGAAGAAACTAGCAGCGATCAAAATATTAATTTTGAAGATGTTGAAAACAATAGTTTTGAGAATATGGTTGAGATCGTGAATACGAGCCAGATGCTGAATGTACTAGAGAAATGAGCTCTGAAAATCATGGTAAAAGGCATCTGCTCAAACTGAACTCTTTCAAGTTCCAAAAGGTAACAAAATATGCTTTATTTATTCCTTTATAAATGTTGATAAAATATCATACGTTTTTTATTGCGGCAGTTAGGAGAGCCATCTCTGTTGGATATAGATCCGGGTCACTAAAGACCCGAAATCTAATAATGATTGGCGAAACAGTCATGCATTTAAGGGTTGAGGGTGCAGAAGGATCAGAATTGGATTATTTTGGAAGGCAAATCTTAAAGAGATATGTCTAAAGGGCGTGTCAAAAGAATTGAGGAGCAGAACAACAGCTGACCTGGGCACAGATGATGAAGGCAATAGACAAAGCCAGGAGGAAAATCGACGATACAATGACATCAACAGAGCGCTGAGGGCCACGTCTCTGATAAACAAAACAAAGAAATGATTAAACTGATCTTCATATATATATATCTTCTGATATATTGTACATCCCTACATGTAAACTGTGGTAGGAAGAGGATACCTTCAGGAATGATCGAAGTGAAAGCCACATCTTGATATTCTGTACTTTCTTTAGCCGAAAATGAGGAATCTCAGATTTTTTGGCTTTGCGTGCAGATGTGAGATGGCTGAAAAGTTTCGCAAACAAAAGGCGCTGTGGATGACATCACATTTGTTGAGAACAAAAATTCTGTCTGGCTTTACATAGATTTTATGCCACTAAGACTCAGCAACCCTTTACAATAAAGTTCAATTTGTTAACATTAGTTAATGCTTGTAAGTTCATAATACATTAGCTAATGCTAATGTATTATAACTTGAAATGTAAAAAAAATACCTTAGAATATAGAACTGAACAATGTAACATGGCAAATGGTTAAACATTAATAATATTCCAGAGCGCAACACACAAACTGAACGTAATTTTCATCTTCACCTGTTTATATGTCCTCTCAGCCACACACATCATGAAGAAGAAGAGTCCAGAGAGGAAAACTCTTTCCAGTGTGGTGATGACAAAGAACGCATAAGACAAGGCAGAAGGCGGCCCGATGGCCACTGCTGGAAGTTGCTCGAGGGAAACCGAATTGAGATTGGCAACGTCCAGCTTCTGTGCCAGTCGGAAGCAGTAGGGCAGCAGAGCCAGCGAGGCCGTGACCAAGCTGCCGAAGATCAGATAACCCATCCCTTGCTCGACCACCTTCACCTGTAAACACAAATCATTCAGCATAAGATAACAGCAACAACACTGACCTGTTACGTCAGATCAGGTCATTCTGAAGTGCAAATACAAATGCAAATCTCTAAAACAGTCAGTGTTCAAAGGCTTACATGGATGTGTTTACATCGAATTTGAATAAAATGTACTTTTAGAGAGAAAGTCAACAGTTGTCTTTCCTTTCCAGGCAATTTAACCTACTAAAGTAGAAATAAACAAGGCAGAGGGGTAAAAAAAGGACTTTACTCGTGTGAGAATGATACCACTGATCTCCAGCACGGACATGTCAGCTTTCTTACACTCTCCTTGCTCCCAGATTATGGCACTGACGCGGTCTTTGGAGGGATGACAAGCCTGCAGCCATGAAAATTGGTGCTAAAGGGAGATTCAATTAAGAACAAAATTAATAATTCAGTAAGAGTCCTTTCTATGCCACTTATATGCTGTTTGAAGAGGTTGTTAACCTAGTAAAGAAATAAAGGTCAATTCTGATTTACACACTATAAATAGTTATTCCAGGGTATTTTAGGATGTTTATTTTTTCTAAATATAAGTAATTGTGACATTTTTGGTTAAAGGTAGTCAAGGTAGTGCAACTGTCCTGATATCATAATCAATAAAAAAAAAAAATTATCAAAAGAATGACATTCTTGAAAAGAAGAACAACATGATCTATTATTTTTTCACTGTGTATTAAAATAAAAAACAGTCATCCAGTGCAACCAACATGCAGAAAAAAAAAGATAAGGGAATGACATACAGAAGAGCCCTGCACAGTCACATCCTAAAGTTCAAAGTTTCTTCAAATATCAGATAATTTGACCTTTTTGTGACAAGGCAAGGTTAGTTCAGGTTATAAAATGCCATGTGGTGTGAAAAAAAGTTTTACACTGAAAAACACTTTTTTAATTTTTATCCTTGGATTAATATTATCCTAGATTAACTTAATACAGGATAACGTTAAACTTAATCATGGGCTGTCAGAATTACAAATTTCACACTGCACATTAATAAACCTTGGGTTAACATCATTATTTGCATATTCATGAGGTTAATAAGATGGATAAGAACAGAACGAAAGCAGCGCACAGCCTGTGCTCAAAAGTGCTTGCTATCTATGGAAATTAAATGTCATTGTGGTTCGACACTTTAATCATTGCCTTCAGACAGACACTAAAATTAAAGATGCATGAAAGTATCTATGCAAACTGTGCACATCACATGAATACTTAATTAGGTAATTATTATTTAATTCGTGATTGGTTGCCTGTCTAAACAGTTTACGTGTCCATTCTAAAGGGATGGTCACACTACACTTTTTGTTCCATCGACTTTCACAACTTTCGCAACTGCGGGAGACAGGAAACGCAAGTTCATGTGAAGAATTTCCACATTTTCGGTGTGTTCCAAGGTTCAAGTTTGAGTATTACATGAAGACATCTGATCAACAGAAGATTGATAAGCCAAGGCTTGACCTCTTGGCTGAATTCAAAGGCACATATTTGCAGGTAAGATGGAGTAGATTGTGTATTTTTACTTTTTGGTTTCATTCATGTGTAATTTATTTTAGAAAAACAAAAGAGAAAACGCTGAAGAGTGTAGCTAGGATTTCGCGTGCTTAAAGTCTAGTGTGACCACGCCTTAAAGCCGTATAATTTGGCTCCGCAATCTTAAAAATACTAATATTTTTAACTTTTTAAACAATAAATCATTGTTTCCAATCTGCTGTCAGCAAGGTGGTGGTCCTCTGTGCTTCAGCGTTACTTCTCGTGCAAACTTTGCAGTGTGAAATTATAACCGCAAAACAGCTCACACTGCGCTGAAGGGGTTAAAAAGATTTTAATGTTAAGCGCATGTGAAAAGTCACATTAAATTTATTACGGTAAAACAGCAGCCCACCTGCGGTAAGGCCTCATCCTCATCACTAGTCAGAGTGATGTTGGGCAGAGGGAGGGAGTGGCTATGACTGTGAGGCTCCTCCTCCCCACTGTCACTGGTTCCTGTGGAGGCGGAGTCAGAATCATGAAGAAGCTCCTCCCATAACATATCATCCGTGTCAGAGGCTGGACGCGAGCCCTCTGAAGGCCGCAGAAGCCCGACTTCACGAGGAAGAGCTGGGGTGTCTGTTTGCATCCCATTACTGTCTCCCTGTATAGCACAATGGTAATGAATATTTGGAAATATTTTACAGACCTTTGCTTTTCGTTTTATTCAGATACTCACCTGAGTCTGTGGTGTCGAATTGTTCTTGGGGACTTTGTGAAGTCTATTCCTGAGCGCTCTGGCATATTTTGGAGGTGCTGATGAGAAGAGTCTCTCTCTTTGCAGCTCTGCTTCATCTGCCTCCTCTTCCTCACTGGAGAGATCTTCAGAAGCCCCATACGGAGGCCTCCTCAGGGAGTTCTGCAAAGCCCACAGGATCTCAATCAACACAATGAGTTCATGACTCTTAAAAAAGTTCCGTTCTAAGGAAAGTGTTTTACCAGTCTCTTCTCTGATCTGTAGAGCCGGTTGTCTTCAAGTTGCCGGGGTTTGAGTTCTACTATCCCTCCCCCTCTGGTGCCCTCATCTTCAGACCTCTTTGCTTTTCTACTCTTCCTCTGTCTATGAATAAACACCAAAATTTATTGAAAATGAGACAGAAATGGAATTGGATCAAAAGAATGCAGCATTGACCAAACAGAAGCCAGGACCTATCCATTTTATAATATAAATTAGTAATATAATGTATCAAATTTGGTGCCTGTTTTGACACTAGGGTCAGTGATATCAGAGCAAGCTTTAGATCAATTACTTTATTATAAAATAAATTAAAATGCAATCCATACATACAATGACTTGAAAACGTCTTTTATTATGTGCCCGTTTTTAGCTTTTAAAATAAAATTAATTTTGATATTTTTTGGGGGGCATAAAGTAAAAATGTCCGGGTTGTACAACTGTCCTGATATCCTAACAAAAGAAAAAAGCTGAAATTCTTAAGAACAAAAATTGAAAAGTAGTTTAGTCTAAGGTTAGATTTTTATTTTTAAGACTGTTTCACTGTTTATTTATATTCAAAATAATAACGACTCGCAGAAACAAAGAAAAAACAGGATATGATGTCATAGAGAGGAACCCCGCAGATATTCAGGGTCTTATTGAAAATTTATATCAATAATTTGTTAAAGTGGATAATTTAACCTTTTTTTATGACATGGCAAAGCTGTAGAATTTCAATTGGTGCAACTCTAAAAAACCCTATTCCTATTTATTAATCATTTTTGACTTTTATAAAATAAAACTTTTTACCTTATAATAAATATTAAAAAAATAAATAAAGATCTTAAGCTGTAAGAAAAACAAGTTATTGCTCTTTACTTTATTATATAGCCGCAACATTTTTAGAGTAATTAGATAAAAAAAACTTTACATGAAAATGGTATAAAGTTTTCCAAAACCACATGACATCCACACAAATACAAAGAGTACATTTCTAAGAACTTGGCACATGTGTTTAAACTAGATGTTTCCTTCTCTTTATTGTGGACACTCTTATTTGTCATTGACCCACTAGTGTCAGCTGAACACTAGCACTGCTGATTAAACTGCCAGCCTTGCGGAACATTAGATGTATTGGTCATTTGATGAGAGAAAAACGACAACACTTGGTCCTTTATGGCTCTGAGACTGTCTCACACAAATCTGACGCAGCAGTAGCTTAACCTTTTCCTGCGAACAGGGCTGGCTGTCCGGCTGGGGACAGGGCTGTTGTCCGGGCTTCTGGAGGATTCTGTAGATACTATTTGGCAGTGTACTGTACCCAACAACAGCATGAGACACAATGGACCCACCACTTCACTGGCACAGGCTGCTGGTACCTCAAAATACAACACAGCTCCTGCCACTGCAATGAACACAACTCCATCAGATCACGATACCATATGGTGATTTCAAGTTTAATTCATTTCCAACTGACTTTGATATTGCATTGATATGTATTACAAACCATATGTGTAACGTAATTCAAAGATATTGAAAAGAATGAAACTAGGTTAAAATGCTCGAATGCATATATCTTATGACCATGTGACTGTTTTGCTGAAAAGAAGAAAAACTGCATACCTTGAAGGAAATACAGAACCAAGATGAGGGTGGAGATGCATTTAGAAGTAACTTGAATCCACCACTGAAAGAAGAACGGAAAGAAGAGGACCCTGACCAAGCCTTTACGAGTCAGAGCGGTCCAAGGGCTCTCTGGTTTGGCCTTACTAAAGGTGGAACCTGGAGTTGTAAAGACACTGGTTCAAAAAGTGCATCATACTGTAAAAACAGTATAGAAAAAGAACCCAATAATGTTGAAGTAAAGCCCGATTAATTATTTACCTGTTAGTTGGTTTAATCTATAAAGACATTTTTTAAACATTCAAAAGTTTGCAGTTGGTAAGATTTTTAATGTTATTGAAAGACGTGACTGCGTTTATTTGATCAAAAATACAGTAATATTGTTAAATATAATTACTGTTTAAAATAGCTGTTTTCTATTTGAATATATTTTAAAACGTAAAGCTGAATTTTCAGCATCGTTACTCCAGTCTTCAGTGTCACATGATCCTTCAGAAATCATTCTAATATGCCGATTTGGTGCACAAGAAATATTTATTATTATTATTATTATTAATGTTGAAAAATGTTGTGCTGCTTTATTTATTTATTTTTTCCACGACTCTGAAGTTGAAAAAAAAAACTTTTTCAATTGATTTGAAATAGAAATCTTTTGTAACATTATAAATGTCTGAGAAATTTTATCTTCGCTTTTAAAATAAAATTATTCACTTAATTTCCAAAAAATTCTTACTGACCCCAAACTTTAAAAGGGTAGTGTATTTTTTCAGTAAATGAATGCAAGTAATACCTCTGACATTACATTATATAATTTAATTTTCATATCTGGTTATAAACTGAAAACAGGCATGAAAATGGTATCCTGTAATGCTTGAAACAATGTCACTTTTTTACAGTGAACTTCAGGCAACTTTCTCTGCCTGTTTTACCGTACATTTTTACAGCACAGTATGGGATACGATCTGACAGCATAATCACAATTTATAGATACGCAATAGATTCAGATACTAAACTTGATGGTAACTCGCCTCTCACTAGGTCGACATCAATGAGGTCTGGCTTGATATGGCCAGTCTTCTTAGGTTTGCTTCCAAAGCCCTGTTTAAAAAGGAACAGAGTGTTTCAACAGAGTCTGATTGCATCCATTTTACACAATATTCAGAAACCACATCTATCCCGCAAACACGGTCACATTACCTTAAGCTCATTCTGTTCCAGTGATTTTTCCCAGATCTGCTGATCATATGCTCCAATCTTAGACACAAGATCATTAGAGAACTTTTAACACCTTTCAAACCACAATCTGTATTTACTGTAAGACAGATGCAAAATGACTCACCTTTTTCTGATACCATGCTATTCCAGCCATGTCTGAAATGCATTAGGTCAGGTCACCTCAGGCTGTAGATGTCAATCACAGAATACTTCATTCCTCGAAAGACTCCTACACAAAAGTTATGTCATTGCTTTCAGTAAAACGAAGAAGCCTCCTCGCAGTTGAAGGTACAAACATAGGAAGCGACTCGTCCAGAGCAAATAATGAGAGTGGCTCTGTTTCAAAACCTAGTGAGCTGCCTACCTAGACTGCATTTGATATGTCTCTACGGGCAAAGTTGCAGGCTTTTAATTCTAGGAGAATTATACATTAAACTTACCTGGAGCCCAAACAACGATATCTGGTGGTAATTCCTCAGCAGTGCGTGTTGTGTCCTGTCAACATTTTCAGATGTTTATGTTGGAGATGAAACGAACCTCGCCTCCTACTACAGCAAAACTCTCTGACGCTACATCATAAACATGTCTTTAAAACGTAAAAACTGCCGTCTAAAGTTGTGAGCTGGCTATATTTACTGTCAAACCACCCTGGCATCAACTCGGTTCAATCTCATCGACGATAGAAAGATCTTCTTGTAAAAGAGAAGTGATTGTTAAAGTTCCCACTCTCATCAGCGCTTGAAAGTGTGTGAAGCAAGCGACAACAACAACAAAACGGCACATCCAATGTAAATGCGGAACTATATTTTGTACAAAATTCATTTTAGTAAGTAGTGTAAAATAAAATAATAAAATATAGAAAAATAATTATCAGTGAAAATGCTTCTGTTCAGTTTGAACGTTTAATTTTCAAAAAACTCATACAATATGATGAAAAGTGTGTTGTAGTTAATTAGCAGGCTATGCATGAATTGTTCTTTTGAATCGAATCTTTAGGATGAATCAGTCGGTCCGAGCGGTCATGGAGTCAACATTGAACCAATATCACATTTTCAAAAAATATAATATAGACTTTTTTTTTTTCAAAAGTGCTATTGATTTCTTTATGTGTAACTCTTTTAAAAAAAATAATTTTGCAACCATTACAAATGTAAAGTCCCCATGAAGTCATAATTGAAGTTTTCAGTTTAAATACAGGTGCTGGTCATATAATTAGAATGTCATCAAAAAGTTGATTTATTTCACTAATTCCATTCAAAAAGTGAAACTTGTTTATTATATTCATTTCACACAGACTGATACATAAATGTTTATTTCTTTTCATTTTGATGATTATAACTGACAACTAAAGAAAATCCAAAATTCAGTATCTCAGAAAAATAGAATATTGCTTAAGACCAATACAAAGAAAGGATTTTTATAAATCTTGGCCAACTGAAAAGTATGAACATGAAAAGTATGAGCATGTACAACACTCAATTTAAACCAGGTACTGGTTGCTTTGGCACTGTGTGCAGGTGCCAAGTCCTGTTGGAAAATGAAATCTGCATCTCCATAAAGTTGGTCAGCAGCAGGAAGCATGAAGTGCTCCAAAACTTTCTGGTATACGGCTACGTTGACCTTGGACCTCAGAAAACACAGTGGACGAACACCAGTAGATGACATGACACCCCAAACCATCACTGACTGTGGAAACTTTATACTGGACCTCAAGCAACATGGATTGTGTGGTTCTCCTCTCTTCTTCCAGACACTGGGATCCTGGTTTCCAAAGGAAATGCAAAATTTACTTTCATCAGAGAACATAACTTTGGATCACTCAGCAGCAGTCCAGTCCTTTATGTCTTTAGCCCAGGTGAGACGCTTCTGACGGTATCTGTTGTTCAAGAGTGGCTTGACACAAGGAATGCGACAGCTGAAACCCATGTCTTGCATACGTCTGTGTGTAGTGGTTCTTGAAGCACTGACTCCAGATGCAGTCCACTCTTTGTGAATCTCCCCCACATTTTTGAATGGGTTTTGTTTCACAATCCTCTCCAGGCTGCGGTTAGCCCTATTGCTTGTACACTTTTTGTTTCTACCACATCTTTATCTTCCCTTTGCCCCTCTATTAATGTGCTTGGACGCAGAGCTCTGTGAACAGCCAGCCTCTTTTGCAATGACCTTTTGTGTCTTGCCCTCCTTGTGCAAGGTGTCAATGGTTGTCTTTTGGACAACTGTCAAGTCAGCAGTCTTCCCCATGATTGAGTAGCCTACAGAACTACACTGAGACCATCTAAAGTCCTTTGCAGGTGTTTTGAGTTCATTAGCTGATTAGAGTGTGGCACCAGGTGTCTTCAATATTGAACCTTTTCACAATATTCTAATTTTCTGAGATACTGAATTTGGAATTTTCCTTAATTGTCAGTTATAATCATCAAAATGAAAAGAAATAAACATTTGGAATATATCAGTCTGTGTCTCATGAATGAATATAATATACAAGTTTCACTTTTTGAATGGAATTAGTGAAATACATCAAATTTTTGATGATATTCTAATTATATGACCAGCACCTGTATGTTAACTTTACTGTTATCTATAAGCTTGATTACTCCAAAACAATGACAAAATTCTCCTTTAGAAGGTATAAGCATTCAAAACTTGTCTCTTACTTCTGCCAAAATGGATTTTTTTGATCAGTCTGCACTTCAGCTTCTCATTAGATTTTCTGTCCAATCTTTAAAACACTTAACAAAATCTACACAGGTAAACCATTCTTATCAAAATTCATGGACATTGATAGCAAATGCACTTTTTGTACCTTTCACGAGAAAGACTAACAGCTGGTTTATCTTTAAAATATTGGTCTTTTCTATTTGCCCCAGAGATGTTGATTATAAATTAATTCTAAAAGAAGTTATATGTTCTTACAAATACAGAGGCAAAATGTCTGAACAAGTTGTGAACTTCTACATTTTGCATGGTAAATATTATATCCACAAACAAAAATATTCAAAATGCATACATAAACGTTAATGAATTTTATAGAGAAGTGATTGTAATATATTTATTGCCTATAAGTCTATTTAGTTAAAACAACAAACTACTGAAACAAATGACTGTTTTATTATTGTTTTTTCATGAAACAGGCTATATATTTTGTAAAGTATTTATATTATTTGATTTTAAAATATACAAACATTTCAAAGCGTTGGCCTATATGTGGAAAAATAAACAACAAAAACATGTTCTCAGCATAGAAAGTCTGAGAAGTTAATTTAAACAAATAATTCAGTATTTCAATGTGTGCTCTCTTTCTTCTTTGGTCGTAAGCCTACATTGCAGCTAAAGTTCATCTTGTATAAGCCGACACCGCGAATTGCACGACAAGTGATCTTCCGGCGAAGGCGATTTCACAATTACTTCATTCAGTCAGTCTGTCTAAATATAAATAAATATTTCACTGGCCAATTTCACCTCAAAATGATAGTAGCCTACACCTCACAGTCTGACACTGCCTGCTGCTAAATTCCAAAATAAAAGCCCATGTCCATACATTCAGAAAGTAAGAAAAAGAAAAGTCGTAGTTTCCACAATCCAGTTTCACTTCAAATTGAGTGTACACCTTCGCACAGTGTTAACTACGCTGTTTTAGGACGGCCTGATGTGGAATTACAAAATAAGAGCCCCCAAAGCTCTTACATTGTGTTAAAATAGCCTATTTTCAAATTTGGTAATTTTTAACCACTAACATTCGTAATAATTTTGAATATACAAAATAATAATAATAATAATAATAATTCTCGTTAGATGTCTGTAAAATAACTAAATACCTTGTCAGTATCACAAATGACTGATTAGTCTATCAGTCTGATCAGCGCTGAGAAAAGTAACAGTATACCACTGGCACAAGAATGTACTGCCAGATTTTCACCATTAGATGTCAGCATTTTAATTATATTAGATTAGCCAAAATCACAACAGATTACTGAGAATATCCATTTGTCTTTGTCTGTTTACATCTGAGATTAAAAAGACTAGATCATTTTCAGAGCTGTTGCACTTTTTAAACTTGAATGTGGCTATGATTTCTATATTGTCACTATTCAAGCAAAAATGACCCCCTTATTTCTATAATTGAATTCATATGCTTGCTCCTCTCTGACAAAATAAAATGATCTTAGTAATCTCTAATGCAATCTTTCTTTTGACCCTATTTACAGCATAAATCATAAGATGGGTGTTGACTTTTATTTGTCTTATTTGTTCACTGAAAATTAAATAAGAGTCATATGTCTGTGAACAAAACAAACAGGGTTCACGGGCTTTGTCACGCTGATCTTGAATTTATTGGATAAAAAATGACTGCAGCTAACAATAATTTTATGATAATTTTCATACTTACTGCTTGCAGCGAGTTCTGCGTTGCTGTCATGACTGTCTTCAGAACTTTCGCTATAAATATACAACTAAGACACCCACACCCGTTCGGATGGGTTATGTCACTTTGCTTGAACAATGCTTTGAATAGTTTCACAGCCACATATAATGAAGGACATGCAGAGTAATCACAGTAATCAGCACAAGTACTAGTTTGACACCATAATGTCACCATATGAACAAAAAGAAATTACATGAAGCAGTCATGACAGTGACAAATTGCTTGCAGTGATTATTATCTGGACCATACTGCAAATCTCCAGTGGCTAAAAGCCCAATGTTTAAGGATTAGCAAAATGGACAAAATACATCAACAGAAATGGCTTTCACTTACCAAATCATGATTAATATGAAGTATATAGAATGTCTGTGTAATCATAGAGCCGTTTACATGGATTTGTACATTCTTTAGAAAGTACTTTGTACATTCAGATGTTTTTACCAAGAAAAAAAAATCAATTGTATTTATTAAGTTAATATATCAGTTTTCAATTAGTTTAAATTGTACAAAATTTGAGTCTCTTTTAATCATTGATTTCCACAACATAATAATCACACCTTCTTTTAATATAATATCATAAATATTTTACTGTTTTTATTATATTTTATTATGTTTTATTAAGAATTATTTTATTTATAAATATACATTTATTTTTTTTATTTATTAGAAGTTGCATTAATTCATGCAGTAATAGTAGTCAATTTATTAGTATTTTATTATTTTTTATTATAAATATAATTTTTAGTGCAATATTTTCAATAATAGTTTTATTTTTAAATTAAATGTATTATTTGTTATTTTCATTTATTAACAGTAGTATTAATACTTGTAGTTATAGTAGTATGCCATTTAAAAGTCGACCCACCTCAATGTGAAAGATCATAACTGAAAAGAATCATAACTAAAAAAAATCAATCTCTATTTATTATGCAGCCTGAAGAACTTAATGGGTTAATTAATCCTAAAAATGAAAATTCTGTCATTTATTACTCACCCTCATGTCGTTCTACACCCGTAAGACCTTTGTTCATCTTCAGAACACAAATCAAGATATTTTTGATGAAATCCTAATGGCTCAGTGAGGCCTCTATTGGCAGCAAGATAATTAACACTTTCAGATGCCCAGAAGTGTACTAAAATACATTTAAAACAGTTCATGTGTGTACAGTGGTTCAACCTTAATATTATAAAGCGACGAGAATACTTTTTGTCCACCAAAAAAAAAAAAAGACTTTTCAATAATATCTAGTGATGGCCGATTTCAAAACACTGCTGCAAAGCTTTACATGGTTCGGATCGCCAAAGTCATGTGATTTGAAATCTGAACCACCGATTCAAAACAAAAGATTCGTAAAGTTTCGAAACTAGACATTGGCCATCACTAGATATTGTTGAAAAGTCGTTATTTTGCTTTGTTTTTTGCACGCAAAATGTATTCTCGTCGCTTTATAATATTGAGGTTGAACCACTGTATTCACATGAACTGTTTTAAATGTATTTTAGTACACTTCTGGGCATCCTGAAAGTGTTAATTATCTTGCTGCCAATAGAGGCCTCACTGAGCCATTAGATTTCATCAAAAATATCTTGATTTGTGTTCTGAAGATGAACGAAGGTCTTACGGGTGTAGAACGACTTGAGGGCGAGTAATTAATGACAGAATTTTAATTTTGGGTTAACTAACCCTTTAATGACATGCCGTTCTTCCGTCTGTGTAATTTGAATCCAGTAATGGAAGTTTTACCATTAATTTACAACAGAATTTCAAGTAGGAAATCTCAGATTGTTTACATGTGTTTTCTCATTTGAATGCACTAATGGTTTCTTGCCTTCAGTATGTCCATAGATCACCTGTTATTTTGTCCAGGAGTAATTACCCAGTGCTCCACGGGAGCGTACGTGAGAGCTGTGTATACCGCTTATAGATTTCATTTTGTGAGATTTCTCTCTGATTTCCCTTACCTCAGTAAGAGGTTGTTATTGACTGGCATTATATGAAATGTCTAGGTCGATTTTTCAGTCCACAAATACTGGGACCTGGGGAACTTCATCTGTCCTGTGAGACCATCTTAATGAGACTCATATGCAAGCCAGATCTCACCTCCAGCGGTTGGAGAAGATAGATGATTTCACTGTATTTCCTAGTTGTCATGTATATCTGTCCAGTGCTTTTAGAATTCATCATCAAAAGGGATTTTTATTATTCATGGCATGGTGAAGTAAGAGGTGGGAATAGCCATTTTTAAACTCTTTGTTTTTCTTACATTAATTAAACATGGCTGTCAGTTGTGGGTCGACCGCAGTTCTGGTCATCTCATCAGTATGTTACATACACACCTAAGCCTTCTTTCATCTCAGTCCAAGTCAAAGAAACAGTGTAACCAAAAAATATTGAGAATGGAGACTGGAGTTTTCATTTAATAGAAATAAGGATGTGATTTGTTTTCATGCTTTTACAAATTTGACAAGCCGGCTATAAGTATTTATTTAGTGCATTTCACCTCCCTAATATTAATATTTTCTACATCTGCTTCTCAGGCACAGCTGACGTTACGTGCCTTGGGCACATACATACACACACACACACACACACACACACACACACACACATTCACAGATGATACAGAGAAGACGACAGGAAAACAATATTCTGCCACCCTTTGCTTTCTTTCTCTCCCTCACATGATCCAACTCAGAAGAAGCACAGAGTGTTTTGTGTTGACAACACCCTGGCCTCACGATTTACTAGCTGACATGGATCACTTTGTTTCCGGAGATATAAATGCTATGTGTGTACATGTGTATATGCACAAAATAAATTGAAATGCTTGATAAAATACCCTGATGTGAAAAACTCAACCATGCTGAATAAAAAGATACACTGTAACATTATGAGATTAAAGTCACAATGAAATCAAAATGGACAATTCTTGTTTTATTTTTATACTGGAATATTGCAGTATTATAAATAATTTACCTGTGCACATCATTATTATTATTTTATTTATTTATAGATTTATTTTTTGGTGTTTTTGCCTTTATTATGATAGGACAGTAAGCAAGCGAAGTAGGAGAGAGAGAGGGAGAGAGAGAGAGAGAGTGAGAGAGAGAGAGAGAGAGAGAGAGAGAGAGGATCCAGCTCAGGTCGCCCGAAGCACAAAGCCACTATATGTACGAAGCTATTGACAACAACATTATTATTCTTTTATTCATGCACCATTGTAATATTTAATTAAAATAACTTTCCTGAATATATTTATATAAACTCAATTATGTCATTTGCAGTGCTTCATGGGAGTGGGCCTGACCAATCATAACCCCGAATCTGTCACGACACATTAAAGAGACACTATACAGTATTTATTGTTTAAACGTCTTTAAAAATTACTATATTTTAAATATGAAACTGTTTCATCACAAAAGAAACCTGCTCTGTCTTGTCTGTCGATGCGCTGTCAGTGTCCTCTTTGCTCCGCATCGGCATCAAATGGAATTGCAACTGTTTTAATATTGAAATAGCATTCACAACCACATTTATTTTTCTATAGTATTTTTTTTTATATAATCATAAGATATTCAATACAAGGAAAGGTGTACAGGATTACCGCACTTAATTGTTAACTATAAAAAGCATTAAAAAGTGTATTTTGCTTTCATGTTGAATTTAACTGCCCCTTAGGATTTTTCTTTATAAGTAAAATAACATATATTCAGTTCCATATGTAACATTTCCAGCATTATCATACAAATGAATGGCATACATGTACATTTAATCTGTATATGCATATTTACAGCCTATATTTCACTTTGTACTCCTCAAATCATTTGACAGTATGAGCAGAAACTGTCCTGCTGAGATGTAATTGAATGTGCCACGTTAAGCCTGAGGTAGAGAGAAAATGTTATGTAGCAAAGCAGAGCAAGAGCAAGGCTCTAGAGGGACTTCAACAATATTTTCCTTGTGTGTATATAGCCACATTCCAGTAAGGCATGCATCTTCTGAAAGTTATTTTGGAAAGGTGCTGTTTTGAATTATTCTGGTCTTGCATTGCCTGAAACTTTATACATTTTGAATTGAACTATACACTCGTAGGCACTGTTACAATTAGCTACATGACCCTTTTATCCTGGCATGTATGCTCGATACATGCTCACTTTTCTTATTTCCATCTGGATTTCAGCCAGCGGTGCATTATAGCGCAGCACACATAAAGAAATGTAAAGACTTTCTGCCACACAGAGCCTCAAAGTACACTTTAACACACGCAAGAGACATTAGCATAAATTAGAGTGCTAGCGTTAGCTGGCTAATCCTTTATCCCGAATTAGCACTTATAATGGCTCTGTCTCTGTTGTACAGGAAGACCTAATAAATGTGGGCCAGCAATTAGAGGTTATCTCCAAAAGTTACGTAAAAAGTTTATAGCTTATTCCCTTGAGGAAATCCGGACATTTAATGGGTTATGAACAGAGCACCTAGTTCTTTTCATCTCAATTTTCATGGTACTGTATGTGGTAGGCCCTATATATTATATTATATTATATTATATTATATTATATTATATTATATCATATTATATTATATTTTGTTATAATATATTATATTAAAAAGCACACCTAAAAAGTACTTATAATAAAGAGAAAATAAACAAATAAACAAAGAACAACAAAAACTTTTATCTTTTGGGAAATAACGACAGTTACTGTCTTTGAAAGCCTGAAATACCGTGTGCATATTTCTCAGATATCTTTCCTTCACTCAATTATTTATAAAAGCTATCAAGCATACTGTCCTGTTTATATTCCAGTTCAACCCACTTTGACCTTTAGTTGCTATAAACAGTATGTCAGGAACAATATCATCATTTCAAATGATAAAATCCAGATACAGAATCAATGAGCATGAGAGGAAACCCTCGGTGCATACAGTGCAATTTTAAGGGAGGGCCTTTACATTACAAACTGGATGTACATCAGGGCCACTCTTAGAAGATTATAGTCTAACCTAAAACAATTAGTTTAACAAAAAACTATTTTGTTTTAACCAAATCACCATTGGTATTTAATGTAAAACGAGGTATCTGCCACTAGGGGCAGCAGTGTGGAGAGTGAGTGATCTGGCCCTTGATCAGAGTTACTTTTTGAATCTTAGGGTTTTTTTCCACAAATGTGTTTCATTATAGACACATTTACATCAGTGCGGTCTGTATATATTATATGTGTGTGTAGTGCAGAGGAATCTCTTGAAATCTCTCATACCCCTTTATAAGGTTGCAAAATTACAATGTCTCTTCTTGCATAATCACATTGAGCATATTGTGTCTAACTCACGGGCCAGTCAAGGTTATGTACTGACTGTAATTCACTTACCCACTCATGCTCTAAAAAAAGGAGAAAAGGATCAAAAATGCAGTGTAATTTGTACGTAATGTTGTTATTGAAACTGATCACACCAGAATGGAGCTCATCCTTCCACTTCACTTTCAAAGCATTCCTGCCGTCTCAGAGGAAGCTGACACTGGAACCATATAAAGAGATACTGGGGCCAAGCAGCATGGTATATTTTGGAGCTGTTCCAGGATCTACAGGAGCTTGCTGGTTACATAGACACCCACACACAGACTACACACATAAAAAAGCAGGAGGTGCTCTTATAAAGCTACAGTTCACTGAATCTGTACAAGAAGCCCCACTAAGTGGATGGTGAGGAGCAAACGCCAAAGCTGAAAATACATACACCTATAGGGACAGTTTACTCAAAAGTAGTGCCCTATGCTTATTATTTTTTGGATATTATTTGTTTGTGAATGTAAAAGGTCATTATGTTATTATGTCCCAAATGAAAACCGAACGAATCTGACGAGTTGTCAGTAACAAATTTGCTTAATGCCAGCCTATGGTCTTCACTGGCTGCCTACAAACGACGTCTACTTTGACCCGCCCTCAAACACTGTAGTTGTGGCTAAGGCCTGGAAGACTAGGTCATGTTGTTGACATGCGAAAGCAAATCCATTCTGAATGTAGGACTCGGGCTCGAATTGATACGGTAAAACTTACACCTTCGTTACTGTTTGTTTAATTGTGTGTACAAGTTCTAAGGAACTGAAAATTCAGATATATAATGGACAAAGCGATAGACCAATCACAACAGACTGGGCCATCTGACCAATCAGAGAAGAATAGGCTCTTGGAAAGGCGGGTTTAGAGAGACAGAATCCTTTATCAAACCATTTCAAACTGCGAGAAAAGAGAGGATGCTTTTTTTTTTTTTTTTTTTTACCTTGAATGCATGTAAACCTATTGTAGGAGACCAAGAAAACCAACCTTTAAAAAAGCATAATAGGGGCACTTTAAATTCTGTCAACATTTACATGCACGAGAACAAATTTCACCTGTTAATTTAATTTGTCATTGATATTGATGACAAACAGTACAAAGCAAAACATCAAAATGGGAGCATGAATAAATGAATACTTAAATAACAAAAACCCTGAATTGATTATCAAAGAAAAATGGTGAATAGAGAATGTCACATGACTGAGTTATACACAAAGCCACAGTAACTCACACACAAAATATTTTCTTATTATCTGTGCGCATAAACACATTCTTAGGGTCAAAAGACTAAGCAAGGTCACAAAGTTCCCACCCTGGCATTTACCATTCCTCTTCACACAGTCAAACAACATCAAACATAGACAAAGGACAGCAGTTCAGTTAAAACAGAACAAAAAGCCTTTTATTCGTCTTGTATGTCTGCTAAAGCCTATCAAGGCTGATTCCAATATCCATCCATGCTTTGAGTAACTGTTTGTTTAGAATACAGTGAACATCACTGTGAAGGGACCATTTGGGTTTAATAGAGAAGTTTTGCATGCTCCTCTTTACATCGAGCAACCAAAGAATTCCAATAAGGTTTTTTAAAACGGCGTTTTGATACTGACTTTCAAAGAAGAATACATTTTACAGTGAAGCATTTCAAGCTAATCCAAAAATCAAACTGGACTTAAAAAAACTGGTTCTTATAATCACTGAAGAGTTTTAAGGGATCGAATTCTGACCAAAGGATGTTTGAAGGGTTTTATAGTACTTTCCAGAAATTGGATAGCACTCAGAGTGCATTCATGTTAAGCTAATGAACAGGATTGCAGCCATCAGAAATAGAAAGACAAAGGATAAGACAGCAAAGAAAGACAAATTTGTGCATCCAGTCAGCGGATTATGCAGCAAGAGTGAGGCTGACATTACTGAATTAATGCCTTTACTTTATAGACTGTAGTATCACTTTAATGTTCCCTTATCTATGTTATTTAAATTCACCATATTACATTTCATGGAAAATAAGCTATTTACTTATTTTTCTCATCTTGTGTTCAGGCCTTCAACACTGTAATGAATTACTGCAAAAATTACAACATTATTTTACAGCCGCTGGCTGTTTTTTAATAATACAGCATATTGCTGTAAACTGCAATGCATTCTGGGGTCATGTGTTGGTTTGACTCAAATTTACAGAATATTGCTGTAAATTGACTCTTCGTAATTTAAAAAAAATGCAGTTATTTACTGTAATCAGAGAATACAGGAAAATTCTGTAAATTAAATTACAGTAACACTGCTGTAAATTTTACAGTAACTGGCTGGCAACCCTGCTGCCAGTTTTATACTGTAAAATTTACAGTAATTTTTTAACAGTGAAGATACAATACTGAGATATACACGTATGGAATAATAACTGACAATAATCATTGTTGCCTGTTTCCGGTAAAAGTGATTTACAAAACTTGTTAAAAAAAAATGCTTTATTTATACTCACCTGCAGTCGTTTTTTTTTTGTGCTGGTTGATACGGTTGATATAGTGGTGTGGATTCAGCATTATTCAACACAATACCAGTGTCATTGTGTATAAGCAGTCAGCCATTATTAATTTATTTAGTGAGCAAAAGTATCCAATAAAAAGGTAGATACTACAAGATAAAGCAAGTATATTCATCAGTTTGTGTGATCTCAACATAAGTTGACCCTCTCCATGTAAAATAAAACCATTTAGACCATGACAAGATTCTGTCGTGTTAGTTTGTGCACAATTTATAAAAAGTGCAATTCATCAACATAGGGGTCAAAACTTTGTAAAGAGAAAACAAATCAGTCAGCGTTCCTTAAATAGTATCAAACTTCTCCAAAGAGGCGTAATCACGGTCTTGATTTCAGCATGAGCTAAAAGCTTGAATCAGGCAAGATAAAACAGCTTGTCCAGCTATACTTTGGTCAAATAATGTGTACTTATTTATTTCCTTGTATATTATATATGAGAGATTTATTATATATGAGAGTCAGGGGAAAAGGAGATTATACAAAATCTGTATGTCTCAGTTTTATATTTGTTTTCCCTCTTTATCTCTCTCTCTGCAAAAAGAGGTCAATAGGTCATATGGTATTATAGATCAGGACATAATGCTCACAATGGCAAAAACTTAAGCAATGAACAGCACTGAATTAGTGAACATCATGGCATGTGCCACAAAATGTGTATACACTATATGCAAGTTTTATCTTGTGATCTGTGTAAAGCTTAAAGGTATCGCTCTCCCAGAAATGAAAATCACTTATCAAGCAAACACAGTTGAGCTTCTGTTTACCATATTTGATGTACTCTATCTATGTGCATATATCTATCTCTATCTATACTCTATCCATGTCTCTATGTCTCTAAGTATCTATGTATCTATCTAAGTATCAATCTATGTATCTATGTCTCTATTTATGTATGTATCTATCTATCTATCTAAGTATCAATCTATCTATCTATCTATCTATCTATCTATCTATCTATCTATCTATCTATCTATCTATCTATCTATCTATCTATCTATCTATCTATCTATCAATCTATCTATCTATCTATCTATCTATCTATCTATCTATCTATCTATCTATCTATCTATCTATCTATCTATCTATCTATCTATCTATCTATCTATCTAAGTATCAATCTATGTATCTATGTCTCTATTTATGTATGTATCTATCTATCTATCTATCTATCTATCTATCTATCTATCTATCTATCTATCTATCTATCTATCTATCTATCTATCTATCTATCTATCTATCTATCTATCTATCTATCTATCTATCTATCTATCTATCTAAAGATAGATGGACAAAAATTATTAGAAAATATTTAAAATATCTTCATTAGTAAAGTGACCAAGCAGATCTTACCCCCCATTCACTACCATAGTAAGAAAAAAAAATACTATGGTAGTCAGTGGGGGGCAACAAAACAAAGAAATTTATACAGGTTTGGAACAACTTGAGGGGGAGAGAATAATGAAAAAAAATCATTTTTGGATGAACTATCCCTTTAAATGAACATGAAAGTTTATTCCTTGTTTTCACTGAACATGAAAGTAAAAGAGACAAGTTTATTGAAAAGCCAGTAAAAGAGAATTATTGTGCACATGAGTGGGTTGCAGAATGAAAATGCTTGTAACTTTTTATGCTGCGAATTACACAGAAATTAAGCTGAATAGTCTTTTTTTCTGAGAGTACAATGACCTTCATCAGTGTCATCTTCCAGTCAGGCAAGATTTCATCTCATATATTTATATAATCAGACACAATATAGCCATTAACCATTTACAACAATCAATTACAATCAATATTAATAAATATAGTCATGAGTATGGTTTTATAAGTGAAATACAATTACAGACTAAAAAGAATAAACATGCAGAAACCTAATTTGAAAGTTGATCAGAGTCTATTAAAATACAATGAGATTGTATTCAGGTGATAAACATGATTCTCATGTCTTAATCGATGGGGGTTGGGAGAAAAAATATAGATCGTTCGCCCACTGCAATAGGGTCCGCTTGCAGGAGGAGACGGAAAGGCAGACGAAGAATCAAACAAAGAAGGAGAATCAAGCGTCACAGTCACTGTGCCACTCTGACTTAAATGACATGTGCTGGCAGGGAGGTTTGTCGTAGAAGGCCAGCGGTGAGAAAGTCCTGCCCTCTCTCAGGTCATGGAGGATTTGACTGGCAAAATGAGAGAGACGTTGCTAAGCAGCACACTCAAATATAACTTCCACATCAGGTGAATGCCATAAACCTCACCTCCTTTCAGAATCAGGAAGTCTCAATATGGCACTGCAAGCAAATTGAGGTTTAGGTCTCAGCTGGTGCAGGCCAGCGACATCAATGAAAAGGACATCAGGTTTTAGCCAAATATTTGGAGCCAAACAACATTTAGCAACCACTTCAACTTTGCTCATGATTATTTCAGGAGTGAAATCGGGTTAGACATGTTACATCATCATTCAAAGATCCCAGATGCAGCAGGCATGAACGCAGTGTGCGTCTGATAGCTCCGCTGATGATTGGAAGAGAAGTTGCACGGTTTAAGCTTAAAAGCACTCTGTTTCCTGTCCCATCCAGGCCAATGGTTGGCGCCTCCAGGGAGAAGGAGTACTTTGAATGTTATTTTTAGGATCAGAGAGCTCATTTGCTTTTCCCAAGGTGAACATCGAAGCCCATCTGATCCCAACGACGGCCCTTCACGTGTCAGGCTGTAACACGCTGTCAGACAAACACATGCAGGAAAAATATACTGACTGCTGACATATGAGAAAGGGACAGAGGTGAAGACAATACAGAGTATAGTTGAAAAGGGACTTTTATTTGAAGAAAACATACATTTATAAAAAGTTATAGAATGGTTCAACACGATAATAATAACATTGACAATGATTATCAAGTTGATCATTTTGGTACAGGCCAATGTGACTGGATGATAACTTTTTCATATCTGATACAAACACCCACACTGCAACCTTGCAGATATACTGATGCCAATCCGATACCAGTAATTTTTTTCTTTGATCAGTGTCGAATATGCATATATTCGAATATGTACGAGAGCAAAAACAAATATATATATATATATATATATATATATATATATTATAAAATTAATTCAATTATAAAATTTATAATATATATTATGAACTATGGCTATAAAAAAATGATAGTTTTGTAAAAAAACTGCTAATACTGCCACATCGAAAATCAAATGACTATTTACGTTACAAAAGCGTCAAGGTTCTTAAAATTATGATAGTTAGGCCTACATAAATATGCAGACACTATAATCAGTGTTTTGGAAAACATGGCACAAAATTCTTTTGGGACAACAGACATGATAGGCAGGCCGAACCTGATAAACGGATTCATATGGGATGAACCTTACGCTAGGCTAAATCTCTGGGCAAACCGACAAAACTGGTCATACAAGAGTACTTCCTGTTTTTGTAAACATGAAGCAAGTCTTAAACGTAACAAAGACAAAACTATACGTTTGAAAATCTTTCATGATTTACGGCTAAGGCCCACCATTTTGATTCTGGAGATGTTATCAATCCATCTCATTACAATTAACTAGTTTTAGATGCTGATTATTGCCTTGAACACAGTCCAGGTGCGAATATTTATACACGTTTATCCTTGAATTTAATTTATTGCGGCACTTGGGCGATTTATAATGTGAGAGACATTTAATCAAGAGTTCCCAGAAATCGCCTTAGGTTCGTAAATATGACTCCTTCTTGGACGGGCTTTAGGACCTGGTGACGGGCGCAGAGAGGATTCCCTCCATGAGTCCGAAGGGAAATATTGCGCATGCGCGCACGTTACGTTCGCTCCATCCCTAGTCTCGAGCAGGCAGAACAGGATGAAATGTATCAAAACAGACGTCAACGCTGTACCTGTTTAAAGGAGCCGTGAACCAGGAGGAAACGCTCACCAACACAGTCTGTGCGCCAAGGAAAACTGAGGAAATTGTTCTTGGAAGTGTTTTAGAACTATTTTGAAAACAGCTTAAGACTTAAAGAAGTGTAGTTAAAGAGGTTTATGAAATTAAAACACAAGCTGAGGAGCGCAACCAAGAGGATTAAATGGCAAAGATGTTAAGAAGATGAGGAAAACAATACAGGCTAATTAGGGAAGCGGTCTGATTGGGAATTTCATTTACTGAACAGCCGGACAATGGCTCGATTTTGTTTTTTCTTTCTTTTTTGGGCTAAGAAGAAGCTGCATTCATGAGCGAACGGACGGAAAAGAAACTTTACCGCGTGTGCGTGGGATATTTCATTCTATGAAACTATTTCGTTTGCTCGTCTGTCAGCGGAACCACCTGTTTCTTGACGGATTTTATTGATTCATCATGTCCAAAGTGGTGCAGAAAAAGAATCACTGGACCACCAAAGTTAACGAGTGCACGGTCTCTAAGGACGCGCGTGGCGAGCTGAACGTGCAGCTGCTTGGCGGTGCGGAGAACGGTGAGTTCGCCTATATCGGACACGTTAACGGGAATGCCGTACAGTACAGAAATGGGAAAGTGTCCGAGGGGGAATTAGTGCTGGAAGTGGAGACGCTTTCTGTCTCTGGATTGCCGCTATATGATGTGCTGACAGTGATCAAGAACTGCAAAGGACCTATTAGATTGAAAACTGTGAGGCAAGGTAAGTGCTGTGATCCCACTTTTTCCCTCCATGTGTTGTATTTCCTGTAAACAAATCAAAGAGTTATTGTCCAATAACCAAAACGCAATTTTTAATTGAAATCCTTACACTGCAGCAATAATAACAACAACATAATATAATGTGATGCACATTTGATTTTTTATTTAGCATAAATATTTATGAATTTATTCGCAGTAGTATGGTCGTTGCTAAAATTCACTGACCAAGACCACATTTTTATGGGTCGATTCAAAGGAACTTGGCTGTACCTCCCCAAGGAAAGCCCTGAGCATCAGCAGCATTAATAGTAGAAGTGTTTTTTTTTTTTTTTTTTTTTTTACATTTAGCCATTACATTTATGTATTTTGCACATTTATTTTTGTCTTTGTTTTAATAATGAATAATTCCTTGCATTACATAAAGAATGTTTTCAGCTTCATGTAATGTGTTTCTCACTTGAGAATGAGCAAATCTCTATTCTTAAGCATTTTGAAACATTTTCCCCATATTTACGTTGGAATAAGTATAACTTGACTGTTTATTTCACAGAAGGTCAAACCCTTTGTAGATGCACTTTGATACGTTTAAAGCCCAACTCGCTAAATAAAATCACACATGAGACCGTTTTCACATTTCTAAGGCCATTCGTTATTACTTTCACTTTTATCCTTTATGAGGAGTTGATGAGTGAGCCGTAATTCCCAGGTAAAGTCACTACAGACTGTCCATTGTGCTGAAGCTGTGGTGCCTCATCACATGGTTTGAGTTATGCTGCACTCTATGCTTCTGCCTATTTCACCAAATGACTTCAGACAATATCAGGAAACCAGCCAATCAACTCGGACTGCATTCCCAGAGCACCACTGGGCCCAGCTCCAGCTCTCTCTCTCTCTCTCTCTCTCTCTCATACACTCCTCATATACATTCTGGTGTTGAGTTTCACTGTTTATAATCTATCATGCTGTCTGGGAATTCTTTGTTGTAACCAGCCTTAATTATGAAAATGTTTTTGGCAACAAATGCCATCTGTGTTTCTGTGAGTTTGTGAACAAAAATACTTCATTTTTTTTTTGTCTCAACAAGCTGATGATCTCAAACTCTCCCATTCTTCAGACTTGTAGGATGAATAATTGATATGAAATGCATTAAGCTGAGCTTGTAGTGCTTTTTTTGCATGTGGATCAAGACTCTGTATGCTCTTGTTCATACAATCACCTGTGGGTCTTCACAGCAGTCACACGGCCTTGTTCATTTGTGCGGGCAATTATTATATACGCTGTTTAATCATGAGCACACAGTTCATCCATAACCTTCGGCACAGTTAATGCAGCTCACAACAAATTCACTCATTAATCTTCATTGATTTTTACATTTAGACTCTCAGTCCTGTGGTGACCTCACTAACAGTATGTGCCCTGGCAGCTCTCTCTGGTGGTAATATGTAATAGGAATACCTTTCAACGCTGTTGTATTGATTGATGGAATAATCCTTTTTCAGCTGAGAAAACAGTGTTATTGGGAATGCCAGCGAAGTTGAGCCGAAAGTTACATGAGATGGCAGTTATGGAAGTCTTCAAGTGAGGAAAACGTAAAAAAGGTTCATGGGTCAATCAATTGATCAATTTGTCAATCAATCCTATTTATTAATGTACTCAAATATATTAAAACGGAATGACTTGAATCGATCTTTTCTATGACAAGCATGGATTTCTGAATTAAAATATTTGAAACGAAACGAAATGGTATCACAGCGAGGACCCCGGCAGATCATTTGACAATTTTATGTCAAGGCAAGGCTAGTTCAAGGTTGTAAAATATCATGTGCTTTGACTCCCCAGAAACATAATAATGCCATATTTGTGTAATCATGTGTTCAAGTTGTAAGCAAAATTATAACTTTTTAATTATTATACCACATGACTTTTTTTTTTTTTTAAACTGAAAATGGTATTGAAGTTTCTCAGGCCATACGAAGGCAACAAATAGTACGTTTTTAAAGTACCCATGTAGTCAAACATTTTATCCCTTAAAACTCATCTTTGATCACCAAAATAACATATTTAAACGTTTTTTTCCTTGAAAAAAATTTCTTCATGCCATAAAGGGTTAGTTCACACAAAAATGAAATTTATGCATTAATTACTCACCCATGTCATCCCAAACCCGCAAGACCTTCGTTTTACCATGCTTACTTCGTTTTCTGATCTGATCCGCACATAGACATTGCACATTTTGAGGTCTGAAAGATTTGAAAGATATTAAAGACATCGATAAAATAGTTAACGCGACTACCGTGGTTTAATCTTATTATCATGAAACGAAGAGAATACTTTCTGGGCGCAGAATTTTTTTTTTCAAACTTTCTTGTAGAACTTCCGTGTTTACGTCCGACCGTGAGCTAAGTATTGGCCGGCTCCTACGTCAGCATCCCACGCATGTGCCGTGCTGCTCATTTGAACAGCATCTGCCAATACTGAGCCGGCGTTTGGACACAGAACCTGGATGCTCTGCAAAGAAAATAGCGTAGCAGTATGACAGAACAGACAAATTTGTTGAATAAAGTCATTTTCGCTTCGCTTTCGCACATAAAAAGTATTCTCATCGCTTTATGGGATTAAGGTTGAACGACTGTAGTCACGTTGACCATTTTCTCAATGTCTTTAATACCTTTCTGGACCTCAAAAGGTGCCTATGTGTGGCTCAGACCCTCAGACTTCATCAAAAATATCTTAATTTGTGTTCCGAAGACAAACAAAGGTCTTACGGGTTTGGTTCACTGCAGTTTTAAGAAATACTCCGCATTGGTGTTGACTTTTGAATTTGCATTTTTTTTGCAGATGTTCTTTCTTAAAGCACAGTAAAAACGTCCCTCTGTGGTGAAAATCAAGAATTTGGCACATGTGTTTTTAACAATATTTTCAAAAGATTTTCCCTTTCTTTTTTGTGGATACTCTTACATGCCATTGACTGTCATATTCAAGTTTTTGTTGGGCTGCAAATTAGTGCATAAAATGTCCATCCAGACTCCAGACAGGCTGTTGACTTATCATGATGCATGTCACAGTAGGACAATTTATCCCATATCAGATTTCTCCCATGTCTGTGCTCATTCATTGTAAACAAATGCTGATCCTTGATCAGTTTCCCACTCTGAGCTCCTTTCTGAAGGGGTGGAATGACACACTGCTCTACATCCCTCTGTCTGGGAGCTTCTGTGTGGGATTTGACATCGGGCTGGATTAGGCTATGCCTGAGGAGAAAATGCATGTGTGAGTGTATTTAGCATGTTCACAGCCTCAGTTTGCACAGGGATCATGCTAATCTACCCCGAACCATTAGAAAAGGGACTGTGAAATGCCATTAAGCCAGAGGTCAGAGGTTATCATGAAGATATTTACTATCTGGATCACATCAGGCTGTTGCCGCCTTGCGTTCCGCATCCATGTTTATTGTTTGCACAGTCAAATTTCAGTCCTGCTGCATTTCACATATATCAGACATAATTCCCTTTCGTATATACATATATTGTAGGTTTTTATATGGCTGGCTGACAGATTTACGGCAGTGTAAATTAGCTGAAGGGAGGGGTGGAGGCCTCAGTAGGTAAATTTCATGTGGAAGTGTTTATTTCCTTTTCCTGAGTTCAGTTTAAACATCTGTGTTCTTCAGGAGAAAGAGAGGAACCCACTCTGCTTCCTATCACAGTCTGTTAGCCGGAACAACTTAAAACAATAAAGAAAGCTACCCATTCTTTCAGTGCTTCAAAAAAGGAAGGAACAATAAAGGAGTGAATCAATAACCAAATGATCTCAACCGCACGTTTGTGTATCCACCAATGATTGTGCAACAGCATTTTGTGTACATTACTATTAAGGCAGGGGTGTCCCATCCTGTTCTTGGAGAGTTCCTGCAAAGTTCTGCTCCAACCCTGATCAAACACAACCAAACCAGCTGACTTGTTTCCTTGCTGCCTTATAGGCAATGAATCTTTAAGCAGCATTTACATGAATGTACGTCACGATTTCGGACAGACTTCTGAGTATGCTGTCAAAATTACCAACCACGATACCAAGTCGATATTGAAATTTAAAAATTATGGCACTTTGAACGCTGTTCAGTGGATACAGATACGTCTGTGATTGGCTACAATGATCAACACACGGGAGTTTTTGAATTTGAAAGCATTTTGAAAGGGTGAATCTGTCTAAGCGCTTGGTGAAGAGCGCCATTGATGTCTATTTACAACGTGTTTTTGAAGCCATGATCATCGTATCCAGTGTAATTTCTTGCTAGAAATGACATCAGAACAGAAAACGTTGGTCAAAAATGTACATTTACACACAAACTGACCAGAAACCACAACTTTCAGATGCCATCCTTCTTTTTCTAGCTTTGAAGGATACATCTCTATGCTGCCGTCAAAAATCAGTCAGATGAAGGTATCTCAGGAGACGGGAAGTAAAGCTGACAATGGACTCGGACATGCCCTGATGCCTTCCTACCTTGGAATGTGTCCTCCAGAGGCGGCATTTTTAAGTTTTTGGATGAAGCCAAGATATTCAGGAGCACTTGGTACTCACAGATAGGTGTGTTTTTCAGGGTTGGATCTGTACTCTTCAGGTAGGTCTCCAGGAAAAGGATTCTGCATCCCTGTATTAAAGTGTAACTCATCAAGGTCTAGCACGTGATGCTTTCATTATCATTTCATTATAGTTCTATGGGACTTTTTATGGTCATTTAGTATGACTTTTAATACAATCAGTACTAGGGGGCCTTTTGACAGGGCTGCAGGATGATTTAAAAGTATTTGTACTAATAATTTTACTTAATAACTATTGTTATTAAGTCCTTGAGACATCTGTACTTTCAAAATGAGTACATCAATACTCCTACTTTCTGACAATGCAGCTTTGTCATAGTTACAGCAGAAATATTGCATTGGAAAATGGGGGACCTTCGAGTCAAAAAGGTTGAGAGGCATTGATTTGGCTAAAGCAACTTATTAGCAGCTGTGAATCAGGTGCTAACTGTAGAGTTGTGTCTTTATATATTATTTGGAGGTAGAGAGGGGTCCAGCTCTTCTGATAAAGTTCAGATTGTGCCACTATTGAGCAACCGTGAATTTGAACTCCATGTACACCATGCTTAGATAAGAAAGGTCTGATTTTCTTGCTGTTGTGGAGCACAAATTTGTATGACACAAATCTTATAAGGTCATTAACCTGGATGTCAATAACATTGACAAGCCTAGCTGAAATATACTAAACAAAAATCTTTATATAAATCAACAGGGGCTCAGCCTTCTGCTCACTCAGTCATGGACATTTTTAATTATATAAGTGGTAAGTAAGGAGAATTGGTTACACACAAGTCGCCCCCCCCCCCCCCCCCCCCATGCTATGTGTGTCCGATGGCTAATGGGTTCTTGTGACTGACCTGTGGAGGATGCCGTAAATAATTTCTAATTTGCAGATCAAACTGGATTTTAGTGTATCAATATCAGAGAGCATTATTTACAAGGGGACACATACTGAGATCTCCCCTCCGCTACTAGACTCACAAAACTATGTTGCTTTCTTCCTGCTGACCCACGTTGTGTGATGCATGAGATGAAGCAAAATGTCTTAATTGTGTAATTGTGACTTTTTAATTATGACATTATTTCATGTAATTCTGCCAATTTTCTTACAATTCCAACTTTTCTTATAATTGCACTTTATATCATTTATCATTTTTTTTTTTTTAGAATTGTGAGTTTATATTTCATAATATGACAACATTTTACAACATGATTTCTAAGACATCTCAGATCTTTTTATCTCATAATTGTGACTCTTTATATCTGTAATTGTGGTGTGGTTTTTCGTAGTTAACTTTTTTTTGTAGTTTCAATTATGACTTATCTCACAATTACAGCTTTTTCTCATAATTTTGACTTGATGATATTAAGATCTTTTGGTCGATCAGATCACAAGTGGTCGACACTAAATACAGGTGTAAACGGGTTGTAAAACGTTATGAGCTTGTCCCCTTTTGATCACTTTCACTGGAAGTTGAAAACGCATTCAACCGGATTGCTTTTGTAGTGCAAACGCTCATGTGGTCGAATGTGTTCAAATAGCCACAAAAGACCACCTGTTCTCCGCCTACTGACCTAATGCATAGACATTTTGGGAAGTGCGAGCTAGGATATAAACTTTCTCGGCTGAAGACCCCGAAAAATGTACCAAGCACAATGTTCTCTCACCATTCTCAACATTTCACAGCGCTCGCCGTGGTAATGCGGCTATTAGAAATGAAAGCTGATGCCCTCCGTATTTTTCTGTCATCTCAGGGAGCATTTATATGTAAATTGTGTGAGCTTGCGTGAGTCCATTCGATCAAAAGATCTGAAAAAAAACCCCCAAACATTTCCCTGCCCATACACCCTCCTTTCGAAGAAATCAGGACAGAAGTGGTTAAAAGTGTACAAAAGGGCAGATTAAAACACCAAGTGGAAACGGGTATGTGTCTCCCTCGTCCACTTGTGATCCGATCGACCAAAACGCATCTTCAGGCCTATATCTCAATCATGATTTTGTACCTCACGATTACAGCTTCATTTCTCATTTTAAAATTTTTAATCGCACAATGAACGGTTTTATTCTGTCGTTTCTTTCCTGTTGTAAGTGTATGTGACTGTTGGAGGTTAGTGATTACTTCCATTCATCTGAAGGCCTGGTTACCAAAGAGATGAGCAAACATTCAGCTGAATGTCAGATACTCGGGGCTGGTGTGTGCTCACTGATGTGTCAACAGCTTACCTGTCTCAATAGAGGTTTCTGGGGAAGGCTTGGGGTGGCTCTTAGATAAAACTCTTTGGTCTTTGTTTTGCCTCTCTGTTTTCTCAAGATATCACATTTAAATACTCAATCATACATACTGAGTAAGTGAAATCTGATATTTCTTTTCTCTCACTCTTATGTAATCTAGTCTCTTTCTCTATGTTCGGCTGTTATATAATGGGAGTAAATAGTAACTGAGAAGCCCAAAAAAGCATATCCATCCATCATAAAAGTATTCCATATGGCTCCAGGGGGTTAATAAAGGCCTTCTGAAGCGAAGCGATGCGTTTGTGTAAGATAAATATATCCGTATTTATAACTTTGTCAACTAGAATCACTGGCTTCTGTACACAAGTTGATTCTTTCTCTATGTTCGGCTGTTGTTTTTTCTTACAGCTTAATCTGAGCTTAAATAGTACTTTTTTGTTTATTCTTAAAACGATTGTTGCAGTCCTCTTTTGGAAAGCGTTTGTCATCTTTTATTCAGTGATGCTGTCCCACATGTTTCGCAGCATCACAGCATGTAAGTTTGGTTAGAAAAAGTTTTTTTTTTTTTACATTAGTAAGGCACTTAATAGTCAGTCTATCTCTTTTCGGCCAGTAAATATCAACTAATCACATGAGAACTGAAAGAAAGTGAAAGATGCTTTGAAAGACAAACAAGCTCGTGGTGAGTGATGGCTGTTAGAACATCGCGCTTTTGCCGGATGGCTGAATAAATCAGCATCTGTCAGTTGTGAATCTGTGAATCAGTTTCAAAAGATTTGTTTGGGTTTCATCAGTTTATATGAGGCAGATTTATAGCTGAAATCTGGCCCATCTTCCAGTCATTATGACAAATGAAACTCCTGTTTAAGGATGGGAATTGTAAGAATTTAATGATTCTGTTTTGATGAATGAATGATTCTTATCCAATATAGAGGAGAAAGAATACAATGTTTGGAAAACAGTTTTTCATTGCATTCGTAACATGTTGATTCCTAACCCTGCTCTGGAATCACAAACTACAGACTTGGACATTGATGAAAGTTGGAAAAAAACCTGGAGATGATCTCCTTTAGATAATATTATTCCAAGTGACATCTGTGAGAGACTAAGGTTAGCACAGAAAAACATGATTTGATAGTTTCTCCTGCAGGGAGAACATCAGATGTTCTGATCACCCATGCATAGCCACAGCTTTGCAGTCATTGCCCTCTTTTCTCGATTATTTTCAGAGCAGTCTCTCACACAAGCACTAAATTGAACTTAACCTCGGGATAATCCTGCCCTGGTACGAATCGTCAGTGGTTCCCTATATTCCAGAAGTCCCCTCATATATGAATTCTCAGCCACTTCATTTTCTTTGTCTGGCTTTAATGTAAAGTTTATTTTAGTGAATTATTTCTTAGAAACTACCATTGCTGGGACTATTGGGATAGTCCAAAATGCTATTGCTTTGACATCCTGCAGTGCACATAGCATAGAAGCCATATTGGCTACTGAAACTATGTTAGATTTGATTGTCCGAACTTTGTTGGGAAAGAAATGTTTAGACCGGATCTCGCCTAACTAAATCAAATACCCCTGTTATATTCGGTTGGATTATGCTTCATCATCCCAGGGTCTCTGGAGAGGTTGCTGTGTGTCCAGCACGACGCGTTTTTCCAGCACGGTTCCGTTCAGCCGAAGCCCAGGGGTCTGAATACACAGATCTCATTAAGGAAGAGGCCTTTTCTTTCTCTGCCTCTTCTCGTACGGCCTTATTACTGAAAGAGAGTGTGGGGTGTCTCGCAGAGAGTTCGGAGGGGGTCAGACTAGTTCAAGAGGATTTAGACAGGCTTTTATTGTCAACAATAGCAGACAGACAACACACTGCCACCCTTGGTGTCCGATATGGTCGGCGGCTGCCCGTGGATACTCCTTTGGTGCCTTCTTTTTCTTCTTTTTTGTGCTTTTCTTGTTGCTTTTCATGTAAGAGAGACTTGCATGAGCTAATCACTTTGCTCCTACTCTTTTCAAGTACGTTTTATTTCAAAATGTATTATTCCAGATATTTAAAATGTAAATTAATGCAACCTACATGCATTAAAGGGTTAGTTCACCCAAAAATGAAAATTGTCCCATAATTTACTCACCCTCAGCCATTCTAGGTGTATCTGTCTTTCTTCTTTCAGTTAAACACTATCATATTAAAGAATATTCTGGCTCTTCCAAGCTTTATAATGGGAGTAAATAGTAACTGAGAAGCCCAAAAAAGCACATCCGTCCATCATAAAAGTATTCCATATGGCTCCAGGGGGTTAATAAAGGCCTTCTGAAGCGAAGCGATGTGTTTGTGTAAGATGAATATATCCATATTTATAACTTTGTCAACTAGAATCACTGGCTTCTGTATGCGAGTTGATTCTGGCGGAAGAGGGAACTTTGACCTGACGCAAGATGTATTGACGAACACAGAAGCCAGAGAGGCAAAACAAAAAAATCTTCATGAATTAGAATTTTTAAAGAGAAATGTCAGAGGAGCTTGACTTTGTTGCTCAGCCCTATTTGTTTGAAGCGCGAGAGGCGTTTACTCTCACCTAAGCTTACGCTACTCCTACATCTGGTCCTACATCTACTCCTTGGTCATACGCAGGAACTCGACTCTCATGAACGCACCGACAGACATTACTGGAAGCTATTGATTATAGTCTGTAAAGTTATAATTATGGGTATTTTTCTTATAAAAATTCATCGGTTCGCTTCAGAAGGCCTTCATTAACCCCCTGGAGCCGTATGGAATACTTCTATGATGGATGGATGTGCTTTTTTGGCCTTCAAAATCTAGGTTACTATTCACTCCCATTATAAAGCTTTGAAGAGCCAGAATATTTTTTTAACATAACTCTGATTTGTGTTTGACTGTAAGAGGAAAGTCATACACACCTTGGATGGCTTTAAGGTGAGTAAATTATGGGATAATTTTCACTTTTGGGAGAACTAACCCTTTAAGTTTTGTTCCCTGATTTTCTGTAGACTGTTCCAAAATGATCAAAATATCTCATCAGAATATTGTCTTGATACAAATGAATGCTATGGATTTCAAAATCTTCCTTTAGCTTTGTAAAATCAGTACACTCTTCTCAAAATTAGCAACTGCTGTGTCTGACTGTGTTGTTATCGTTAACTAAAATTAAAAAAACTTGCTTGAAAAGCAATTTGTTTCTGAGACGGAGACTAATGTTTCAACAGGAGGTACTTAAACACCCACCCAACCACATACACACCCACCCGTGGAAGGATGCACCCCACTTTCGGAAGGGAAAACAGATCAAGCAATTAAATGTAATAACCATGTGTTAGTATTTACCGAAGGAAGTCACAATCTCTCCCACAACAAACCCTCCCGGAACACTCCGCCTCCGATATAAATAACTTTTTCTGCACATTTCAGTTATTAAATCAAAGAGATCCAGCTGCGATCGCTTCTTGTCAGTTATTCTGTTTTTAATTCATTTCTCACACAGTAACACTCCGTTCTTGCTTTCCAAACAAATCAGATCTTCAGTTGGAATTCAGTCGAAAGCCTCCATCTGCAAAATAACCAGCGTGATTCGAAACACTTGTGGTGCCGAATATAATGACTGGAGCGTGTCGATGTCTAAACCATCCGAATGCCTTTTGTTAGCATGTTTATGGTAGGACGGAGGAGGGGGAGGGGTGTGTTTGACAGTAAGCAGCTGTGGAGGTGAGGCTGCCATATGTTTACAGTAGGATTTATCCTGACAGCGAGGGCCACTGTACGCGGCATCTGCTGCATGAGGGACGTGTGTGATCTTGTACTAATTTATTATGTTGGATTCTGTGCTGTTTTTTTCTGTTTGTGTCATTCATTGCAGCGTGTGAGTGTGAGATGCCTCGTACCTCTCATCAACACCTTTTTAATTGCTTTCTTTCACTGTTCATCTTCATTAATTAGTCTTTACATGCTGTTCCGTTGAGTCTCTGGCTGTCTCTCTCGCCATGGTAACTAAAGTCATGGTGTTGTGATTTGAGTGGCGTTTATGTGACCGCGTGAGCATAGTGCCGTCCCAGTTGACAGGGTCAGAGACACTCACACACACACACACACACGCACACATTGTCTGTTGAGATCCATCATATTCTGCCTGCAGTAAGTCAACAGGGTAATTTCTCTCTCTCTTCTTTGCCATCTACTCACACACTCAATGGTTCAATCTGTCATGTCTTATCTGTGTTAATTTAATTTTAATTTTATTTTAAGCCTTGGCTTAAAAATGAGTAATTTTATACTACAGTGACGGGATATATCGTGATACAGTTGTTTATCATTTAAGTAACCCTAACTCTAACCATTTCGGATAATCTGGTGAATTAAATATTTTATTTAATTTTGGACCTTAATAGATGCAGACTAAAAGATAAGATTATTTCAAAAAAATGAATAAATAAATAAACACGCTTGGCAAGATAAAAAATTTTTTTTTAAACAAAGAATCAAAATGCTAATACTAACGTGATTAAAATTGATAATTCTGATGAAAACATAAATATGGCTATCAGAACCAACACAAACTAAAAGCAATTTTGCGATATTGGCACTCTCACTTCTACTCTGGTGAAATAAATATCTGTTATTTTATTTTATATTTAATTTTTTTTTGTTTTTTGTTTTATTTTGTTTTGTTTTTGTGATCTCTTAGGAGGAATTATTTAAGCCGCTCGGTCTATAGGTTAATGTTATTCCAAGCAGCCATGTAAAGTGGACAAAGTTACTACTGCATGTTTTAAATAAGTCATGTTTGAGGTCACACATCTCCTTTTTGTCTTCATTCTTTACCCTCTTTCAATGTTCCAACAGTTTGGATTTTCAGCCCGACATATTATCGCATGGGCTGACCAGGTTAATGATCTGCCACGGCGGGATGGTTTTTTTTTTTCCCGCGACTAACCGATGGATTAAAATTTAGTCAACCAAGCCTCTTCTCGTCGACTATGAGTGGGCAGCCCAAGATAATTCTGACATTAAAATTCTGATTGTATATATAAATGCAGCAATTTGCTATAACTAAACAAAGACAAACTAACAACATCTTTGCAATATAAACTCTAAAGGAAAATTGCTACAGTCCTACTGCATTCTCACTTCTATGTCCGTCTCGCTTTCTCAAACTTCATGGCAGAAAAGCGTGAAGATGAGGGTGGTGCATTTAACGTTTGATGCTATTCTTAACCCTTTAATATAGCAGCGTCAGTTTAAATTAGGCTGTACAGTACTGATTTACTGGCATGGCCTGTAATTGCACCAACAGCTTTAAAGGAGGCCATTCCTGGAGCCTGGTAGCCATTTTTTTTTTTCATCTGCACCTCTCTTGCTCTCTCTGTGGATGGTTGGGCGGGAATAATTTATGCTAAGCTAAAGGGCTTGCCTTGCGGTGCAGTTGGTGTTTCTTTCTGTCTGTTTTTCATTTAGGAAGGTTTTTTTTTCCCTCTGTAGCGGCATGCTTTAGACCTCTTCTCCTTCATTACAGAGGGAATGAAAACAAAGTTGTCTTCAGCACCTCTGAGAGGAAGGGAGGAAGAGGCATGACGAACCAATTCTCTCCATCTGTCGCTTTTTTGTGGTGGAAAAAATAGTTCAGACTTTGAAGTATTTTCTGCTTAGGTCATTGACAAAGACGGAGACAAATTGGGATTCTTGGGAGTCACTGGGATTAGAGAGGAGAATTTGGGTGTTTTTTGTGGTTCTTTCTCACATTTGCACATTTCTCAGATTCTTTAGAGGTCATTCTCAAAACAGGCTGACTTTTTGACTTGCAAAAGGTGTATTTAAAGTGTTTTCAAAATATATATTTTTTTATCAGCCAATATTTGACCATTTTACTAATTATTCAGTAAAGTGCTTCTTCCTAGTTGATCCAGCTAACAAATCCGATTGATTCAGTCATTCAGTTTTGGTCTGTTTCTCACACAAAGCTTTCGAATGACTTCAGAAGACTTTTTTTTTTTTTTGTCCATTTTGGAGATTCACAGAGGTGATTGTTATGAACTGTATTGTATGTTAATGTAAGGGGAAAAAAAACGACATGAGCGAGAAATGACAGAATATTCATTTCTGAGTGAACTATATCTTTCGTTTCATGAAGGCTGCTGCTTATTTTATACCCCCTCTAAGCATGTTTTGTTTGGAGAAGTTTACATTGACCTCATCTCATCAGTGGGCTGCACTGCAGACACATGCAGACTCTTTCCTATATTACCTAATTGAATAAGTCCTGTTGCCAGGTATCGCAATTAGATCTCTCTGTGGAGTGCATTGTCCTCGTTTAAAAAGTGCAGACTGCAGCATCTCTCCTCCACTCTTTCTTTTCAGCTCTTCATTTTCTCTGTCCCCATTGCATATGTTCCTTTTTTCCCCGCTTTCATTTAACTTTATCCATCCTTTCCCTCATGCACACTGGCATCCTATTTTTAGTACGTCAGTAAACATCCAGTTTGACGCATTACCTCTTCTGTTCAGGGCCTCTGTTGTAGCCTAGTGGTTAGCACACGTGCTCCAGTCACATTGAGCCTTGGTGCGCATATGGGAAATTTAGGTTTAAGTCCAGCCTGCATTGTGTTCAAATCTTGTTCTCTGTTGGAGCTCTATAGCCTAGTGGTTAGCACATGCATTCCAGTCATTGAGACACTATTATAGTATTCAGTAATATTTTGAATTAGTTTTATTTTTACTTATTTTTTTTTCATTTTCAAGTTGAAATAATTTTTACATCAAATTAAATGAAACTGAGAAATGTTGCTTTAGCAACCTGCTGAAGTTTAAGTTTATTTCAATTACACATTATTTTATTTCATGTAATGAAAGTTTTTTTTTTTAAGTTTTATTTAACTATAATAATCCTGGCCATGTTGAGCTTTGGTGCTCATATGAGAAATTCTGGTTCGAGTCCAGCCTGTGTTGTGTCCATATCCCATTCAGTCTCCCCTATCATTTTTATTTTTTAAATGTTAGTTATTAATTTATTTATCAATTCACTTATTCACTTTTTATTCAGTTGATTTTATTTATTGTTCTGTAATGTTGTTCTGCAATTTATACACAAGTGCTGATAAATAAATAAAAATAGGCCCCTTTTGATATGCAAAAATGTAAAAGTCTATATTTAGAACAAAATGAATAGGGCCTAATGTAGAGGCTTTTAGATATTTAAAGGACTCTAACTCTAACGGTCTGTGTTGGTGTTGAAAGTTAATGTGTTAGTACTTTGCTGAAATACACCCTGAGTAAAGTTCAAGAGCTGAGGTGGGGAAAATATTTGGCATAAGATGCGTTCAATTTAATAGTGTTTGCTGACTCAGATACTGCAGCGTTTGTGAAACACAGATGCCGGGAAAGTTTTAAGTCCAACCAGAGACAACATGATGAGCACTTTCTGCTGTGTAGCCCTGACCAATGTCACTTCCTAAGTATCATTTCCTGATTCCTTTACTTCCAACACCCACCGGTCCTTTCCTCCACACTCTTTGCTGTGCGTGTCCTAGACTTTTTGGGATGCTGGGAAAGTGTAGTTTCTATCTTTGAGTGAGTATGTGATTCTGAGGAGGGTCAGGAGGAAGTTTGATTTCTTAAAACAAATAAATGAGAAATGAGTGACTAAAATATCCACAGTGCCAGAAGCCTCACATGACACCTGTTTGCTTAACACACAGTGGAAGAGCTCTAGAATGTTCTGCTGGATGTTTATATGTCTCCATGCCCTCTGTTTGCGCTAAGTGATCTGGAACGTCAGGAATCCCGCCTGACCGGTCTCTTCTGACGTTATCTCTGCTTTTCTGTAGCGTTGTCTCTTGTGCGTAATAGTTCACATATCTTATCTTGTGCTGGAAGCTGCGCTCTACAAAATGCCTTTGAAAGAATATATCAGTGAATTCCAATGGCTCAGCATTGAATCTGAAGCACCAAATGAAGGCGATGGGGCATAGATTATGGTGTTGCACTGGCGCTGACCTGCACTACTGTACATTTAATCCTATACCAGAGATTACAAAACCGCTCTACTAGCAAACCGTGGACTGACTATATATATGTAACACACCTGCTCTCTGGGCGGGACCTGTCAGACAGGTTGGGGTGAAACCGACACACGTTTGTTAACAGGTGCTGGTAGATTCAGGAAGAGAATTCTTTTTGTTTGAGTGTCGTAATGACACCTTCAATTCAACACATACATCGCTGCGCAATCATTACACTATTTATAGATGTTCTTTGTGGGTTAGATGACTGTGTCAGATTGGATGCCATGAAATGATACCTTAAAATTAAATTAATTTAATTTAAATAATTGATGTAATTTTAATAATTGAATTGAATTTTAATTGAATTGATTTCATTTTTAGTTTTCTTGTAATAATAAACTAATTTATATTTAATTGTAATAATTTAATGTCAATTAATTGTAATCATTTCATTATAGTAATTTCATTTCATTTCAATAATTTAATTTAAAGATAAAATTCAAGTACCACTGAGATCATTTGAAGATTTAAAATAACTAAAACGCTAAATGTGGCGTTAACTGAATGAAGTCATCTCCTTGATTTAAAACTGCCATCAAACATGACCCTGCTGCCAAAGAAGTTTTGTTTATCTTTACACTAGTTTGCATTTGAAGATCTTTGTCTTAAGAAACTCTCTTAAGAAATCCTCCATTTTAATTCCCTAAATGATCATTTGACCTGAAAAGTGTGACTGAAAGGTACTCCAGACGAATGTAGTGATTGGATCACATTTATGTTTTTTAAGTCTCCTCAGTCCTCATAATAGGGTCAAGCATAATTAAAATCACTGAAATATCAATGAGAGCTTTTGCTAATACTCTAATGGGGGAGAAGTTCTGGGCATTAGCATATTAACAGCGCATGATTTCCTGCAGAAAATAAATGAGATTTTTTTTTTTTTCTTAGTAATTCCTCCTAAGTGATCATATAAGAAAGGAACATCTCTGCTTTTAGAATCCAGAAGGTTCTGAATTGTAAAAGACAACAGCACTACCGTTACATCAGCACACATTTTCTTTGTAAACCCACTCGAGCGGAGGCTCATTTATTGATGTGAGGAGTGGACAGTCAAATCACATGATTTGAGGCTTTATGGCCCACCAGAGGGTCCTAATGGACTCAAACACTGATTGATATCAAACAGCGTTGCCTTTAGTAAGCCTTGGCTTCTCATGTTGTATCTCATGCAATAACATGGAATACAATGCACAATTGTAATTATATAAATAATATAATAATAAAAAAAGTTAAATATAATATAATATAATAATATATATATATATATATATATGGCGATGGAAAGAACAGAGATAGCTAGATGTGCAGCGTGACACCGCTGGAGGCGGCTTCCATTTTGTGCACCAAGCGCTGCTGTGAATCCAGTGGTGGACTGTAGACATCCAAACAGTGACGTCATGCCTCTCAAACACAAACAGCTCTATTGTAAAACGGAGCTGAGAAAATTATATTATGTTGAACTTCCTTTCTCATGCCTGCACCACAAATCTGTGGTGCTTTTAATTGGGAGTTTTGCTTTGCAAGTCCCACGCGAGAAGGTTTTTAGTGTTTATTATGCGCGAGATGGTTTTGTGGGGTTACGTTTCATTGAAATAAAGCTCTAGCATCCAAACACACAAAATGCTTTTGCTACTATAATAAGGTATGAGGCCGTTGTTGGCATGACTGTTTTGACCTTTAGATGTTGTTGTAGTATTTACTCGCTGCAGATGACTCTAGGGTGGATTCCAGTAGGTCAGTGTAACGAAGGCAGCAGCAACACTCGTTTGAACCGGAGGAGGCCGGTCAGCCGCCTGCTGTGTGTTTCACCTCTCTGATACAGCAGCAGGATGTGTGCAGTAAGCCTTTTCATCCCTTCACTGGGCTCGTCTGTCTGTCTGCCGCCCGCATGAATCAAATGCGTGCAGTAGTCATAGTGTGTCGTGAGCAGCGCAGGGTGGCTTTTCCCTGGAATACCAGCTGCAGAAATGTTTAGTTTACCTGTCCCATTGTGGTTTCCTTCCCCGAATGTCTGTGTTTATTGACCCGAGCTAATTTAGCGCTGTTCTGTGCTTCACTAGAGCTGTGCTTGTTTTCATATGGTGACTTTGTAACAGGAACGCGCCTCTGTCTGTAATGAGTCACATGCTGCTGTCTGCCTGGAGATACCCATGTGTCCATCTCCTTATTACAGAGGCTTGCTTTCTTTCTTTCTTTCTTTCTTTTGCTCTTTCGCTCTTTCTTTCGCTCTTTCTTTCTTTCTTTCGCTCTTTCTTTCTTTCTTTCTTTCTTTCTTTCTTTTGCTCTTTCTTTCTTTCTTTCTTTCTCTTTCTCTTTTTTCTTTCTTTCTTTCTTTCTTTCTTTCTTTCGCTCTTTCTTTCTTTCTTTCTTTCGCTCTTTCTTTCACTCTTTCTTTCGCTCTTTCTTTCACTCTTTCACTCCTTTCTTTTGCTCTTTCTTTCGCTCTTTCACTCTTTCTTTCTTTTGCTCTTTCTTTCGCTCTTTCACTCTTTCTTTCTTTCTTTCTTTCTTTCTTTCTTTTGCTCTTTCTTTCGCTCTTTCTTTCTTTCTTTCGCTCTTTCTTTCTTTCTTTCTTTCTTTCTTTCTTTCTTTCTTTCTTTCTTTCGCTCTTTCTTTCTTTCTTTCTTTCGCTCTTTCTTTCACTCTTTCTTTCGCTCTTTCTTTCACTCTTTCACTCTTTCTTTCTTTTGCTCTTCACTCTTTCACTCTTTCTTTCTTTCGCTCTTCACTCTTTCACTCTTTCTTTCTTTCTTTCTTTCTTTCTTTCTTTCTTTCTTTCTTTCTTTATTTTCACTCTTTCTTTCATTCGCTCTTTTGCTCTTTCACACTTTCACTCTTTCTTTCTTTCACTCATTCTTTTTCACTCTTTCTTTTGCTCTTCACTCTTTCACTCTTTCTTTCTTTCGCTCTTCACTCTTTCACTCTTTCTTTCTTTCTTTCTTTCTTTCTTTCTTTATTTTCACTCTTTCTTTCTTTCACTCATTCTTTTTCACTCTTTCTTTTGCTCTTTCTTTCACTCTTTTGCACTTTCACACTTTCTTTTCTTTCTTTTGCTCTTTCTTTCTTTCTTTCGCAATTTCTTTTGTTCTTTCATTCTTGTACGCTTTCTTTTGCATGCTTTTTTCTGTCACACACGCTTTTTCTTTCGCACTTTCATTCACTTTCTTTTCAGAGTTTCTTTTTGCGCACTTTTGGTTTTCTCACCCTTTGTGCTGTCTTTCTTTCTTGCTTAAATTTATAGTGGATAATTTTTTGTGTTCTGTGCGTTCTTTCACTATTTTTTTTCGCTCTTTCCTTCCTTTCTCTTGCACTTTCTTTTGCGCTTTCTGTTTGTTTTCTTTTGCACTTTCTTTCGCTTGGTCTTTCTCTGTTTAGCTTTCTTTTCCTTTTTTCACTCTCTCTTTCATTCTTTCTCATTCTTTTTCATTCTTTTAGTTTCCTTTACCTGTCCTTTTCTTTTCTTTCTTACTCTTGTTGTGTAGTTTTCTTTCTTTTCCATTTTACTTTTCTTTTACTATTTATTTTCTTGCGTATTTGTCACTTTCTTTCGCTTTTTTTTGTGCCTTTTTAGGCCTCTTCACATCAAGGGCGATAACTACAAAGATAACTGTATTAGCATCCACACCCGCTGACGATATTTTTTTTTTTTATTCTAAGCATGCGCTGACATTTTATCGTCTGCCACTTTAAATGCTCAAGCTCTGATTAGCTGTCGATGGTTTCATCAAACAACATTCTGGAAAATTATAACAATATTTCTCTGTGCTGTTATCATTAGAGTTGTGGTGTGGACTCTCTGCTATTCTCTTATATTTAGAACGATTTTTAAAACTATGCGTTTATTGTTATCGTTATGTCGTTTTCATAATTAGTGACCTTGATGTGAACAGGTCTAACTAATTCTTTTGATGTTTCTTTGTTTTCTTGTGCTTTTTTCATTCTTTTTCTTTCACCCATTCTTTCGTTCTTTGCTTTTGTCACTCACGTATTTTAAGTGTGTGCTGTGGTGTACAGTAACGGTAGAGTGACTCTTTGTTTTTACTATCAGGCATATGTCATAGAGCTTATTGGAAATGGATACTTTATGAGTGAGTAGGGGATGGCATCACGATTGCTCTTTGTGGTGTGTAATGTAATTGACGTGTGTGCATGAAATGCAGAGTGTGTGTGTTTGTGTAAAATGGGAGTGGGAGAGATCATTAAGCTGTCAGGCCCTTGAGCAGAAGGCTGTAGATATTGCCACTATAATTCACTGGGGTTGTGGATTGGTCTACTCTGTAGGTTCCCAGTGGGAAAGCCCCTTAATAGCAGTTTGCAGGCTCTAGTTTAAGTGTATACCAGCGTAAGAGGTTGTGAGATGTTCAACAGAAAACTCATTCATTGCTGTGTTTTTTTCCCCCTCACTGCTGACATATCACATGCTATCCTCTTTCGTGGTTGTTGTGTCTGTTAAGCGAGTGTATTCTCCTGCTGGTGTGTTTGGGTGTTTTGTCACGTTGTGCGTGTGTATGAGAGCGTCTGCTGTTGTCGGTATGCGTGCTGTGTGATTGATGCGCTGCATCCTCAGTAGTGTCTTCAGAAGCTATTTGTCTATGTAATCTTCTCCTCCTGCTGTTTCTCCCTCTCTCTCAGAGACCCAAATAACACTCAGCATCAGCATAAGAGTGCATCATGCTTTGAGACTGACTTACCACAACAGTGCTGTACAGCAGTTTATTGTAGTGTTCTGAGAGGGTGTTGGTTAATCACGACTCTGTTGTTTGGGTGTTTTCTGATCACCACAGGATGTTAATTTTAAAAATATACTCTCAGATGTTAACTAGTGGTTTCAGACCTTTGGATCCTGCTACATGCTGCTTATGGTTTAGTGTGGAATATAATGAGAGAAAAAAAAATATATATATATATATATATATATATATAAAGGTCGGTGTTTCAGAGGTTATCTTGCTTTACACTCACAGTTTCAGAATTTTTCTGTCTTTCTCACACTCTTTGTTTTTATGCCTTAGTGTCTAACGTTAATGTTTTATTTATTAAAATAATCTTTTTTTTCCTCTTTTTTTTAGTAGCGTACACATTATTTTACGTGGTTCTTCACCTTTATCTGTTGTTTCTTAAAGCTGAAGTGTGTTAATATATCAGTAAATCCGCAAGTAAATGTCGATTTCTCAGAAAAGTGTAAACATTGTGTCTCTATGCTCTATTTTTTGAACATCCTAACGATCCCAACACAGCAACATCAGAGGGACCAATGGTTTGAGTTTGGGGTGGGGCTATCTGTTTTTCGACCAATGGCAGACTGCAGAAGTGTTTTTATTTTTATTTTTTTTTTAAATGCTTTGCCTTTTTTTCCCTTTTATTATGATAGGACAGGAAGTGAAGTGGGACATAAAGAAGGTAACCGGATTGGGAAAGGTCCGCTAGCCAGATTTTGAACTCTAGTTGCCCGAAATGCAATATGTCGGCACGCTGCTCACAAGGCTTTCGCTGCCGATGTGCAGAAGAGAAGAACTTTACTTTACTTTTTTCTTACTTTTACTATTAAAAGTGTCTGTGTCTAGTACTTTTACTATGTACTAGACACAGTAAGAAAAAAAGTTTACTAGCAGAAAATTACCAGTACCTTTTTTTTCCCCCAATTTTATGGACATTTCCCTCAAACACAACACAATAAAATGCGTAAATCAAATTACACAGAAAAAAGTTTCATATTAACACAGTGCATTGACAGTATTTTTACAGACCTTTTTGTCTTTTTATGTACTTTTGTTTTCTTGTCTTGTTCAGTCTCTGTTTTTCTTTCTTTCTCTCAACTGGCCAGTCCAAGAACTCATGAAAAGCAGGACAAAGTGAATTTTTGAGGATATAATTTTAGAATGTAGGCTGTAAACAACTAATTAGTGGGCACAAACTGGCATCAGAACCTGCCTGTGCCAGATGGGCATATACACCCCTGCAATCGGGACGGTGTGCTTGAGCCGGCCACCACCCACTAGGGGATTCTTACTTGCACACCTGTGCTTCCAACAGCAGTGTTGGGTTCACACCTGACATTGGAGCGTTTCAGTTTTTTTTTTTTTACATAATAAATTAAGCTCCACTTAGTCAAAAATGAAGGCAATATGATATAACAAAGTTTCTGAATGGGTAACCTGATGGAAAAAAAAAGTGTCTGATTATTCAGTATCAAATTAATTTATTTATCTTTATCAGCATCACAAACAAAAGAACATATTTTGAAAAATGTCTTGAAAAATCACCATATAATGAATTTCTTCGAATCATCCCCTTTTGTCTTCCAAGTCATACAGGTTTGGAACAACATTAGAGTGAGTAAAGATGACACAAAAGTTAGACTTGGATAGTGAAAGATGTTGCAAAAGGTTTGTCAGTGATCTCCTATAGTCTAAGCAGACAGTACTGACATCGTCTTCTGTTCACAAAGGTCATGAGTTTGGGCCTTTTAAATCATTTTAAAACATTTTCACACTGTGTTCTAACTATATAGATTACGGTTGAAAAGTTAGGGGTCAGCAAGATTTTGTTTTTTTTTGAAAGAAGCCTTTTATGCTCACCAAGGCTGCATTTATTTGATTAAAAAAGACAGTAAAACAGCAATATTTTATCTTACTGATCCCAAACTTTAAAAGTTATAAATCATACTTCTTTCCTCTGTTTACTATGCATTCTGATTGGTTGTGATTTTGTTGCTTCCCACAGTATTTTGCTTTCAGTATGTTGCATCAGAAAAGTTAAGAGAAAGTGCTATACCTACTCAGTGTAATCTTGCTTTTCTCTCACTCCTTTTAAGTTTTGAGTGTGGGAACTGAAGGGAATGAGTACAGGTCAACTGATAGATTATCTGTGACACTATCTCTTTCCTCACACACTGCGCTTCTCTTCCTACTGTCAATTCTGCTGACCAGGCGAGGCAGATATTTCCCTTTACGATTTGCAAGATATTTTCCTTTCTTTACCACCGCTCCTTTTTATTAAGAGTGTAATGTCTGGCTTTTAGTGGCCTAAAAGCTTTACCTTTTTCAGGGAATGGGTTTAACTTCCATTTATGGGAAGTTTATGGCTTTGTAGGTATTTCATGTCTGTGGTAATGTATATCCCACGTTTATGTAGCTTGGAAACCTCTTAGTAAGAGTTTAGGGGGAAGTCCTTTTCAAAACCGTAAGCCAAATAAGAGCTTGATACTGGTTACGGTTTAGTTTCAGACTAGTTCAGTGTTATGAAATCTCTCTTTTTTTTAAGATTTATTTTTGGTGGTTTTATGAGCGAAGTTTTCCAATTAGAAAAAAAGGAAAAAAATTAAAAGAAAAGGTGACATAAGCTGAAAAGGAAAGGTGTTTTACAGGTAGAGGTTGATGAATAAGATGTCTTGACGAATCAAAATCCTATGCAGGAGTGAATAATGATGAAGAATGAGTTGGCAAATCCGGTTTGGGGAGCGACTAAACCGTAAAAGTTGTTTGCGAGCTTTGATGTGGTGCTACAGTTTAAGTGAGTAGAAGGAAAGAGAAAAGTGAAAGAATGCCACACAAGTTGATGAACCTGCTACAGGGGAATGCGTGTGTGGTCTGATGTCATGTTTCACAAATTCAGTCTGTCAGTTTCTGGCCCGTCTGACTTCTCCTCTACAGCCGGTTTCTGTCTTCGCTCCAGTTTCCACAGTTACGATACATCATTCTTCAAATTCAACTGACTCTTATTGTTACATCACTGCAGTTCTGTCCTATTAATAACTCTGTCCTGTTTTATTTTCACGCTCTTTGAAATATTCCAACGTGGTTCAGCACTTGTTCTTTTGTTCATATTTTCTTTGTGGTTCATGGTCGGGCAGAAACGCTTGTGTACAAACAATCCTTACAAAATAACTAAAACCACTCAGACCGCTGGAGTTTGGGGAACAGTTTTTGTATTTATGTTGCGCTGACATTTTGGAGGGGTGATGACATAACCCCGGGCTTACTTATTATCTGTGTGTGTGTGTGTGTGTGTGTGTGTGTGTGTGCGGTACAGGAAATGTGAAGCGAATCAGAGCTTGTTCTTCACCGGTTTTGTCTCTCTTTGTCAAAAGACGATGTAAAATAACTCAAACAGCTCTGACACTCAAAAATGACACCAGTAAAAGCATATGGTGTTTATTATCAGTACGGTATGTTGTGTGGACAGATGTACGTAAAGCTTATGCAAAGTAGGATTCATAGTTCAAAGTTAGCTTGAGGATAGTGGACGGAGCTGACAAGCTTCATTATTGTGCTTTGCTTTGGCTCTGCCTGGATTTGGGGGTTTAAGTCAGAATTCATAATCGTGTCGTTGTCCATGTGCCGTTGCTGGTGGTAAACACAAAACATATTTGTAATGGCTTTTGAAGGGTCACATAAAGGATGTCCTGAAGGCAAGGAAAAAATTCTTTCTTGAACTGTTGGGTGTAACATGATGGATGAACCATATTTGCCTCCCATGTATTATTATAATTAGGATGGTAAAAATAGAAAGAAATGCTGATTGTAGATTTGTAGCCTTGCACATCATACTGTTTAAACACTGACTACATTTATATCTGCGCCAATAATATGATTATTTCCAATAATCACAGAAAGAAATTACACAAGCAATCCTCTTCATTTACATGCAATTTTCATTATTCTGATTATTCACTAAGAATTATGGTCACTACGCACATACCCCAATGCACAGTACATACATTAAGTGTGTTACTGGCCATTGTTTTAATGGACTTACGTCAAATGCATTTCTATACACAGATTGGACTTCAGGTGATGTGCCTGAAAATGTCTTCATTTCGCTCCTCTGTATATTACAATATATTCATGTGTCGACATGAACTCGGTTTCAACAGCACCTAAAAAATGTGTTGCATTCTTTACCACTGTGTTTATGAACCTGCGCATAACAACGTCTTCTGTGTCGCAAGCACATGCACACTTTGTTCGTTGTGGAAGAGATGCGATTACAGTGTTTACGTGCCAGTTTATTGCGATTAAAATCGCCATATGCCACATTTTATCATGGTTGCTGCGACTAAGAACTTAATTGCATTCATTTGATCAAAGTATTGTGTTTCTATGAGGTCAAGTTTAATTTTAATATTGCCTAAATCTTATATTATTATAACTGCATTATGAGGGAATATGTAAACAAAGACATTTTGTCATCATTGGATGTGACATTAGGATTTGCAGAGGTATAAAATCAATAGTGGGCATTAACACTTTTTTTATGAGAGATGTATCAATTCATATATTGAGATATGAACAGATCAAACCTTTTATTTGAATGAATTTCTTGACATTGATGAAATTAATCACATATATATATACACTGGTAGTTGCTGATATAAAGATATTTCAAAGACATGGCATTATTGTGACAGACAAGTAATGCATTGCTTAGAAAAAGTGCTTTAGGAGTCCATATATTGTTTATTTATCTTGGAAAGTAAGCATACCACTGGCCTGCAGTCCTCAGCAGTTCATTTTACATTTCGGTTTGTCATTCTGTCTGTCGTTTTGTCAAAATTCCTCATTAGTGAATTTACATACGGGTTAAGGGGCATGATTAATTATGTAAATTTTTATTGCATATTTGTATATAATAATTAATCACAGTAGATTAAAATGTTAAATTGGCACCCCTAATTAAAATAGTTATTAATATTAATGTTGTATTTGCATATTTCAAGGCTTTGACATTTCATGATATTTGCAACAAAATATGCTCCTAACAAAGATAGTCGGTGAACTTTTTATCCTCTCATTTGAATTAAAAGTCTGATGGAAAGTGTTACTCTGGCATTATAACATTGCAGAGAAGAGTTTGGAGTGAGCCATATACAGTTTTTACGCTAATGCTTAGCAAGCCTGCATTTGTTTAATACAGTAAAAACAACAATGTTGTCAAATTTTCCATTGTTTTCAAGGTCTGCTGTTTAATATTTCTGTAGAAACAGTGATCCATTTTTTTCAAGATTACATTTCTTTTCAACAAAGCATGAAACATTTATAACTCTTTTCGATCGGCAACATGCATCCTATTTTGGCCTCTGAATCGTAACGCATTGTGGGATCCTTAGTAATCCTTAGCCCTTTTAAATAAATGTGTAGCAATATAAATGAGTATATGTAGATGAGGTTAAATGGCTTGTCCCAGCTGAGCTTGTGGAGAAAGATGATGAAGCATCTCCGAATAGTTTATTTGCGGGTTGTAAAAATGATGAACATCCATTTCCTTTAGTGGTGTAAATGATTGTAATTGGGGAGGTTCAGGTAGCGGTGTTCTCTGATTGGCTATTTGTGTGAGTTAGAGTGATGAGGGGGTGGGGCAGTGCGCTCATTTCTCTAAATCCTCCTGGGGTTTTCAGTCAGACCAGCGCCCTGTCCTGTAGCCCCGCCCCCAGAAGTCTGCTGTCGTTATGATACACTTCACAGGGACTGGAATTAATGTTAATGATCTTAAAGGTGTCAAGGCACTTAATTGATCACCATGGGAACATTTGTATCAGCACATGCAAGGTACAGACAAAGGATATCTGTGAATTTTGATGTCACTGCGCATTGTGAGCACAACAAATCAATTTGCACTCAGATCCCCTCTGTCATCTCTGAGGGACGGAGGCTTGATGTGGGCAAAGTTATTTGCATTTTGTAATGGTTCTGGAAACCCCAAAAAGCAATTAGTGATAAATTTAGTCTGCAAATGTCAGGCCAACTAACAGACCAACCCTGAACGAACAGCGTCAGCCATCCTGGATGTTACATTGGCAATTAATGGGACATTTTTAGCATTAGGTGCATGTCTTTAGGGTGGATTGTAGACATCTGTCCAAAAGTAAGTCATTACGGTTGAAATCAGTAATATGCATGTAATGAGTGCTGTGCACTTAATTGCGGAAGGTTAAATGTGCTCATCTATCTTTAACAGCTTCTCACTGAAATGGTATAATATAGTTGTTGTAGTTGACACAGTGCAAATAACAGCATTTTTCTAACCAGTTTTAAGCATTTAAAACCCAACTTTTTTACCTCCTGTCCAATGATGCTCTTTGTTTGTGTCCTGTGGTGTGATTCACTTTTAAATCAGGTTGAATATTTTTGAATAAATTTGAATAGTTTGCTAAGCCGAGAATTTCACAGTGATCTTTCCATTTATTTACAGCCTGGTACACATTGCACGATTTTGGACTGACGTTGTGGTGATTTCTGTGGTTGTGGCTCCTAAACCATGGTCCTATGTTGTACAGTGATGGCCGTTGTCACGATCTTACGACCAAAAATAGTCTGCAATAATCCTCTGACAGTGTCAGAAATTTAGCGTGACCATCTCATAGTGTTTGCTGCTACGACCTACGCCTACCGACTAGCCAATAAAAATGCAACGTGCAATGACGTATTGATCAATGTGACTTGGCGCTAACACTTAAAACTACTTATCTCAAGCATGCCAAATCAGCCGCTTTTCCCTAGCTATGACCGTATCCATTTGCTTCCTCCTATTTTTTTTCAGGTCACGTAAAAACCAAAGTATTTGTTTACCACTAGCTCATGCCGATAACATTTTATTCTTCTATAATAACTCTACGATTCAATAGTTATCATCATCAAACAGTTTTCATACACCTCTAACCCAAGTTTACTAGATTTATCTCGTACAGTGTGATTTGTAAATTTGCGAATTGAAGTTTGTAGCAGGGGTAAGTCATTACTCATTTGTGAAGTTATGGTTAATTAATTGGCACACATATATAATGCTGTGTTCAACAGGAACAAATGTACAAAATGTTGGTGTTTGTTGAAGTTATTTATCAAAAATGGTCCATCTGTAATTATATTTGGCTGCCGTGTCGGCTGGTAAACACAAAGCAGATGACTTTGTTGGATATTTGGAATGTGTCCGGCTGAGGTATTCCAAAGAATGTCCATCACGAGGTTGGACACACACTAAGACACTCTATCTTTTGTGCCAGGTTTAGGCTTGTAACGGAGAACAGAGTGCTAGCAGGACTCAAATGAACTGAGAGCAGATGAGATGGAGGAAGATTCATGCTTGACTTCTTTCCCCATTTGTTTGCCTCTTTATTTCATGTCAAGTGACATGAATCTCCACTGTCAGACATGTGATGTGTTCACTGGAACAGACACAGACAGCCGAGCAGTGTGGGTTTGTGCTGAAGGCAGTGACACACATTGGCACTTTATTTTGCTCATCCGAATGCTTATACAATGTAGGCTATTTGCACTGAGACTGAAGCATGTAATGTGTTATAGGCCCGTTCACTCCAAGAAGGATAACTGTAATGAAAACTATATTTGCTTCAACACCAGTGGATGATATCATTCTGTTTATTCTAAGCTTGTGCTGCAGTTTTTTTTTATTGTCTGTCGCTTTAAATGCTCGAGCTCTTTAAAGCAGGGTGGATTCTGATTGGCTGTCAACATTTATATCGCTCATCTGCTGGGAAAAAAAAAAAAAAAAACTTTCCGAAAGTGATTCCAACTTTATAGTTTCTTTGTGCAGTTATCGTTATAGTTATGTTGTGGACTATTTCTTTATATTTTGAATGATTTTAGAACAAGTTATAATAATAGTTATCACCCTTGTTGTGAACGGTACTTTATGAATAGGCCTTACATTCCTTCTATCTGTCAAGTCTTTTTGGAAAATGTAAAGTAGAGTCAGGTTTGGAAATACTTCATTAATAATTTCTTGTTTTTCGTGTTTTCTCTTTCATTTCGAGAAAATTGTTTTGAAGCAGGTCTGTCTCACTTTTCATCTTGCTGTTATCAAGGACAGTTTTTATAAATGTTTGCAGTTCTGTTTGAAAGCTAAAATATTAATCTTACATTATAAATGTCTAATTCTGCAGGGCATACAATTAGCAGTGTGCAATTCAACTGCTAGTCTACAAGTGGCTAAGATGAGATGCAGAGGACTTGTTGAATTGATGACACTATTACGACTTATTTGAAAAGGCTTTATCTTTTTAATCTTTAATCACAAAATGCATCAAATAGCCTGAGACGCATTTATTGGGAGAAGATTTGTAATGAACCATTTGTGAGATTACTTTGCTAAACAGTTTTAGTTGAATGCATCTGTAATTAACTGACATAGCTCAGTTAATTATGGGTGCATTGAACTAAGAAACTGTTTAATAACTAAATCCTGAACTGGTTAATGTTCATTTAGACTGAATTGAGAAAATAAAAGCTTGTTTGTCTCTGATAGTTGCATTTTGCTTTCCACTGGATAAGGATTCAGAAAGGATTTGTCCCAGTATCAGTGACAGCTGGAATTTTCCAGTTAAAATATTATTTTGATGGCACAATTCTCTTTTTTTTTTCACTATATATTCTCCTAATGAGACTCATTAGAAAAAAATAACAGTTTAAATCTCTAAGCACAGATTAACTTAACAAATTAATTAATGGTTTAATGAAACATCTGTTCAAATGGAGACCTAAAGCTTTTAATGTATTTCATTTCTCCTTTTCTTGGTAATATATTATATAGTTACATATAATATAGAGAAACTAATATAATAATAATAATATAGAGACTGCTTTAACCAACACCAGCTCAGCCAATGGCGTACATTTGGGGTTGGGCTTTCTGTTTGTTCAACCAATGGCAGATAAAGGTGTTTGAGAAACCTGTTTGCCAACCGTTATGATGTAACCATCTGCCAGTAGCAGAAACAAGCTACTTCAATTTAAATCTGTATCTAAACTTAAACTGCAGGGATTTCGACCATCCCTGTTGATTTGTTAAATCCATCGCTCAGGATTGTTCATGATTGCATTTTTCGAGTCTTTTGTTTCCAGACACAAGTACAACTCTTCTGTCTTTGTTTAAGACTCTGTCTGTCCACTCCCTGGTTGGCGTTTCCATCCAATATTCACTGTTGAAAGAGTTTACAGCCACACAGCTTAGTCAGCACCACAAATGGAGAGAGTAGATGGAGGACTGCCCAGCCTTATCAGCTCTTGACCAGCGCCGTGGTGTTAAGCTCATGCTGCTCCAGTTGTCCAACCACTGGGACGTCTCTCCATGCATCTATCATTAATAACTCCGACTCAGGAACAAGGAAAGCTCCACATGCCTGCTGCGTGACCAGCGGTTGGCCTTCTGTATCCTGCATGAGTCGCACCAGGCACTAATTGTAGCTTGAGGGATGCTTTATCTCCAGTACACATGGCTTGGGGTTACATTGACTATCACAGTTTGGAACAAGATCATTCCGTGTAGACGGCACACTATCTGTAGATTTCATTATTTATACGCCCACAAAATCCCTCCTTGTTCCCCTTGACCTGTTGACTACATTACAACTTTAAGCTACACATTTCTCACAACTCAATGTCCAATTATACCACAAAGTTAAAGCATTAATGATTCCTACACCCAATATGCATGTTTGAAGGCTGATAGACAGTGCTTTCCGTTAGAAATTTCTCCAAAGTTCTGGATTATGAATTGAATTATGAGTCGAGTAGGAGGAAGCAGCATTTTTCAATCCATTAATGTTTGGTTTGGATACAGAAGAAGGTCAGACTCTGGGCACTGATGCCAAAACTGGAAATCTTCCTGTTGACTCAAACGGCTTATCTTAACTGTGCTGTTTCTCATTCCACTTGTCGAGGTTAATGATTTGTAAATGAAAAATACACTCCTGGGGCTTCATGTCTGAAACTTGATGTGGATTTCATCTGAAATGTTCTCAGCCTTAGAAATCTATACATGTGCCTGAAACTGTGTTGTGTTCCTCTAGATTGATATTGTCAAAGAAATATTTAAACGTCTTTGAAATTCCTGAGAAATAGTTAACCAAGCACCAGAAGTTGGTGTTCAGTGAAACTGTCTCTTTTGTTAATACAAAATTTCTACCAGTTATTATATGGAACATTACAATACAGGATTATCAGATTTGCTGTTGAAAATGCAAAAGAAGTATGCAGTCTATTTTGAATTTAGTATTAAATTAATCTACTTGTGAGTAGCGCGTGGTTCAGTGCTAAGAATCTGACACAGGAGGAGAGCTTTGAGCTCTGTTTACTCAACTGGAGCTTTGTCGCTCTCTTCCACAAAAGCTTGAGTGGAAAATTCCCGTTCCAGACTTTTACACAAAGCCAGAGCCTCTTGGTTCTCTTAATACCAGTGTTTGACACTTCATCAAGGAGTTTTATTCTTCAGAATATGGAGCTCAAGTGGTGCAGTCCGGAATATGCAGTTCTGGAGCAGGATGTGGAGGATTCTTTGATGAGTGGGACATTGAACAGAACAGCATTTATTGGAAAAAGAATTCTTTTGTAACATTATTGATCATTTTAATGAGTCCTTACTGAATAAAAGTATTTCTTAAAGGAAATCATACTGGCCTCCAAAACCTTTTAATGGTAGTGTTTAATGGTTGTTCATTAAATTAATCCCACAGTCTCTAATTGTAGCTTTTAGCATGGGCATCTTAAAGGGATTTGGCAAAGTAGCATGTTTACAGTGCAGGAAGTGGATTAGTCGGTGTGTTGTAGTACATGAGTCCATTCCTGAGACGTCTGACTCGAGTCCAGCCTCCTGCGGAGTGGTCAGTCCTGTTACCTGCCTGCTTTAGCACTCTCACTGATAATCTGCACTGTGTGCAGTCACTTACTGACAAAGAGGCTCAGAGTTGTTCTTTACCATCTACTCAACTATCACATCTAGAGCCCAGTCTGCTCTCTGTCTCTCGCTGCCTCTCACTCTTTCCTAACTGTGCCATCAGTTTGTACACACAAAGAGTGACAACTGCATTCAAACCAATTTCACTCAGATATTAAATCTATATAGTGTGTACGGAACCAAACTGAGCAACTGTTAATGCAAAAACGATTGGCTGATTTGTTTCAGGACTGAATTCAGTTGTTGTCACTGTTGTGAATAACCAAAAAGAGACCACCTAGAATCAAGCCAGAACATCCTAACAACTGCATAGCAGCATCCTGGCAACTGCTACTTTAGCATTGTTTTTCTAGGCAAACACTAAGCAGATTTCTTTTATAATGTGTAAAAATCTGGGCTTGCATTCACAGAAGTGATCTTAGGAAAGAGGTTGAGAAGCTTCATCTTGTATATCAGACGCCCAAGCCTTCACAATTTTTTAAGATTTTAAATGTTTTCTCAAGAAAAAGCTTTGATGTTTTACTAATTCCATAGTGGTTCTTGCTGAAGACTCGCTGATCATGTCTTTTAAAGAATGTCTCATACTATTTTTCTTTTTACTGTTGATTTTTCAGTACAACATTATTGCGCTTGTTTTGCTTACTCATATTCTGACTTAAAATCCCTCTAAAAATTTCTGTTATGATTTATATGGGTTTGTTAATAAGGAAAAAAAAGTGATTCAGCTCATAAAAAATACATTATAACCATTGTTTGAGTAGGCTTTAATGATTGCAGCCAGAGAGAGAACAGAGCACCAGTGATCATGAAATGGTGATCTGTACAAATGGTGCATGGGGACTCCTCTGGCCCACAGTATTGTTCATTTTCATTTATCAGGATTCTTAAAGTTTGAGATCTTGGACCAAAGACTGTGAAGGGAAAATATTCTCAGGTTTTCCCCTCACAGCACCTCGAGAGACAAATGTACACAATGCTTGTCTCCGCAGTTTATTTTACCGTTCTTCTGAGAACAGGCCAGACTGGCGCTTTTGTTTCCATTGACACCTTTGCTGTTATGAGTTCAAACAGAGCCTCGGAGACCGGCACACCCTGGCATTCCTCAAGCTGACTGTTCGCAGACATTTCAGTAAAGGACAGCTCATGGAAATTTTCTTTTTTAACAGAGGCAGTGGAACTTTTGGCTGTGTTTTATTAACCATTTGAACCTTCTCTTGCTCTCTTTTTTTCTTTCAGCTCTTTCTCTCAGGGGCAAGTATATTTAAACACTGGTATCTGTGCCTGAAAATAATTAGCTACAGCAGGTCACAAAAAATAGCCTCTACCGCTTTCAGCAGTTCTGTCACGGTCAAACGGAGGGAACGAATGCACAGACTCTGGCCAGTACAATGGTTAAAGTGGAGGTCTTGTCATCTGTGGGGTGTTTTCAGAGGTTTTAAGCTTAAACCACCCTTATGGAACTAGAAGTTGGATCCATTTCACTAATTGCTATAATGTTCTGCTTTTCAAATGTATATTCTCTCTTACTCTTATAACAGTATAAAATAGTTCTCGTTACATCTTATTAATATCACATCAGTGATGCCAGTGTTCAGTAAAAAGTTCAATGAATAATAATAATAATAATAATTGGAATAATCAACTCATCCAAGTAATTCAGTTTTTTAGCTTAACTGGCTATTTAGATTAAAATAAAATATCTAGTTGTGGGATGCATTTAGCGGCTTATATACAGTGACTTTGAACAAGGCTCATCCACTCAGAAATGAAAGCGGTTACCTTGTCTTTAATAATGTTACAATTAGAAAGTAAAGATTTCGTATTCTGAAGGCCCTGCATCATGTTCTCGTGGAATGGCTGAAGGTGGGTCAAGCTGGAAACAGTGTTCAATGCTATATCACTGAAGGATGTCCCTCAGGCATGCTGGCTTATATTTTACCGAAACATCTGCAGTGTATATATAAATTTATTTATAGCAGTCTTCCCCATGATTGTGTAGCCTACAGAACGAGACTGAGAGACCATTTAAAGGCCTTTGCAGGTGTTTTGAGTTAATTAGCTGATTAAAGTGTGGCACCAGGTGTCTTCAGTATTGAACCTTTTCACAATAATCAAATTTTCCTTAGTTGTTTCCACACACACACTCACTTCTGCCACTTAACATCTAAAAACTTTGTCTCCAGCAGGTCTGTCAACTAATGCTATATTAAGGGTTAGGGTTGACCAACAATAACCCGTAAAATGGCATAAAGTCAATTTTATTGCACCAGTAGCATTTCCAATTTAAAGAACTTAGTCAGCACTGTGCTGAATTTTCTGCTGCCTCTTTAAAAGCCCTCGATGCATATGGTGCTCTAACATAGTTTATGCAAGTCCGATGGGGGCAATATTCCCACCCACTACTAATTCATGTGAATTTCAGATTCATTGAGTAGTATGTCATTTGTTAGACCGTTTTTGCATTCTCAGCACTTACCAGGTGTCGTGCCTTCATCAAAAAAAAGAGTCAGTGAAAATGTTGTTGGAAAAGGACCTGTGATGAATGGCTAATGGCTGCTATTAATGGTGCTCCTGTTCCCCAAGTTGATGGTAATTTTAAGAAAAGCTTTTATATATATATATGATTGTTTTTCTCTCAGCAATTTAATGTTACTGAAATTAATCAAAAAGTGAAACTAAATTTGCATTTTATTGAGTGATGACTTTTCAAAAAAGTGAAAGAAAGGAAACAAAACTGCAGAGTCACTGCAATAACGCAAGAAAAGTCCCTTTAAGGCAAGTCTGGTCACATGGCAGCCGCCTTGGTAACACCTCTGGGCAGCTGTTTTGTTATAACGTTCTGTTATTTTAATATCATTTATTTACTATTACGTTGTAAAAAAAAAATTAATAAGTCATGGCAACATATTTTTAACATTACTTTAACTCAGTAAAATAAGTGCTTTAATTAGCTTTTTACAATGTAAAATATTTATTCATATTTTGAATTAGTTCTTATCTTTATATTTGATTTTGCTTAAATTTCTAATCATTTTGTGATGTTTTTGTCATTTTATTTTTGCTTTTTAATATTTCTATTAAGCTTTTTTTTATTTCAGTTTTAGTTTGTCATTTTAAAATTTTAACTTAAACTTATTTTATTTCAGTTAGTTGCCAAGTCAATATTTTTTATATTTTATTTTATTTTTAATACTTTGTGTTATATTTACATTTAATTATTTATCAGACTTCTTTTATCCAGAGCGACTTTCAAATGAGAACAATAGAAGTATTCAAACCAACGATAGGGCAACAATATGTAAGTGCTGTGATTAGTCCCAGTTAGTCTCGCACAGTCAAAGGTAAAGATCCGTATCGCAACTTCCTTTTCATGTCGACTTTGAAAGTGTGAAAACTTAAGTCTTCGCTTGAGCCGTTGTGAAGATGCTATAACTCTTTGTTCAACATCTGATCTGACTGATATGATTGGTCGGGCCTTTCAGCCGGATTTGTCATTACAGGCTGCTGTGTATCTAATCAGACCGAAAGGAAAGAACTCTCATCTGATAAGGAGATAGACGGCCTTCACAATGGCCTTACCATCAAAACTAAGGATCCTTGTTTCTGTCTAGCTCACTCTCTCTCTTATTAGTTTGTCTCTTAGCATAATTAGAACGGAAGGTTAAGGACATAAGACAGTGCAAGAGATCAGCCTGAGAGATAACCCTCTATTTCCTCCCTCTGCTCGTCTTATAGGCTGGGTTGGATCCTGGCATGTGAGGCATGTGTTGTTGGAGAAGGGAGGGCCGTTATATAAACTCAGGATCGCTGCCCTGGGTCTCAGCTGCCCTGCTTGAGCAAATGGGTATGACATTACCACAGCCCCCTTGTCTCTCTTACTTAGAAATGTTTTCATGTGTGTTTGTGTGTGAACGGCCCTCCCGTGCCCTCTTAACACGCAATGCAGAACGTCACCCAGTGCATTCAGACGGTATTCATGACGTCACAGAGCAAAAGCTTTAGCCCAAAGCATGTCAGAGCGCACAGGGATTTTTTTTTCTTCATTTTAGATGAATCGCTTATTGTGTTCCTCATTTGTAAGTCGTTTTGGCTGAATGCATCTGCTAAATGAATAAATGTAAATGTAAATGACTGCTGTATCGAAAACATCTGTACTGCATCTGTTAAAAAAAAAAGAAGAAACCCAAAAAATAACTTGACAAATGCAATTTTCTTTCCTGTGTTGACCTATATCCTGTTTAAACAGGAAATTGGGGCGGGACATATCGAAAGAAAAACAAAAAACAATGTAATTATATTTTAGCTATATGTATAATGTCTATTGTGTATATGTGTGTGCATATTTATACATATATATTTACATATGCAATGTAACTCTGCAACTTTTTAACTCCACAACAATTTTTTTCTGTCTTTTTTCATTTTCTTTAATTCTTTAAAGCCTTTCAATTTGCCCAAGATTTAGTACTTCAGATTTGCGTGCTTGATATTTCTGTATTGGCTGAATTAAAAACTCCAATTAGTTTGAGATTTTCTTGAAATGATATGGGATGTTGTGACATGTGCGGACAAGCAGTCCATCTATCAGGCCGCTGAGTCATTTTTCACTTCATTTTCATGTAGACAAGGAAATGTTTATATTATTAGAATGTTCTGACACATGTCCATTCTTGAATATAGCTAATCGGCATCTTTCTTTAGGGTTTTTGTTGCATTTTCATGACAGTCCCTCCCTCTGCAGGGTGTTTGTTCGGATTACAGGAACACCGTCAGTCGTTTGTTGTTCGCATGACAGATTCATTTCCTCAGCCTCCGCTCTGCTGCGCTGTCGCCACAGTGATCTTTCCATGCTTTTTCACATCCGTGTGATCAACCACCATGTCCCTCACACTTGACGTATTCAGGACGCTGATTAAAACTGAACTAATAGTGCAAAAGTTCATTTTAATAGTATGCATGAAAGCATTTGTTAGAAAACAGATGGATGCCATTGGACAGCCTGGCTAATATTTCACCTTTTATTTCAAGTTACATGAAATATTAGACGCTGAGTTTGCGCTCTGCTTTGTTTTTTGTTAGGTCTGTCGGTCTCTCGCTCTATCACACACAGATAGGCACACATGGTTTCGATTGAAGCTGACATTTGAGGTCATCATTGAGCAAGAATTGTAAATGGAGTTGATAAACCATGAAATTATCCTCTGTAGAGACCTCACTTCAACGGGATCAAAGAAAACACACCGTCAAACTTCTTTCTCTCTCTCACACACACACACACACACTCCATTCATTCAGGTGATGTAAAATATATCTAGGGTGCACTCAGAGTTCACAGGTACTAGTGTTCAAACATCATGTCACTTGCCAGACCTGACAGATTTAATCTGTAACTCCTTTTCAGTGATTTTTCTCCTTATAGGTTGTGTAAACACTTTCTTCTAATTAAGTAAGTAATATCATACTTTATTCACTTATAATGTTAGTTAAGTATATTTGCACCATAAACAGTCATTTTTAGCTTCACATGATCTTCATCTCTCTCTGATTAAATGGGCTTTTTTGTTTTTTTTAGACTTAAAGGGATAGTTTACTTACTCAAAAATGAAAATTTTGTCATATTTACTCACCCTCAAGTTGTCCCAAAGTTGTTCTATTAAATCCAAAAGAACATATTTTGAAAGGTGCCTGTAATCAGAAAGTTGATTATAGCCATTGACTTCCATAGTAGGAAAAAAATACTATGGAAGTCAATGGTTACCGTAAACTTTCTGGAACTTTTGTGTTCAACAGAAGAGTGAAATCTAGAACAGCTTGAGGGTGAGTAAATGATGACAAATTTTTGGTGAACTATCCCTTTAAGTAAATAGACTATTAGGATTCAAACTCTTAAAATTCTAAAAAGTATTTAGAGTACATAGAACTCTAACTCAAAGGATCAAGGAAAAGTCCAATTTTATTTTGACATGACCCCTTAAACAACAGAGCATGGGAGTGTTAGAGCACAGCCAGATGTTTCTGTGTAAGCTTGTGTGAACATACAATATTGTTCGAAAGTTTGGCCTAAGTACAATTTTTTTTTTTTTTGAAAGCAATTAATACTTTTATTCAGGAAGGATTCTGAATAATTAGAAGTCACAATAAAGAATTTGACATTGACACTTTCAAAATATAAAAAAATGGTAACACTTTACAATAAGGTCCCATTAGTTAATGTTAGTTAATTCATTAACAACAATGAACAATACATGTTACAGTATTTATTAATCTTTGTTAATGTTAGTTAAAGGTGCACTATGTAGTTCTTTCGTCCGCTAGAAGTTGCCTATTGAAAACAAAGGCGCAGCTTGATGACGGCAAGTTTGTGTGAGAATTCTTGGGACATGTCGTCTTCACATCACAGCCGGTGGAAAAGGAATCGGGCAGAAATCATGTTCATGGATGCGATCAATAGCGTCACTGTAGTATGAAGTAGAGCAGGAGCGAGTGTTGTGGAGCTGAACGAGGCCGCTGGAGCGATTGTTAATGAGAGACGAGCGCAACACAAGCCTCGCGAGCAGCGGGACTTTTATTATGCCGCAGTCGCCTTCTTTTAACGGCCATTCTGTGTATCATATTAGATACATTTGAGTGTTGAAAATGAAGTTATAACGTTACTCTGTGCGTTCGCTCGCCGGCTGCTGTCAGACACTTGTTGCACACTGCAGTAAGATAGATCGATATTTGAATATCATTTTAAATGCTGGATGGCTTGTGTTAATAAATGGCATACAATTAATTTTAAAACGTATTGTATGATGGAGAAAATTCTGTATTACTGTTAAAATAAAGCTGCATCCGATTATGCTATTTTAGCTGCTTAACAAAATAGCGTTTTTCTCTGAGGCGTGGTAAAGCATGGTACTCGCAGAAAATCAAGAAAAAATGATTTAAACAGTAAGGCCGAACTTGAGTTATATTACAGTAATATGTTTTCTGTGTATAAATGTATCAATACAGATGTTCCCTTGTCAGTGTTCCCACATGTAATATATATTAAAGCATCTTTGGTGTTTCCATGGTTTCTACAAAAACCAGAAACCGAGGGTAACACGAATATAACGCCATTTACACGCGTCTCACTTGCACATCCCGGATCCTTGGTTAAAATTGCGATTTTTCTCACGATTTACAAATAGTTGGAAACATTTGGTATATTGAAAGTACTCAACTAGACAAAATATATAACACTGGCCTAGCAGTTTTTGGATATTTTACTGCAAAAATTGTACATATTGCAGCTTTAATATAAATACAGCTATTCATTATTGGTTCGTTGCATTAAATAATATTAACAGATACAATTTTTGTTTTTAATAATGTATTTGTAAATGTTTAAAAAAACATTAACTCTGATAACTAGATGTTTTAGAGTTATTCTTCATTTGTTAACATTAGTTTACTTCATTAGTTAACATGAACTAACAAATGGAACCTTACTGTAAATTGTTACCAAAAAATCTTACAACCCCAAAATTTTTTGGGTAGTGCACCTCTCTTCAACCAGGGTTGGTATTTTGTCATTAATTCTTAATATTGTATTCAATTGATCCTAATCCTCCTGTAATGTTCAAAAAAAATGCTCCATTGACAACTTAAAGGCCTAGTTCACCCAAAAAAATCATTTATCACCCTCACGTTGTTCCAAACCTGTATGACTTTCTTTCTTTTATGGAACACAAAAGAAGATCTTTTGACTGATGTTTCGCCTGTTTTTATTCATGCAATGAAAGTCAGTAGAGTCTAAAATAACATTAGACCCCACTGACTTTTATTGTATGGAAAAAAAATCTAAATATTTTCTTTTGTGTTCCGCAGAAAGAAGAAAGTCATACAGATTTGGAACAACATGAGACATTTAATTTGTTGCATGAACTATCCTTTTAAGCAAAGGAGCAACATAATTCAAATCAAACTGCTAAGGTGAATTCAAATATATCTTGCGATTTAAATATATCTTGAAGGGTGTTGGTGGTGAGGAGAGGTTGCGGTTCTCCGGGGTTCAGAAAAAGGTATGGAGATCTCAAGTGTGCCAGTGTGCTGACAGTGTGGAATGAGAGAGACCTGGAAAGTTTGTCTTTCCTTCCCGCAGTCCCACCCCCATCTCCCTGTAATCTCTATCACAGCTGTGTCAATGCTATAAAAAAAATCACATTCTTCCCAATTAGATCTTTGTCTGGTTTACCAACCCATTTCTTCTGTGTTCACCTCAGATGGCTCTCAGTGGAATTACACTTTCTGTAAGTTCGCCACACAACTGGGGAGGTCTAACTTCATTTTGATCTACAAACACAGAGGGCTGGGGCACTGAATGAGGTGGAGTGCTGAAAAATATATATGACATTTTATTTGATACAATCTGGATTGAAAGGAAGATTAAAGTTGTACCTATTGAAAACAACGTTTTTGTATCAAAACGCTCTGTGTCCACACTAGCATTTTTACGTTTCTCGTCCACACGGAAACGTCAGAAAACACTAAAATAATATTGCATATGCATAAAACATAATACAAGCTCCCTGAGATGATACAGAGAGACCAGACATTTCTGATGTTATTCTTTTGGCACAATCATTTTATTACCAAAATCTCACACCACTTACTGGTGGGTCCAAGTCACACTCAATTGCCGTTTCATGTCTGGTCTAAAATGCAATGGCCCATGTTTTGCCACAGGACAGCAGTTGCGAGTAAATTTTCTGTCATCTTTGCAGGAATGGATTATGAAGATACAAAGTAACATATCTTTAGCTATGTACAACGTTGAACATCACCGCTAGAATTAATCAACAACAGGCAGGACATATATATTTTTTGATACTATTGTGTAAACACATTGTTCTGCTACATATCCTTACAATATTTTAGGTGAATATTAATTAGAAATGCTAACTAGATGTGTTCATGCTGACATACAATAAAAAAGCATTTTGTCTTTTCAAATCTTCTGTTGTATGTCAATATGGTTATTGCGTTGGCTCATATGTTTTATGTTGTGCGCTTCAGAAGTAATGTAACGTAATTTCCAGTAAGGTGGCATGGTGAGCATTGATGTTTCTTGGTTTTTGTGGTTCATTGTGGGATTTTTCTGGGAGCAATCGTATCAGGGCACTGGAAGGATTTTGCGATTGAGACAGCTAATAAAATGTCCGACTTCTTGATCAGTGCCCTGTCTACTGATCTAGGGAACTTGATTGATAAGACGCATCTGACGGTACAATATGCATCACATGACTAAACGTGTCATTTTCCCAAATACCTCCATTTTCACAGTCCACACTACAACAAAAAATTGCGTTTTCATGTTAATCAACTTGAGAGATTGTCTTCAAAAAGCTGTTTATGCAGGACAAAAACACCTTCTTAATCTGGAAACAATTGAAAACACATCCTTTTCTCTTCATTTTGGTCTTCCTTCCACACTTTTTTTGTGTTCCATTGAACAAAAAGTCATACAGGTTTGGAATAACATGAGTGCTAATGATGACAGAATTTTTTGGTGAACTAGACCTTTAAGTTGTCAAAAAAGAGTGATTGTTGAACATTACAGGAGGAGCAGAATCAACTAAATACAATATGAAGGATTAATAACAATACACCAACCCCGATTGCATTTTATTAGAGAGAGAGGTGCACTACTTCGAAAATGTTGTCATGCCTGAAGAATAGTCAAGTCATCTTTATTTATGTAAAAAGCGCTATAATGCAAATTGTGGCAAAGCAGCTTTACATTAATAAGAAAATGGTGTCATTGTGCAGCTTATTCTATATATTATTGATTCATTCCGTTGCAAATATCAGTAGTTATTAGTCTAGTTAATTTATGTATATCAGCACTGCAGAAAACAGTGACGTAATCTGCTGAATATCAAGCTCAGTTCGGATACAACGGCGCCAATGCAGGCATATCAAAAACACTGCTGAATATCAAGCAAGTGTCCCCAACTTAAGCAAGCCAAAGGCAACAGCGGCAAGGAACCAAAACTCCAACAAATGGAGAAAAAACCTTGGGAGAAACCAGGCCTAGTCGGGGGGCCAGTTCTCCTCTGGCCAACAGTGAACACTTGTCCGATACTCAGGCAGAGTTAAGGGTCATTAAACCGATTTGGAATCGCAACAGTCAAAATATTTAATCTAGTTCCATCTAGTTTAAGATCTTTTTGATCACGCCGGTATGGGACGGTTTGTTGGGATATGTGCCACTAGCTGATAAGTCGGTAAGGTCAATAGTCAATATCATCTCGGTGAGCTTTGCACAGAAAGATGATTTAAGCGTCTTCCAAGGTTTCAGTGTGGATGAAAATCTTCTGGAAAGTCCTTGAAAACGCTAGTGTGGATGGAGAGCATTTTGAACCCAAACAGCGTTTTCAAATATAAATGCATTAGTATAGACGTAGCTTTGGAGTGGACGGAGGTGAAAATGTAGAGAAAAAGATGTGTTTTCTAATGTATTTGGATGATTGTCAATGTAGCCTTTTAATCCCAAAACGACTCCCAAAGTTGATTCCCAAGCATTTGTGTTGGAAGCTTTGTATAAAGTTCTGCGATTCGGCACAGTTTGGGCATTGTGTGGTGGTTGTAGGTGGTCTGGGTTTTTACTGATTCAGCATATTGTACTCCTGTGCACATCTGGAAAAATGGGAGGGGAGCTCTACCTTCTTGGATTCCCTTTTTGGCATCTGAGAAACGCAGTTACTTTGGAAATACTTGGATGTGTTTAGTGTGTGAGCCTCTGAGAAATGCTAATCTGCTGTGACATGTTAACGTAGCATGTGATCACACATGGCGTACGAGCGTGCGTGTCAGCGAGTCTGCAGGAGGTAAAGTAGTAAGCGAAGGTTGAAGATTCAACGTCTTAATGTGGCGTAAAGCACTTCAGCTAAAGAGCTTATAGCTTAGTTAGGATCTCGTTTTTTTATCTGCAGAGAGGGAGAAAGAAGAGGCATTAAAGTGAAAGATGGTTGTAGCTCTTCTCTAGAGGAAGGGAGGGATCAGGTGCTCTTATGTTGCCATGATGTTACCATGGGACTACAGTACGTTCACAGTTATGAAACGGTTTCTCGGGGTCAAGGCTTTATGTGGATATGTATCCACAGCAGTATGTCTGGTCACAAAGACAGTACACTATATTGATTTGGTCATTTATTATTATTATCAATGTTGTGCTGCTTTTGGTGGCTAGGGTAGAAAAAAAAACTCACTTAGTGCAAACTTTTGAATGGTGGTACACATTTGTATATGGTCCAATGTGTTTCATTGTTTTGATTGCGTATGCAAAATTTCTGATTGACTGACAGCTTGAGTTGTCTTTTTGCAACACTAATTAAATTTTTATGTTTTATGTGAGTGATGCACTGTAAAATTATTTTTGGAAGTTATAACTTAAACATGTAATGAATTAAATTAATTCAATCTGCCTTTGTAATTTCTTTGTAATTACTTGTGAAGTTTCCTAGCAATTTCTGAGTGAAAATTATAAATCGTAAATCCAAAATCAATTTTTATTCCAGTGTGCCCATGTAAAATGTGTTGTGGGTGGTTTCCAGGGTATTGCTATGCAGTTGCTATGCAGAAGATGTTCTTAGAAGGTGCATGTTGCTATGTAGTTATTCTGGGTTGATCCACACTGGCCAAATTTAAAATGGCCCCCTTTAAAATCCCTGACAGATTGGATGTTAAATATGTTTAAGGTTAATATTTTGTGATTTTTATTTATTTATTTATTTTTGTGAGCAAGCATGACTTGAGGCTTCATTTGTGTGTAGCACAACAGTCCAAAAAATCTCACATTTAGGGTTACAGGTTTGTTCTCTGACCCTAAATAGCAGAAGTAATAGTTATGAAATTCTTGCAAAAAGGGTTCATCAAAAACATATGGTCCTCATGTGTGTGCATGTGTATGTTAATGGTATTCTGCTTTTTTTTTTTTTTTAACTGTACTTATGACCATCTTTTTCCACTTTTGAAAGCTGTGTTTATTTGAATGTTTAGTCTTTTTTCCATTATCCAATGTGTGGAGGCTCAGACTGTTTTGTGGCTGCAGGGCTAAAGGCATCGAGGGCAGGGTGGAGGAGTGACTGAAAACGTTTTGTTAGCATGTGGGAGGGACGGTCCAGCAGCGTGGGGTTGAGTCTGGATGTTCTGGAGCGCTGCCAGGTGGAGTTGTTGGATAATTGCATCATTATCTCTGGTTCTCTGTGCATGAGCTCCTTCATCTCATTAGACGGCAGTAAAGTGGCTATACAACGGCCCCACTGCACGCTTCCTTGACAAAGCTTGTGCTCTTTAGCACTATTAGTTGTGCTGTGAAATTAATCATAGCTTTATCTGTGTTCCATACGTGTAAACTTTCAGCTTTAGTGTAATCTAATACATCATTGTTGCAATTCGAGGAGGGGAAAAATATTACTGTACTGTCAAAAAAGTAGTATCTGTGATTTTTTTTTTTTACATTACATTTAATGTTCAGGTTTAATAATGAAATATTAAAAATAATGAGCTTTGTGTGACTTTGTTTTATTTAATTTATGACTGTATTTGATTAATTTTTTGTTTTATTTTTTCACCTAAGTCCCTGGTGATTCCCACTTGCATTGTGATGTTACAAGGTGCGTGTGGATATCTCAGAGTGAGACGGACAGAATAAAGTGCCGAAGATTAACGCGTATCAATGAAGCATTTAGATTTAAACTCCATTTCTATTGGTTAATTATGTTCGTCCTCCTCTCTATGCAAACCAGCGGCCCCCTGAGGCAAGGTCACTGATTGGTTTTACCCAGTGAAGTATGGGCTGCACTGGATCGCCTCCCACTCTGTGCCTCATTTCCATAGCACTTCCTGAACATGTGCATATTGTTTAGGACAGGTGGAGAAGAGGAAGCGATATTTTCCCGAGAAGAAAAGATGAAACGCCGAGGCTCTTGTAATGAGGGGAGATGGGATTGAAATGGAGATGATGTTGTGAGGAATCCATTGTTGCAGATCCTGATCTCATAAAGAGGTTGATGACATGTAGCATGAAAGCGTTTAGTCACAGTGCAGTGGAATGGATGATGAAGGAGCCTGCGCTGCAGAAAGCTGTCACTTCCAGCCTCATGATTAATTCCCTCACAGTATAAGAGAGTCTGCAGCCACCACAGCGCAGAGAATCCTCTAAACGTCTGCATTTTGTTTTAGTGCGTTCATATAAACTTCCCAAAATATGCCTTGTAATGATGTTGGATATGAAAAAGAACCATGAGCTCCAAATACAGAGTCTCTGACGTGATGCAGGTGATCAGTGCAGTCATGCGTCGTGCCTTTGTTTGTATCAGTGCAGGTTGGTCGGCTTGACAGATTGCGAAGCCCCTCGGGGTGTGCGGCGTTAACAGTCTGCACATATGGCCGCTTGATATTTTAAGCATGAAAATTTAGGAACAAAATAAATGTGGAAGGCTAGGCATTAAAATTGCATGTGCTTCACATTCCCTTGGCTACTCAAAAGAGTATGTTTTGAATGTTTTTGTATTCTAACCAAATTTTAGGTGTTTTTTTTTCTTTCTTGGGTAACCCTGAAACTGTTTATATAGGACAATGATGCAATGCTATTTTTTTGGTCTGATCTTTTAATTTATTCAAAAATACATTAAAAATGCAATACATACTTGGATGAACACAAATCTTCAATGATGTGCATGTCTCTTAAAATATCAGATGATTTGATTTTTTTTTAAATGAAAAGGCAAGGTTAGTTCATTTATTAATCATTCATGATGTTTGAAAAAAAAAGTAAAAATACACTATTGTCTTGTTTTTGGAAGAGATCTCTTATGCTAGACTGCATGTATTTAATTAAAATACAGAAAAATCAGTAATTCTGTGAAAATATTATAATTTGCAATAACTTTTTAAATACATTTTCAAATGTATTCATGTGATGGCGAAACTGAATTTTCAAGCAGCCGTTTTTGATTAATTGAAAGTTAAAAAGAACGGCATTTATTAACAGCAAATATTTTGTAACATTATAATAAATGTTTTTACTGTCACTTATGATAAATTTAATTCATCCTTGCAGAATAACTAGTTTGGAAAATAAATAAAAAAAGCAATTGATTAAGATACACTAATTCATGGTGTCAGGACAAAAAATGTAATTGCACTTTGTTTACATCACATAAAATCTATTGTTTTTTTATTAGTAATGTTAGATTTTAGATTTTAACTGTTCCAAAAAAAACATTTTTCAAACTTTATCAAACCTGAAAACGTGACTTTCATTATAATTGTGGATGCTCTTATATTTTTATAATATATTTTATGACTTGTTCAGAAATTTTGTGTTCGATATCCTACAGTACGCATACAGTACAGCAAAAGCTGCCGTATTCAAACACACTTTCATTACACATTCATGTGCCACAGTTTAAGAGAGGCTTAAGACTAGATTTTATACTGATCTAGGATTTGAAGCTCTCATTAATAGCTCATGCGATTTGGGTTGAATTTCCTTTTGGGATCATTTTGTTTAAGTCATTCATTTCATTTAAAATTCATTTAGCAACACAACGAAACACTAGTGCTTGGGTATAAAAGTTGTGTTTGGTCTAGTATGCTGTGTAAATTGCTATAGTATGCACTGCTGTAGAGGGGTGGATCAAAGCTGCATTTGGGCCACTGTTAGATTAGTGTGTCAAAGACTTGTTTGGGAAGGTGCCTAAGCCCGTGTTTAGGACGTACATGTATGCAATCAGTCTCTCACACTCAGTGTAGTTAAATGTAGTAGACTGGCGGAGTTGAGTGGGTATGCTTCTGCTACTAAATATAGATTGAGGCAGATGTGGCGTGTGGAGGGAGGCCCTGATGTGGATAACATCACCTTGCCTGCCTCTGACGTGTGTAACATCCTGCTGGCCTGTGACTCAGCATCACCGCTGCAGAAACTAGGTCAGGGCCATCTGCTCAAGGGTCAGCGGCAACCCGAGGATGAGAGAATGACCGGAACAGAGAAGGATGGAGAGGAAAAGTCTGGAGGTTGAATAAGAGTGATAGTAAAGGGTTGCCGGAGTGAAATCCCAGCATTGAATAGTAGCACTATTGGGTGGAGATGTAGGGAATATCAAGAGTGAAGGTAAAAGAAGGTGGTGTCCATTTGATCACCTGAGTGTTTCACTCACAGGTGATGGATTATTTTCATTCTTTTCTGAATAAATAATTGATTATTGATAATTAATAAATAATCATCAGTTATCATTTACTGACAAACTAAGCATTATGATCATTAAAGTTTAAATTTGATTAGATATTAAAAAGCAATACATTGTGAATTTAAACTTTTTTTTTTTTTTTTTTTTTTTAAACCGCTTAACACACTAGCTTAGTGTATACCATATTTACATGTTATACTATGTTATATTATGTTACTTGTTATAAATTCATTTATTTTTTATCAGACATTATAAACAGCTCCCCCTGGGGTCCTAGGTGGAATCAACTCAGAACAGCTCGACAAAATTGTTCACTACACATTATTCTACTTTATTCAACGGGCAAAATGTTTTTTTTTTTATTTATATTTTTTAAATGTATTTAATTTATCTTTTCAAAATGTATTTAATTGAGATTTTTTTCATTTTTTTCATTTAATTTAATTTAATTTTTTATTATTTATTTAATTTAATAAAAAATTCTTTATTTTTCATTTTTAATTTTTTATTATTTTTTATTATTTTATTTATTTATATTATTATTATTTATTTATTTATTTTTTATTATTTTTATTTTATTTTATTTATTTTATTTTTTTTCCAGGTGTTGTACACCTCTTTGTATTGAACAAAGACACCTGTGTAGCTGCTCTGAAATTAAATTTCAAATTAGGTAAAAGCTGTAACTGAGTTGAAAATTGAGCATTGTATGTATATTATTCTCAGAAGATAATGGATTAACTTGCCTTCAACTTTGGACCATATTCACACATGCCCCCTAGTGACCATCTTGGAGAGATTTAAGACGGTGTCTGTGGTCTTGGCTCAGCTGGCTGCCGTTTGCTTAGTCAGAGAGCTGTTCTCCTTGAGGGCTCTGTGAGGACGACCACGTGCTTGATTTAGCTATTGCGTTGCATCAGCAAAATGAAAAACCATTGCGGCTGAGTAAGAGCGAGAGGCGGGTCTGTAGAGTTCTTGTTATCATGGCTGGCATGGTGCCACACCCCTGAAGTCTGTGTTGTTTGCATGGAGGGGTGCCATATTGACTTGTGAGTGCGCCCTGCTGCTGTTGTCCCCGCGTGGGGTGAGAGTGGGTTATATCACAGAGGCTTTAATCAAACCCAGTGGTGGAGCGACACCGAAACTGCAGCATAGTGAGAGAGACATAGTGTGGCAAAGGGTAAACGAAAGTGACAAATGCATCGAGATGATTAAAAAAGGAAGACAAGGACACAAGCATGGATTGGGGGGACAACAATTAAAGAGGAGAAAGAAAGATGGCATGAGAGTTCAGAGGAAGGAAGTGGCAGGAAGCAGAAGAATGAGGAGTTGGCCTTGCAAGCAGTGCAAGCACAACACAATTTTATTAGAAACGGGGCTTAAAGTTTCTCTAAGTAGTACATTGAAGTCCAGTAATTCTTTCTGCCATAGTTTGGCCTATGAGTAGAGAAGGTGTAACTTCTAATCAGAGGGTTTAAAATTTGTGACAGGATCTCAATAAGGAAACAAGTGAAGTTACACAAATTATATCCATCCAGTCTACTTGTACATTTTCCATCCATCCATCCTGTACATTTATTTTTTTCTACCATTCGTATCAGAATTTGCTGGAATCTCGTCACTTTGCATCTGGTTAATGCATGGTCTGGACTCTAAGGTCAGCATTTGGGTTAAAGGTCACAGGCGGGCACATTTACTGTATAATACAACCCAGGTCAATCGATTTCCACCTGCTTATACTACTTGTGCCTGTCTTATAAATCTCCTTTTGGGATGTCCTGAAGGAGCCAGACTCTTTAAGGTTTGTAAGGTTTGCCCTAATGAGGAAATATTTGTAAGCAGACAAACAATGATGCTAAGCTGCTTTAACAGCAGTTCCCATCAAGCATAGAATGGAAGCTAGTAGTGTTAATAGGCTGTGCTAATTAATTGTGTTACTTCGCACCGGGTGTTCAGAGTCTTAAAGCTTCTCTCTTAATCCTATCACAAGGGTCTGATTTGTTTGGTGTCGTGAAAGTTTAATTTGGTTGTCTGATGCTTGACTGGATTTTTAAGTAAATAATTGTATTATTAGTCCCCTTTAAAGGTAGGTATGTTGAGTCAAGCTATGTTATAAAGGGCTGAAGTAATTCAATGGCAATAAGAAATTGGAATAAGGAATTTAATTAATATTAAACTTTAACCAAAGAAATAAAAATCCATTCCCTGTTTGCTACTGTTTTGGATGATTTTTTTTTTTTTTTTTTGCAATATAAAGAGTGACACAACATTTTTTAGATTATTTGGGACTGAGACTGAAAAATTGACAAGAAATAGTATGCATACTTAGTATTCCTGTTATTCCATTGACTAAGCACCATTTTTTTATTGCTATGAAGACTGACCACTTCAAGAGTAACACTTTATATAAAGTGTAACGGTTTTTGACTTTCATTTCTTTGGCTTTGCGCCATTCAGCACCTGCTGCAGAAACTCAGACTCTCAGTGATTTCTGGACAATTAAAAACATGAAAATTAGGTATTGTCAGCTATATCAAATTTATTGCTACAAGTTTAGCTGTGGTTAGCACTCAAACTGTTTTTTTTTTTTCTTTTAATATGTATATTTTTATATGCAAAGCAGAATTCTCAGCAGTTTACAGTGTCACATGATCTTTCAGAGCAATTTAATGCATCCTTGGTGAAATAAAAAAAATTTTTTGTTTTGTTTAAATCTTACAATACCTAAGCTTTCTAACTGTGCTGGATATAAACTTGTAATTGTATGGGCAGATGTAGGACTTCTGAGTTCGGTGCTTCTTTGTGATCCCCCAAAGACGTTAATGCATTCACATACCCATAAAACACACTGATAACCCCAACAGTTGTCAGACACAACCATAAAGGCCAGTGAAGCTAAAAAGCCTGTCTGATGCCTGCAGTCAGAGAGGACTAATATAAATGACAGCTCTATCTGATCAACACTGCATGTCTGAGATGAATCATTCGAGGCATATTTTCTGCCCAGAGTGCTGGGAATCGATAAAAGCAATCTGGAATGTGGTAAACAATTTCACTTGCTACTTGAGAGAGATGTGGCTGTAAAGTGTCCCCGTCTTTTTTTATCTCGTATGGTCATTTACAATCCTCAGGATGAATGGCGATAGGCTGCGATTGTCATAAATTTGACCGCAAAGTATGTTCCTCTTTATAAATGAGGGGTTAATGTGCCATTGTGACTGCACTCATAATAAATGGCACTGCTACATAAACACATTAAAGGAGTTCTAATTTATTTTTTCAGTAATACTATTAAATTATTTTAAAAAAAAATTAAACATAAAATGAATTGACATATAATATCATTAGACTAAAATGTTTAATTGATTTACAGGCCCGTGTGAAAGAAATTTGTTCGCTGGCTAAACCAAATTTAGTTTAATTTTTTTTTTTAGCAATTTTTTAAACCTGAGAATTTTTTTACCATAATTTTTTCTCCCCATGACAGTAACCACAGAAGCTGGCATGGTGTTAAATACAAACAAACATACAAACTGGCTGTGTGCTTCTTCCAAATTTAGTTTGTGTGGATAATAAGTAGTTGCAATAATATTAAAGTTTAATCAAAAAATAAAATTCTGTACCAAATTTGCCATGCCTTTAATATTAATCATAATTTTGTATGAATATTTTATGTGTATATATGTATGTATGTATGTATGTATATGTGTACGTGTGTGTGTATAATATTATTTAAATGTATTATTTATTATTTAATTATTATTAAATAAATTCTGTATTATTTGTAGGAACACATATATGTATAGTGTTTGATGTATAATTCTGGTTGATTTGCTCATATATCAAGAACGATGAAAGGGGGTGTTCAGGCCTCAGTGTCTAGTAAGTGCAACAGTGCACAAATTTACAAGACCATTTTTATTTCCATAATTTGGAATGATTAGGAATGATCCTTTTAAGTTGGTTAGTATGTGGCACCAAAGAGAGCATTTACCTATCAGTAATTGTATGTGCTTGTTACCATTTACCATCAGTAGGGGGCGGCACACTTAAACGCCAAAGTTGGATGTGTGCTGCTCTGACCAGCGTTGCCATGGTGACAGGGCACAGTGTGATGCAGGCCAGGCGTAATGGAGGGAAACAGAGAGGGCAGTGTAGAGCTGAGAAAGAAACGAGAGCAGAATACCAATCAGATGCCTGTTTACAAACCTCATACCTGTTTTCCACACAGAATCTTGGACACATGGATCTACAGAGCAGAGCAGCAGCACGCTCTCTGGTTGTGTTTGTCACACTGTATTTGTAAATCATCACAACTGGTTTTTAACCTGTGAGACTGCATATTAGCCATTTTATAATTACTCAGATTTGTGATGCATATAATCCTTATAACCATCAGAGTAATACTTAAAATTCCAGCTCCCCCACCCACCCAAAGTTTAAATAGTTAAGATGAGTGTGAAAGTTGGACTGAGGGTGATATCTATGAGCCTCAGCAGACTGATCTGTCTAATAAGAGTAAAGCCGTGGTCTGTCCACAGGGTGCCTTTGAGCATGTTTTTAAATGATGGATAACTATGATCAAGCCTGCTGCCGTATGGTTTTAATAATAACAATAATAAAACATTTATAAAATAAGTGCCTTTTACTTTATTTTATTTTTAATATATATAATATATCTCTCTATATCTATCTATCTATCTATATGTCTATCTATCTATCTATCTATCTATCTATCTATCTATCTATCTATCTATATATATATATATATATATATATTATATATATATATATATATATATATACATACAAAAATAAAAGAAAAATAATATTTCAAGTAAAAAGGAATTGGATTGTGAATTTTTTATATGTACATAAATTATAGATTTAAAAAAAAAAAAAATTATATTATATTATTTAATTGTATTGTAATGTATACATACAAAATATTTCAAAATATGTTAATATAAACATACAAAAATATTGTCTAATAATTTAAGTTAAATAATGCTTTGTACTCCTTTAACCTGAAAACTGTTCGAATGGAATTTGAATGTGAATGTTTATATAAATTCTAGATTTTTTAATAATGGTAATGATAGTAATAGTAATATTACACCTTGTTTTGTAAGTATTTTATTATAATATATACAAATAGAAATAAAATGACACACATTACAAAATGTTAATATATACATACAAAAAATATATAATTGGGTTCTTGTTTGATTTATCTAAGTTAAATAGTGCTCTATATGCCTTTTAACCTGAAAGCTGTTCAGATGGATCTGGAACATGAATTTACATTGGACCAAAAACACTCAAGTGCCTTTAGACTGTGCTGGTTAGTCTGTGTGTGTGTCAGACACTTTCTTTACTTATCTGTCAGGCAGCGGTTTTTCCAAGAGCCTTTCTGTACAAAGTTATATTTCCTGCTTTCATGCCCAGGCAGAGAAAAATGCTCAGAAAGTAGCTTGACTCCAAAGAAATTTGCAAATCTGACAGTTCTTTCATTTTCCATTGCCAAAGCCAAGTGAGTAAAACAAGACTCAGTTCAGTTACTGGATTTCCTTTTTCCTAGAATTTAGAGCTGGCGTCAGTTGGCAGTGATGTTTCTGAGTGGTACCAGGACCTGTGTTCTCTCTCTCTCTCTCACTCTCTCACTCTCACACACGTTGTGTTTTCATTTTTTATTTGGACATTCCATAGGCGTAATGGTTTTTATACTGTACAAACTGTACATTCTGTCCTCCTACACCACCCCTACCCCTAAACCTACCCATCACAGAAAATGTTCTGCCATTTTAGATTTTCAAAAAAGATAATTCTGTATGATTTATAAGCTTGTTTCCTCATGGGGACCAAAAAAATGTCGCCACAAGATCAAAATTTACCAGTATTGCTATACCTGTGGGGACATTTGGTCCCCATTACGTAGGGAATACACGTCCACACACACACACACACACACTCACTTTCATCTCGCCGTTCTGAATGCCGGATGCTTTGCCTGATCCAGTAATCTCTTCTAAACACACTGTGCTTTAGTTTATTCTGATGGGCATTGAGATCCAGCAGGTAATTGAAGATACACTCTGGCAACTGAGACAGTTGTATTACACACTTGCGTACATGCAGATACACATAAATACGCTGGAATTAATCCAGCATGCTTTGGCTGTCTGTGTTAAGTGGGCGCTCGCAGTTGGGAGCTTATCGGTATCTCTGCCAGGTGCAGTTGGTTCCCTGGCAGTTTGTTCTCTAAGTATCTGTTTTAGGAGGGATTTGGGGCTCGGACACCAAATGGTGTCCCCCATACCCCAATGTGCAGACACACATGCATTAATATACTGTACACCTGACTTATCTTTCCTTCTGAACCGCCAGCTCTTGGCCTGTGTTTGGAGAGTGGTGGAGTATAATGGAAACTGTTAAAAAAAAATAAAGGATCAATAATATAGTGCTGCTACTTGGTCATCTTCATACAGGATTATGGACACACTGAGCAAGAAGAAACCAGTCAGGCTTGTAAGATAAGATGTGCATCATTGGGCTGTTGTAATTTCTGTCTAGAGGGTCTGCATAAATCAGCAGAGAGTCGGCAAAACGAAGCAGAACCGCCGGCCTCACAACAGATATCATATGGCAGTTTGAAAGCTGCAAGATGAATTAGGTGCTCCAAAAACTGATTTGCTTAATAAACAATAATCCACTTAGAAAACATTGTTAATTCCTTTCTGTTCAGGAGTCATTTAGCTGTGTTTGCCTTATTCACTTTGATTTTGTGGCTCTCGGTGTGCGAGTAATGTAGTTATCATTGGTTTTAAGATATGCTGCCCTCCCCGTTTAAAAATATCTTGTAATCATATTTTCTTCATAAAACACTTGTTTCTTCAAAAAGGTGCTTTTAGCTCCATTCTTTGCCCTGCACTAAATCCATTTCCATATCACTCACAATGCACATAATAAGATTATATCTTATGTAATCTACTCACTGTCTGTAAAAAGTGCATGGGTCTGAGTAAAAACACACCTTAAACATTTCAGTAAACTACATTTATTTATTTATTTATTTATGTATTCACCCTTTTGTATTTACGAGACCAAGTAACGGTACAATAATTTAAGGAGGCAATATTCCAGATCAGGGAATGTGACAGGATTTTTACTTCAATGAAATGAATGTACTATAATTTAGTTTGATAATGTTTTTTATTTAATATTTTATATTTTTATGTTTATTTTTAGGATTTTATGGTACTAAATTATATTTATGCAGTAATTATAATCCATATATTCGCTTTTTGTCGTAAATCTCGATTGCTTTGGAGCACAGACTTAAGTGTGGTCTCTTTTTAAAGGTGACACTTGGCAGATTATTGCTGAAGTGAAAATGTTTGATAAAAGTGAAGTCAAAAAGGTACATAATTTTACTTTTATTGTTATAAAAAATGCACAAAAATATTATTTTCAATTTTTATATGAAATATATATTTTCCAAAACACATTTTACTCTATAACTGAATTAAATCTAAATCTAAAGTTGTTTTCCAAATTTGAACTTTATATCTCAAAAAATTAGTTTTCAGTAAGATTTTCTTTGGCCGCAGTACCAAAAGTTTCCACTAGATGAAATTAGTATCCCATTCTGTTCTAATGTGGTGTTTTTTTTAACTGTCGAGGAGTACAAGTGTGACTATTTTATTCAGGGCCATTTAACCTTTTTGAATCATGTCCATGTTTACCAAGTTTAGGACCAATCTGATTAAGTATATATATATATATATATATATATATATATATATAATAAAATGTTTTGGTAAAAAATGAGTGAAGAGCACGTGGTTATCTATTTATTATTTTTTAAGATTTTTGAATTTTGAAACTTTCACATACTAGTAACACATTTTGTACTCATTAGTTGTGAATGTCCACTCCAACCACAGGCCATGACAGTACCTGACAGTACCATAGTAAGCTACTGCAAATCCCAATTACTGTCCTTATTAAAAATTTGTAAAATAAGACAAGACTTTGTTTTCACTTCCTACACATCTCTCTGTCTTGACATCCCTTGGAGCTCAGATCTCGTCAGGTTTAACGCTGGTAGGCCGGGAGTCCACTGTTGCTGTTGAGTCCGACTAGTAAGCAGCTAATTGGAATAAAGTGAGTTTGGAATGATGGATGGGGGTGGGTGTGTAGTCTGGCTGCTGTAGGTTTGAGTAATGACTCGCAACCTGTTGCAGGGATTAATTCACAGCGGTATGCCGCGGCGCGAACATCAACGCCAGACTGCACACACCAACGCAACAGGAAGTTTCACACTTGCATATTATTCCCGTTTTAGTTCTGAAAAAGCAGTCTAATGGCTTTCGCATCAAAATGTATTTTTAGACTTGGATGTGGCTAGATTAAGAAACGATCCTCCAGAGGTTCAATTAGAAGAGAAGAGCTCGTTTCTGACCTTCTAGCTTGAACATTGCCTGGCAGAGCTGTTACTTGTTCTACAGCTAATTGTACAGCCTGCTCAACACGGCAGCAATAACACGAACTGTACATTTTTACCTTACTGTAATGTGAGCATTTTCAGTTTTAAATGAGAAACCTTGTAAAAATATCTGTGCATTTTTCTGAATGATTAAAGATCCATAAATGTTCTGAATATTAAATGTACTTTTGTGAAAAATATTGAAAGCATTTCTCTAGTCATTATATTTTCAACACACATATGACGAGAGTACGTTTTGAATTATTTTTGTATCAATTGTACAGCCTGCTCAAGCTGGTAACGATGGCAAGAACTGTACATTTTTACCTCGCTGCGATGTGTGCAACTGAAGATATCTGATGTTTTGGATCTGGTTTTCAACTCTTAAATGTGAAACGTCGCTGAATGGACGATTGCAAAAGCTCTTTCTGTTTTCCTGAACAGTTAAAGTTGCAACAAGCATAGAAACAGATCTTTTCTTCCATATTATGATGTAAATTTAAGTGAACAGATTATTGAAAACTTGGGCTTGGTTTTATCTATTGCTTGTTGATCGGATGGAGGCAGATCTGAATGCGAGCTTGTAGTTGATTTTAAGATAGGGGCGTGGTTTAAATTGACTAAATGATTGGAGAACAATTTTATTTGGTCAAAATTAAAAACCTATGGATCGATAGATCAATAACATGCATTTAGTGACTACTTTGGATTTGTAAACCACAACATTTCATTTTGTAAAAATGTTTGCTTAATTTTTGTGGTAATTATTATTAGTTTGAACACACTATGATGAGAGTAAAAATAAAAGAGTATTAAATTATTATGAAAAAGGAGAATGAAAATGGGTTTTTAACATTTCTGCAAGATTATTATCCATTTCAGGGATGAAATTGCTACAAGTGCCCGTTTTTAAAAGCGTGTGTTAGTTGATTTTGCTTTTTCCACATCAAATTGGCTGTTTTCTTCCTGAGTTGTTAAACCGTTTTGATCTCATAAGTGCCCCCTTCGGATGGTTTATTTGGACTTTTTCTTCCATTCATCTCTTCGTTTCTTAGAGTTCAATGCAGAAGTGCTGATGTGGTATCAGACTCCTCCAGTCTACACTTATCTTAGTCAGTGCGCTGTACGGAGGTAATCCTGTATTCCCGAAACCCCCACAGGAGGGACCGCATTGGAAATCACAGTGGTTTAGTGTCTACGTGATGATTTAGAAATTGTGAAAAATCTCCACAGATTGATCACGGCCTGTAAGTCGCAGGGTGTCTCCATTTGTTCTTTTAGGATGCAACATGGTGTTCATGAGCATTTGTATCTTCTATGAACCCTCTATGAGCCCAGATTGGTGTAAACTATTACTTGACAGTCTCTGCTGGTTTATGTCACCTAAGTTTGCATTTGAATGAAAGCTACTAGGACATTTGGGGCCCGAAATCCTTTGTATCACCATGACAATCAATTATGTATGTTCATAAAGTTTAAAAATGCAGTCTCATTTGATCAACGACTACAGACTACAGAGTGGGCGAGAGAAAACTGAGAAACTGATTACATCATTAGGCCTTAATGAGACTATCCATTCAAAGAAATTCTCCAGAAGTGCAATATTCCCATTAATCTGGTAAAGGGAAATCCCTGGAGTCTCTTGTACATGTGAGAAACCGAGAGTTTGTCGGGAGGCAGTGATCTGGCATTGGTGCGGGCACCCAGCGGAACCACATTAACACATAAACAGCTTTTGGCTATTGGCATCTCTTTGAAATGGTGCTGGGTAAGCGATCTGTGTCTTCTAAACAGATGGTGGAGCTGAGGGTGGGAAATGTTTCACATGGCCCACTCTATTGCTTGCACTGGGTTGAGGTGGCAGCCAGGTATCCCCATGAGTGTGAATGGAGGTGTGCTACTATGTGTTAATGTCTCTCGGATTACAGTTTCACGCCCATGCTCTTCGATTAATATGTTTGTTTGTTTTGTTTTTGTTTGTAATTTATTACATTGAGAAACATAGTTGCCAGACATACTTCCTTTCAAACGTTCAACAACAATTGTAATCCATTATGGTTCATACATGTTCATTCATGTTGTTTAAATGTTCAAAGATTTTTTTTTGTTTTTGTTTACGAAAGAAGTCTCTCATGCTCACCGAGGCTTTTATTTGATTAAAATACTGTAAAAACAGTAATATTGTGAAATATTATTATGATTTTAATTACTCCAGTCTTCAGTCACACGATCCTTCAGAAATCATTCTAATATTCTGATATACATTATGTTGCTTTTTTCAGGGTTTTTTTTTTTTTTTTTTTGATGAATGGAAAGTTCAAAACAACTTTTATTTGAATTAGACAATTTGGAAAAGTCTTTGCCGTCACTTTTGATGAATTTAATGCACCCTTTCTGAATAAAAGTGTTAATTGCTTTTTTTTTTTTTTTTTTTTTTTTTTAAATATAACTGACCCCAAACTTTTTAGTGGTAGTTTTTTTTTTTCATTTTTGCTCTCAAAATCTCCCTAAGCTCCTACTATTTGGAACCATTTTTTGTGGAATTTCCCCTAAATACAATACAATAAATACAGAATACAAACCTGTGTTCTGGTCGTTGTTAATACAATACTATAGGAACGCTCAGAAATGCTCTTTCGACCACAAATATGTACACAAATATTTTAGACATTGTTAGTTGCATTAGGCACTAGCAGGAACTTTTATCCAGTGGTAGTGAAACAAAAGAGTCAGAAGCATACTGCACTACTACAGATGTCTACTGAGTTTGCCTATGATTCCGAATCATTAACACGTGTCTTCCCCTTTGTTTTGCAGGAAATAAACTCAATAAAGACCTGAAGCACTACCTGAGCCAGAGGTTTCCGAAATCCTCCGCCGACTATGAGCTTCAACAAACCATACGAGACAACCTCTACCGCCATGCTGTGCCTTGTGAGTATTTTTATTTCTTCTTTCTACTTTTCCTCATCTTTCAGAGCACCCAATTCCAGTGTACAGCCTATTTTGTGTACTGTGCTCTTCGATATTGCTCTATTTCTCCCCATTTTGCTAAAGTTCATATGGAGAAGGTGTGTGTGCAACAAAGTGATGTCTGTACTGTTTGTACTGCGGCGGTGGAAGGGAGGACTCTGCAATATTCACAGAAATCCTCCTTTCGATCGAGTAGGTGGCAGCCATGTTCTTGGAGAAGTGTGATGAAATAGTGTGTGTTTTTGTATTTGTGTAGAGGAAGAGTATTGCATACGTTCTTGTTGAGTGGACGTGTTTCAGTTCTATAAGACAGATGTTTCTAGTAGTCTATATATAGATTTTTCCCTTGTGCATGTGTGACTAGAACCTGGCAAAGATTTTAATGTATTTCAATCCAGTTATAATGTACATTACTGATACTGTAATACTGCAATTTACACAATTTCATGTACATGTATGTTTATAAACAAATTGAGTTTTTCATGAATATATGATTTGACACTAAAGCTCTGCTTTTTAAGAAATCATAGATACTATTCTCAAAAAAAAAAACATCAAAGCTGTTCTAAAAAGTAGACAGCAACATTGTTCTTTTGATATGATCATGTCAATCCCAGAATGCATTGCAAAGAAATTTAATCCTAGAATGAACTGCAAGGAAAAAAGGTAACGTTTTTTTGAAAGTATAGTGCTTTATGTTAACATCTGTTAATGGATCAGCTAACATGAAATAACAACCAGCAATACTTTAACACCACTAATTATTATTCTTGGTTAATGTTAATTTCTACATAAACTGAAATCAGTACTTTTATTCAGCAAGGATTCATTGAACTGATCTAAAGGAACAGACATTTTTAATGTGATAAAAGCTTTCTATTTCAAATAAACACTGTTCTTTTGAACTTTCTATCCATCAAAGAGTCCTAAAAAAGGTGTCCGTTTTCACAAAAAATATTATGCAGCACAACTGTTTTCAACATTGATAATAATAAGAAATGTTTCTTGAGCACCAAATCAGTATATCGAATGATTTCTGGATCATGTGACATTTAAGGCCGGAGTAATAATGCTAAAAAAATCACACTGGCACCAGAAAGAATAAATTACATTTTAAAATAGATACCTTAATGCATGTTAATGATTACAAAATGAACCTTATTGTAAAATTTTACTAGAGAAACAGAGAAAGTGAGAGAAAAATTGATTATAAATATACTTTTATTTTTAAAAAATTTCTTTTGATGACAAAACGATATTGAATGAGAATGCAAGGCACGTAAAAATGACTATTTCCGACATTATTTGCATATGCTGTGTAAATTTTATGTACAAAGTTGTACGAGTTGTTTAAGTTGTTGTTTCCTTGGTTATTAGCTTAGCAAGATGCTAAAGTCACACTCTGCGGCGCAGGAGACGTGACAGTTTATTTCAATGTTTGATGTTCGCATATCGCTAAGACGACAAAGCAAAACTCTAGCATTACATAAGGCAAGAGACAGCAAGGCAGATCACTGGATTTTTGCTACAGATTTGCTGACATATTTCTCTGTGCTTTGTAATAAGTCATAATATTTGTAGCAGCGCTCTCAATGCTGTCTAGTTGAAAAGAAACCACCGCTCAGCTTTAAACTGTTTAGATGGTGAGTTTTGTGTCTTTCTACAGTTAATAGAGTTGTAGACCGTCTCCGATTAAACACTCTGATCCATTAGCTGATGTGACAGAAAGTGAGTGGCCGTGTGTGTTTGAGAGTGATTGATAGACACGAGACAGCTGGAGGGACAGATGGGAGGGAAGGACCGATTAAAGTAGTGGGCTCCATCTCGCTTCTCAACTTCATCACTGTTTCATGGATACAAAAACACAGCCGTGGCCTCCCAGAAATCAAAGCCACCCAAATGTGTGCAACTTGAAAGACAAAAATCATTGCTTTAGATGTGAAGTGTGACATTTCTGCCACTAGTGGCACCAAACTGAATTGGTTTGGTTGAGCAATGGGAGACGGGGTAAGGGTTGAGTTTGGGATTGGTTTAGAAACAGATTGGTTTAGAAATTGCACGCTTCACCTCTATGTAGATTGTGGACAGTGAGGACAGATGAGATGTGTGAAAGAGGCCATCTATGTGAAACTGGAGCGGCCACCTCTGAGGTGGGTTATGTGTCCAGATGCTCCAAATTCAACAGTTCAGCATTTGGGACTCTTCATGTAACAGCAGCTCATGCCGATCTGGGATCAGTGTTTATCTGTCGTAACAAATAAGATGATAGGAGTGCCTGGAGATGATTTTATATCACTATACTTAATCTAGATCATGTTTGATGTACATAATGTGCATGTGTATGGATCTACTTACTGTCATATCAACCACTTCGATGTGAAAACTGATTGTAATCAGCCAGTTGCATACTGTATGATATTACCACAAATTTTGCCTCCCAGGCACACCAACTGTTGAAAAGTTTGTAGTCGGTAAGCATTGATTTAAAATAGAAGTTTTTTCTTTACTGTCTTTAGTGTGACTTTTGGTTAATTTAATGCATCCTATCTGCATAAAATTATTACTTTCTTTAATTAAAAAATAAATAAATAAATTGACAGACCCCAAACTTTTGAATGGAAGTTTAGATGAAGGATTAGTTTCGTACTGTGTCAAAAGACTGAAAAGATTAATATGTGTCACGTGATTCTAAGAATTCCATTAAAAAAAAAAATTTATAACAATAAAAACCTGTTTTACTCTCCTTGCCGAATGTACAATCTAACTCACATTCTTACGTTTATTCGCAGTTTGTTCCATCGGGATGAAAGGATGTACGTTTTAGTATCCGGTTTAATGGAGCAGTTTGTATCTTGCTGTCAATTACCTGCTAATTTTACATGACTTGGTGCTGGTGAACATGACAGCAATGAGTCAAGTTTGATCAGAGCTTGTGTGTGTGAGGGTCAGTTGGTGCTTATACATGAGGAATGTGGAGGGGTGCAGCTGTTTCTTTTGTGCACTGATGGGCCGAGCAGCTCGTTGCCTCACCAGGTGGCCAGTGGCAGGGAGTGTGTATAATGATGTGTGCGTGTGTGTGTTTGTGTTGGGGGTGTAATGGCCGGCTGGAGAAGAGTGACAATGAAGGCAAGTGACCCTGAGATAGGACTGCATGTCACTGATACATTTAAAGATACAGAGGCAGATTCAGCTGTCATGATGTGCGTCTACCCTGACCAAGGTCTGCTGTCTCACAAAGTTTGCCAGTGTTACTGTGAACTGAGTCAAAGTGGTGTTACTGAATCAGTAACTGATTTTTTTTTTCTTTTTCCATAGCTCTCTGAAAGCTTTCTTGGTTAGTCATGACATTCTGTGGTCAAATATTTTTTTTCCCAGGCAACATAGCTGTGGTAGTTTAATTATAAATATTATTTGTAATCTTTTGCTTCTCAAATTATTAATTCATGAAAATATTTTGGGGAATATATATAAGTGTGTGTGTGATTGAGATGGATATATATATATATATATATATATATATATATATAATGTGTATATATGAACATACAAATACAAATAAAAACTGTTATTATCATTAAGAAATTTAGTTATTTTAATTTTTCAATGAAATTTGTGTCTATCCAAATGATGTATAAATTATTATTATTTTCATATGTGTATTATAAATACAAATTATATGTCAGTATTTATTAATAATAATAATAACAACAGTAATTTAGTAATATTATTAACAATCAAAATAATAACATTAAAATATTAACATAATAAATGATACTTAATAATTGTTGTTATTATTATTATTATTACAATAATAATAACAATAATATATATATTTTTTTTCATTACATATAATTGAACATTTCGGTTCAGTGAAATTACTCCATTCATGTACAAAAATGAAATGAAAAGTGTATTTACAAGCCTACAGACATGGCACCAGTGATAATACGTGAACAAATGTATCTTTTAACCTTTCTTTATGAAAAGCAGACACATATGCATTTTGTTGAGCCATATTGAAGCAAAATAAACTGCTACTAATGTAAAATGTCCTGATTTGGGCTATAAATCCAGATGTCCAGTGCACATTTCATTCTGCTTCTGCATCTCAGAGTGTTTTTGTTGCGTTTTTGTTTTGTTTTCCCTTTCTGTTTCTCTCATATTTCTTCCAAACCTCAACTCTAGCAGCTAGAAACAGGTGCCTATGAAGTAATTTTGTGGTCCTGCAAACATTTGATTTCTCTGATTGTTGTCCTGTGATGTAATAGTAAGGAACAAAAAGCTGTGCCCTTTGTCTTTTCCTCATTTCGCGCTCCAGCTTTTCATATCACCGACACCGTCAACATAACAGATGCCGCTGGAACAGTGCTCCCTCCCTTAGTGTTTTCACATTTCCTTCTCAGTCCCTCTGTTCGCGTCTTCATCTATCAGTCTATTTAAGCCTCCCTGTGGTTAGCCAGCCCCTGCTTGCCCTCTCTCGCTCCCCTCCTCTCTCCTGCATCCCCACACACCCCCCCCCCCCCTCCACACCCCCTCTTTGGCTCTCTCACTCCCTCCATCCCTCCATTTGTTTTTCTGCTCGGTAGCAGACAGCAGGATTGCAGCTGAGGACAGGTTGCTGCTGCGTTTTCTCGCCAGAGAGAAAGAAAGGATTACCGTCTGGAGGCTGCACTGTGGCGAGGCAAGTCCGTCTTATTTTTCTGCATGCTTTCGGTCGCGTTTCGCTCTATCTTCTGAGATGCGGGAAACGGATTAGAGGGTTTGGGGGGTGATGTATGTGGCTTAGTGCGTGCAGTGGATGCTTCATATATAGGCTAAAGGGTTGGATTGGGGGTGGGGTTGTTGTGGGGGTGGGGTCGGGGGTTGTAGTGGGGTTGAGTCAGGGGAAAGAATACGAAAAAAAGAGCGCAAGATCGAACCCTTCAGTCACATCTCGTTCACAGGGACAGATGGCTCCTAGCTGAGGAACTTTCTCATCAATATGATTTATTTTCAATCCATTGTCTGGAGTCCCTTTGGGGCACCGAGTTCATTTTTCCTCTGTGAGCGTGCGTACGCGCATATATATACGTATATATGTGTGTGTGTGTGTGTGTGTGTGATGGAATGATGATGTGGCAGAGGGAGTACGGTACACTGAAGGGCCATCACCCTTGATGTAATGAGCAATGATCAACTCATCACCTGAACAAAAGCGCCAGTGTCGAAGCGGCGCAGAGAAATTCAATTTGTCACTGCCCTTCGCACCACAGTTCGTGCTGTGGATCCCTCATATGCTGCCTCAGACAGGTTACTGCCCAGTCATATGCTGTCTTCTTATGTTAGGCATCACAAACATTGTTGCTAGGTAGATCTCTGCATCTAAGAGAATGTATTTATTCATTCTGTGGCTTTTAGCGTTCATTATTTCAATCAAAATCGGATGTTTTTCAGCCTAATATGCAAGAAAACAAATGCAGCTTAAAACTGGCATCTTTCATTTGAGCTAATTGAGATAACATAGCATTCACGGCCACTGATGACTGTGGGAGCTAGCTAATTAGCATTTAGCATGTGTACTACTCTGTCTGCAGACGAGCAAAGCGCTTCAACTACAGGCTTGGAGACAGGCTAGATCTGAAGAGCGCCCCGGTCGCAAGTCAGCTACGATTAGCAGACAGAAGAGAGATAATACCTGCAGGGAGCCGAGGGCTCTCAGTAGGTAGGACCGACGTTCGAGTGAGTTTTAGCATTGACAGTCTATGTCTGGATCGTATGATTTTTGCATAATGTCACTAAGTTTAATACAAAATGCATTTTTTTCCCCTGCCCTCTAAAAGGGCTATTTGGAGGTCTGGCCCTCTCTGTTTGGGTTCGTCTTGAGTTTCCAGGCTCCATTTTGATATGTCAGCTCAAGGTTGATATCACTGAGCAAGCATATGTGGGCGGCATACTGAGAAATTCGACGAAATCTGGGCATGTTCAGAATCCAAATCCCGCTCCACGTTTTCTTTGGCTAACACCTTGTTGAGCGTAGACAAGTCTTGCGATTTGGCTGTTCTTGGCCTGAAATGCCCATTTGCTCACAGCACTTGACATTCTGAATTCGAAAGCATTTTGTGAATTCATTTGCAAGTCAAAAGCGCCCTCAGAATGTGTTGATCACCGTGAGAGTGGACAAACTAGAGACCAACATCGAGCCTGTCCAGGGGGCACTGCTTGGATGGGCGGATTTAAAAAGAGGTTTGAGGCACAAAAGGAGAAGAATGCCTCTTCAGATACCACTCCATTCATGTGCTGCTTCTGAACAAGAAAGACCAGGGCTGGCGATCTGCAGCAAGTTGCCCAATTTTTTTTTTTTTTTTTTTAGATGTCCTTCAGAATCAAAGATTGGAATTACTTCAGGAACACTAAAGTATCTTCAACCTAGTGCTCAATTGTCCCTCGTCCACGTGAACTAGCATCTACTTTCCTTCCCCTTCCTAAACACAATCATTATGAACCGACTATTAATTTCTAAATTAAAGGCATAGTTCACCCAAAAATGAATGATCTGTCATCAAACCCGGTGGAACACAAAAGAAATTTTGAATAATGTTACTGTCCGTACAGTAAAAGTCAGTGAGGTCCAGGATAACTCTGAAAAAGAGATATTTTATAATATCTTCTGTGTTTCACAGAAGAAAAAAAGGTGTAGTAAATGATGACAGAACATTAATTTTTAGGTAAACTGTTCCTTTAATCATGCAGCCAATATGGAAACATTCTAAAGAAGGAAGTTTAGATGCACACTAAGGCCTTTACATTCAGTTTTTGACACAACAAAGCATCTCCGCTATTCTTCGGCAGTCGAAAGTTTGTATTATGTAAAAGGTGAGCTTAAAATCCGAATCACAGCTCCACGGGGCTGAGAAGATGATTCACGCTGAGATCCACCTAGAAATAGAATCTCATACACAGGCTACAGGACACAATGTTTCTGTCATTACCTCTGGCCTATTTCCTCAGGGTTTCATCTGTAGATGCGTGCTTGTCCTTTTGCCACTGTAATCATTCAGCTCGAGGGTTAAGAAAGCAAGAGAGGGAGTTTGAGAGACTTGCTTGAGATATATGCGAATTGTTTGATGGATGAGGGAAGTAATTTCGTTGAGTGGCTATTAGTGGTCAAAAGGCCATTCAAAACCAGATTCTTTTGATTTAATTTATTTTCAAGTTCACACATACATTTTAAGCTCATTTGAAAAATGGAGAACAATATGTGGATTTTGGTCCAAGCTAATGAGATGTCACACACCTATAAAAGACAACAAAACATTTAAAAGGACAGTTCACCCCAAAATGACAATTTTGTCATCATTTACTCATCTTGTTCCACACCTGTATACTTTATTTCATTGTGGAACATAACAGTTCAAGTTCAAATGCACTTTTTAAGCACAAATGAAAGATGGAGAACAATGAGTGTATTTTAGTCGACGAAATGCTGCCATCGTGTTGTTCCAAACCTTTTGTTCTTCTGTGGAACACAAAGATATTTAGATGAAAGTCTCAGTGTTTTTGTCCATACAATAAAAGTCAGTCAGGTCCAATGTTATTTTGAACTTATTTCTGAGTGAACCAAAATATTTGGTGGGAAATAATGTTGGGAATGACTTGTTTTTATCCATTGAGTTTTCATGGAATCATGGATTGTTTGCTGTGATTTTACTGTTTTATATTATTTTCCCCCGCCCACATGGCCATGATTACATCATCAGAAAAATAGTTTTGGGGGCAAAACATAAATATTTTTTAACTGGTAAATTGTTCACATTTAACACCAGTAGCACCAGAATGTCATACAGTAGATTTCAGATCTATAAATTCTATAACTACTTTTTTTTTTGGTGGAGGCTTAATAAAGGGAGGGAAATGACACCCCCAGAAGACCCCCCCCCCCTTCTTCCGACCTCTGACGTATGCCCCACTGGCCTGTTGGAGTTAAACAATAGTATTGTATGCATGCACATGGCTGGCCTGACCAGCCCGATTTTGATCTGCTAAATCTCATTCATCCTCTAATCCCCATCCTAGCCCACCATTTGATTGCCTTAGTCACGTTGTATTTGTGTATGTACTTGTGTGAGCTAGAGAGTGTGCACGTCTTCTTTGCAGCGGGAACCATGTGTGTATCTGTCTGCAAGTGTGTGTTGGAGGAGGAGGAGGAGGAGGAGGGAAGATGTGGGGACAGAGAGAGAGAGAGAGAGAGAGAGAGGTGGGCGGGCGGAGGTGGATGAGTGTGAGCCTGAAGACGTTTAGCTCAGATGGTGTTTTCTGTGCGAGCCCCTCACATTGGCTAAGCTTCAACGCTGTGCTGGACGACCGCTTTACAGAGATCGAGATTGCGAGGAAGAGGAGGAGGAGGGACGACAGACTGGGCAGTGCTAGCTGAGCTACAAGCATCTGATGCTCACCGGAACAGGATTCTGTGAATTTTTTTTTTTTTTTCTGCTCTTTTCTATTGGATTTCGTCTGGTTGTGCAAGATCTTGAGTGCATTGCATCCATTGGAAGTAGCGGCTGCGAGGTTCTCTGCTAAGGTAATTTAGCAACCCCCCAAACATCACCTGGACTCTTTCCGGGGTTTGACAATGGGGGGTGGGGAAAGAGGGCTGGGAAAAGAGTGACAGAAAGCTGGAAGCAGCAACGCAGCGAACGCAGCTGCATATATGAGCGTCTTGAGGGATGTGAAAGGATGTGATTTTTTTTGAGGATGGCAAAATGGTGCACCAGAGATGCCGCGGTCCATGTTAGCTGCTGGAGCGCGTGTGTACGTGCCTGTCTGCTTGAGCGAGCTGAGGTTGAATTAAGCTGTGGTCACTTGACGTGTTGGAGGCCATTATGTTTGGAGTTGAGCAGTGTGGCAGGCGTCTCTCTCCCAGCCCCCCTCCCATCCACACCAGCCCCATGTCTGTCTCTCCGCTGCAGCCGCTGTCTTCAGCCGTATCTGTGTCTGAAAGGCTTTCTCATGCTCTTTTTCTCTCGCCTTTTCATGTAAGCTCAGAAAAGATGCCGATTTTGAAAGGTTCTCTGTATCTTAGTGTCATTTTAGGTTAAATAGCTTCATACTCTGGCTCATAAATGGCAGGCCGTTGTTTAATGGGTCTTAGTATCTTTAGATGATTTGAAGATTTGAGCCAGGTAAAGCTGAAGCTGGGAACAGGCCTGGTGTGTGTGTGTTGCTATTGCGTGGCATTTCTGCTGTAAGCTCGGTTTTGGTGTGTTTTTTAGACTCCATCAAATCAAATCTACTCAGCTCATCAAAGCATTGATCGATATTTTCGGCAAAGCATTATTTGGTCTTGATGCATTGATCAGTGATTTCAGCACAGACATCATTGACCGGAGTAGATTGGTTTTGAGGGAGTCTATGAATGCTAAAACTGAGCTTTGTTTTGAAGTGGATCTGCAATTGGAGGGTCTTTTGGGGAGATATGTTTACAGAAAGCAACTCCATTTTGCTAATGGGAATATGTGGGGTGGAAAATGCCAGAATCGGGGATCTGTGTTGTGGATTAACCCTTTGGTGGGACAGATGGTTCTCTCTCCCACTGAGCCGGAAGGGCTGGCTGTCAACATCAACATGGGCGCACATCCCCTAGCCTTTCCCAGTCATGTGTCTTCCCTTTCCCAGTGTCTCCCCGTTCCAGATTTCCCAAAAACGGGGAGCATGAGATGCCAAAAATTCTCCTTCTCTTTCTCTCTCTTTTAAACCTGGTTTGGTTTGTGTATGAATGTAAAATGAACCCTTATTAACATTACCAGTGTAAACTGTTATGTCATTCAGTGTGTTTTGATAAATCTGTAGTGATCTGTCAACACTTTGCGGGCATCAGTCACACAGAAGAGAAGGTAGAGGCCCTCAAACGCCTCTGCTGTGACAGGACTGTCAATATCTTATATCCCTTTGAACTCTACTGACGTCGCCTCCAGCCTGTACATGCCATTTATTGGTGCTTTGCCTTTTGATTAATGTTTCTGACAAAGTATAGGTGCTTTCAGTGTTTTTTCTTTTTTTTGTATTTCAAAAAATCTTTCTTCTTGTCCGTGTCAGTTAGGATAGGCAACAGATGGTGTGAAGAACTTAAGTCACTTGTCAAAGGATAATTTTTAATTTTTTTTTATTTATTTATTTATTTTTTTAAATCTTATTGGTTTTACTATTTTACAGAGAAAATACTACAAGGTATTTGGAGCCCTGCTCGTGGTTTCAATCTTAATGGAAACTGTGGCCTTGCAAAAATCATCTAAACATGCTTTCTGCAATGTGAATCCAAGGCCACACTTCATTCCAGTGTGAGGAAAAACTGGTCTAGTATTTCAGTTTGAACTGAAAGTTAGGTTACAGTGTTAAATGCCATTTTTATTGGTTACACGTTATAGTAGTGTCCAAGTTACACTTATAACCTGGTAAATATAGATAACTGCAATAGCAACAAGGTATATTGAATTACAAACAGCTACACATAATAATTTACACATTAAGACACATTATTCACTCATTTTACTAATATTTTTTTATTAGTCAGAATTGATTGATTTCCTTTCTTTTGAAAGATAGGATCATGGCTCGTGTGTGTACAGTGAGTAGTTATGGTGCAGTGGCTATTTGTGTTGTTCTAAAACCAGAGAGCCTTCTTTATAAAACTGTGATGAATGGAGATACACCAAGGATATGTGTTTTATCAGGTGTAAATGACAGTTTGTCCCAGCTGACTGCAGTCAGATGAGCTGAGATGGATGTTAATACGAGGTGCGACGTTAATACCATATATTTTACAATAAATAATATGTGTGTATTATTTGATATAGGCATGTATATATGTAATAATTATTTCATTCTCGCTTCTTACACTTTTTAAAAAGCCAATATCCTTCATTTTACATCACAGCTGTGAAACATGATTTGCTCATTGTCAGTATTATCAGAAGTAGGTGAATGTAAATGGGGAAGGACATTCTCATTCTAGAGAGCATTTAAATGGACAAATATGTGCTATACAATTTTAAGATATTAGAAATAATATCTGTTTTTCCACAAATGTTTGTCTGCTTAAAGACCAACTTTTACAAGTACACTAGGATATGATACAGTGTTTGAGAGGCTCTCAAAGCCAACACTTTCAAGTTTAAAGTTTTTCCACTCATTTGATTTGTTTAATCATTTTTCCAGTTATGCCATTGCCTTTTTCATTTATAGATTATAGAGAGAAACACATATGCTGGAAAAAAAGAGAGAGATGACAAGAGCGCAAAAAGAAGGAAGAAAGAGATGAACGAGAGAGAGAGAGAGTAGCCTGTATTACTCACTGGGTCAGGCTCATGAAAAATTTAATCAAGCCATGCAGATAACAGCTTCAGCTCAGAACAAATACATCCCAGTGTACAAGAGCATTTTTCAATTAGTTTTTATGTATTTAACTGGGAGGGCATCAGAAAACAGATGAAATTGCTTCTGTGAGAAGAGCGCTGAAGATTTAGCATCTTAAACGAACCCAGTTTTTGTTGTAGAAATATTGTAATCACGCTTTAATTTCAAGCCAAAAACCACAGGCCCTTTAATAACTTTTGAAATGCGCAAACATATACCGAATGCTGGTATAGTGAGAGTCTTGACTATTATTAGAATGATGATAATGAGTCGTTTCCAAATGCTTTAACAACAGCCTACGCTACACCGCTAACTGAATCACGGTGGTGCGGTTCAGAGTCACTTAAAGCGTTGCGTCTGATTGATTGCCTCTCCAGTTACTGCAGTATTGCTCTCCAGGAATGCAATACGTCCCCTTAAACACCTCGATCCGCTTTATAACTGGACAGTGTGTTGCTATGTCCGATTTCACAATGCCAGGTAACTTTTGTATTGTTGTGGTTGTGAGAGAAAACAAAGAAGCTAGGAAACTTCTTTGTGTCTAGATTGAAAAGGGAAAGTAACTTAGTTGGGCAAATAGGTCACCTTGAAATAGTACTAACATCTAATCTTTAGAGTATATGAATTATTGGGTTTTTCAAGATTCTTTTTATTGGTGAGGAATTATTCTTTGTTGGGCATTAGAACAAATGCAGGACAGTGAAGTATTTAATGCACCGAGGCTTCTGATGTGGTGCTAGTTTCAATGTGTGGCACACCTTTGCTTGACCTTTAAGGATTTGAATATGGATGCATGCTAATTTTAATACTTATTATGTATAAGAGTCATCAGACACTGCTGAATCATACAGGCTTGCTATTTTTGTCCACTTTGCAACTGTGATTTTTTCCTCATCGAGGGATTAGTATGCGCATACACACATACTGAGTATTAAGTTGGCTCAGAGACTAGCGTTTTGAAGTCAAAGCCTTGTTACACATAGGTGAAACTAAAGCCGACATCCAGCTTTATAATTCAAATCTGCCTGCTATTTAATTTTTTTGTGTACGTGTTTATGCTGTGGTATTTATCGTCTGAGTTTGTATCGTGCCATTGTTTCTCTGCCAATGCCTTTTGCCAATGTTTTACTCATACTTTGGTTTAGCGATTTAAACAAACTCCTAACAGCAGGGTGTTTTGAAGTTTTGTAACCATGATTTGGTTAATGTTAATTCTTATCAGAAGTCATTGGTAAATGGAGAGAGATATTCTCACAGTACGGAACATTTAATTAAACTATTTTTATATGACTGTAAGAGCAAGATATTGAAGAATATTTGTCAGTATTTTGATTTGTTTTTCCATGAAATTTTGGAGCTTGTTGTGCTTTTACTTTCTAAGCAATTGAATCTCATGCCTGAATCCCATTGACCATTTGGCACAAGATGCCTTGCATTAATACATTTAAATTAATAAATTGTTAGATTTATTAATGTAAATATATTTATTAATTGTAAATATATTACAACGACACAAAATATTGTTATATTGAACATCGTATTGAACATTTGTATTATACATTTCTGGCAACGTACAGTTTTTCAAACTTCTGGAACCACAAAATGATTTGTGGTTATTACCAGAATTTACTGAGGTAACGGAAATATATATAATGGGGATAATTTGCTACAAAAAGGTTGAGAAGCTCCATAGACTAACTAACACTGAAGAGCAAATAAGAAACCAACCAGCAACCACAGAGAACACCCTGGTAATCTCATCGCAAAGTGGTAAAAATAATTCAGAACACCTTTGCAACTGCTTAGCAACACCTTGCCAACCATGCTAGCATTGATGGAGTGGTATTGTCTTTTTACTTTTGCAGGGGTATTGTCTTTTTTTTCCCCCGAAAATGATAAAAATCTTGTTTTTCAAAGGGCAGCATGTTTGGCAATTTCTTTTTTTGAAAGCGAAGCTGAAGGAATCTTTCCCAGCCATGTGGGTCAGTGAAGCTTAATGCTTAAAGGTAGGGTAGCTTTGAAACCATACGATCCCATCCTTCCTTCAGAGCGTCGCCAAAGCCGCACTGCATTAAACTACCTCTCGTCTCAAAGCGCATAACAATACAATAATAATGAACATAAAAACTTAAAGAGCACTGACCTGTGCCACCTGACTGTTGCAGATTCATTTCGTTGTTGATAGTGTTTCCATTGAAGCGCATAATTTCGAGTCATGAACCGCTCCGAGTATATCGTCTCAGGTTTCCATCTCTTGCAAATTATGGTTGTTATGGTGTGAGCGTAACATTAGCTTGTTGTTTTGATTCAGGAAGAACTTTAAAAGGTGGCTGCTGTTTTGGTTGTCACGACTGTCTGTCTAACTCTGCATAGCATAAAATGATGATGTGTGATGTCTGCTCGAACAACAATTTTAATATGGATGTCTGCTATATATAGATAGATCTGTCTGTCTGTCTATCTGTCTGTCTATCTATCTATCTATCTATCTATCTATCTATCTATCTATCTATCTATCTATCTATCTATCTATCTATCTATCTATCTATCTATCTATCTATCTATCTATCTATCTATCTATCTATCTATCTATCTATCTTTCTATCTTTCTATCTTTCTCTCTCTCTCTCGCTCTATCTATCTCTCTCTCTCGCTCTCTCTCTCTCTATCTATCTATCTATCTATTATAGGGTGTGACGTGTCTCGTCTCGTCTCATCGGATAGGGGTCTCGAGATTGGGTTCACGAGATGAGATTTTTATAGTATTTTTAAGAAATCCTCAATAATGAAACGTATGAAGGGAAAATAGTCTTTTATTCAACTGAAAATCGTAAAATGCAAAAATGTTGGTGCATTTTGAAATCAACTTGTAATGCGTGTCATTTTACTTCTATTTTAATGAATTATTTGCAGTAAAACAACATGCAAACACTGCTAAATGTTTTGCCACACAATCAACCAATTGTTTTCTGCCTTGTATAATTTCACATGAGAAATCTCACTGAACTTCTTTCTATAGACTGAACATAAAATAATAAATAAAATAAACATAAAAATAAAAAATTCAAATAACACTTTAAGTGTCACTTTAACTGCAGTACAAAGTTGACCATTTCCCAGTCACTATTGATTGTGTGGCTATAACTGTTATAAAGCTCTGCGCACACCGAGGTCGAGGTCCAACCGTCAGCAGTGATAGTGATGCTTTCTGACACTTTAGGGGCCGTTCACATATCGCGCCTAATAAAGCGTGTAAAGCGCGGCCGCGTCGCTTCCTCCTTCTTTTGCAAGCGTTCGGGAGCTCGCGCTTCTGTAGCGTCTGTCGGTGCTATGCACCCATGAACTGTGCTCTCCACGACCATCGCTTGGTTCTTGTCACATGACCTGCGGTGCACTTGCGGCATTCTGAAATGTTTTCATCTCGCCGCGACACAGGGGCGGCAGGAAAAAACGAGCGCGCCGCACCGCATGCGCGTCGCTTCCATTTTGCGCGAATGAAAATGCACGCGATATGTGAACGGCCCCTAAGAGTCTGTCCAACCTTGGCCGAGGTGTACAGCATAGCTTTCTTACAATGTTTACACATTGTTTGTGTCTTGTGTGTTATTCTTGCACCGTTTATTATTTCTACTGGAAAACCAAAATGTTTCCACACAAACGATTTAAAAGTGGCGGGGGCATCTTCAATAATAATTTCACCCTCACACTGATAGCACAACGAGACAACTTTTCACCTCGACGAGAAATCTTGTCACGTTTTAGTCTCGCGACTAACTATTACTATTACTAACTACCCTACTATCTATCTATCTATCTATCTATCTATCTATCTATCTATCTATCTATCTATCTATTCTATCTCTCTATCTCTGTATCTCTCTCTCTTCACATCCTGACATCCTTATAGCAATCCCTGAATTAAGTGGTCTATATATATATGTATATATGTATATATATATATATATATATATGGATATTTAAGGATGTCAGGATGTGAAGAGACTTTGAACCAGAATAAAAAAAAAAAATGTTTCTGGAGCAATTCTCCTACCCTGCCTTTAAGGGCTGTGATACATCTGATGGTTAGCGGTTGGCCAACTTCGAGCTGTAGGTGAGCATCTGTACGAATAGTTTATGCGGTGTGTTCTACACATCGGCTCTAGCCGGGCTCGCTGTGACGGCAGTTCACTCGATTCAGCATGTTGAATCGACATCGAGGCCGTCGTGAGAGAGATCGCTCTGATTGGCTGTTCAGTTTAGCGAATAAGTCAGTGCGCAAGAATAAAAGCAAAAGTGATGACAGCAAGCGAAGAAGTAAAGCCGTTACAGACAGAAGGCTGTTCTAATTTTATGTAATTTTACCTGAACATTCCTATATTCCTTCTTTCCAGGCAGCTCATGTTGTTATCAACATGATTGCTATTCCAAATGGTAAGCAAGCGCTGCTTTGTTTGATTTGCATATCTGCAGTCCAAGTTTTGGTTTCCCTTTATGAATGACGACTGTTGATACCTGCTGACCAGTGTTGGGGAAAGGTACTTTTAAAAGTAATGAATAACAATATTGCATTACTCCCTAAAAAGTAACTAATTTCGTTACTTAGTTACTTTTTTATGGACAGTAATGCTTTGTTACTTTTGCGTTACTTTTTCTTATCTGGGCTGGGCTGTTTGTTTGTTATAACAACAAAAATGTTCTATTTTTGGCAAATGTAAAGGCACTTTCACACCAAAAGTGAAATGAATAGGCCGGAATTTGCTAGAGGAAATGCAATTTCACACCTGTACAGTAGAAGGCGCAGCTCAAATTAACTAGCCTTTCAGCTGTGCTGCCATTCTGGAATACAGAAGAATTTACATAATACATTTATAGTGGTTTAGTGTAGAACTAGTCAAGAATAACCATCATGTTTACTCAGCGCACACAATGCCTCTGAACAGAAGAGGTGTCAGCCAATAAATGGGAAAGTAGCTTGTGTTACTTTTTTGAAAAAGTAACTCAGATATTTTGTTGTAAATTTAAAAGTAATGGGTTACTTTGCTGGTTACTTGAAAAAGGAATCGGTAACTTGCTTTACCACCAAAACTGTTGCTGATATAAACAGTTATTTCATTACACAGAGAACGTACATGCTAGTTGGCAGTCAGCTGTAGTCTTTGCCGTGTGTTTAGGCGCAGCGTTTTGGCCGAGACCTAGCCGACAAAAGGTGACAACACGGTCGGCTTTCATCGCCACTAGGTCTTTGATGTCAACTTGGTGTGTCACGGCCTTAAGAGATGTTCAAAGGAAGTTTGAAGCTTGTCTGAGCAGAACTCTTCGGGTTCTTTTCTTGTAGCGTTGTTCATTACAGTGTACTGACCGGGGTCAGTGCAAATACCATTCCAGATGATTTGACTGACTTTAAAATAGCAATTCTAAGGTTGTGTTTATGAAATGGTCTTGGCATCTAATTGTATAATGTTTTTAGGTTACCCAAAAATGAAAATTCTGTCATCATTTACTCACCCTCATGTCATTCCAAACTGGTATGAACTCCTTGCTCTCCAGGCAATGAAGTTCGAATGTAGGTCATATCAGAAACCTGAACTTCAGGAACACATCGCCTGGTGCTGCAGTGCTCCTGCAACCTCAGCCGCAAAAATAAACTGATTTATCAGACATGGTTATTTTTAGAGCCTGTTTGTGTGCTGGGTGTGCACACGGCATTGCTGTTTTCTGATGTATTTTAGAATGTGTGATGTTAAATATGTCTGCCTTTGGTGTTTTCAAGTTCCTTGCTGGCTTGCAGCTATTTTTTACTCACAGAATGTATTTATGTCATATGCGAAGATGTGTAGAGAGATCAGGCTCCATTTTGTGGAAAATAAGACACAGAGCCAGCATGAAAACAGCTGAATTGTAATATTACTTTTTTTTTCTCAGCAACGTAGCACACTGTGGAATTAATTTTATATTTATATATATATATATATATATATATATATCAATCACTTTTTGGGGGCATAGAAATCTTGAAACTTTGTCATTTTAGACACTTGAGGAGAAATGCCTTAAAATAGGGACCAGTCTTTCATTAAGAATGAATGAGCCTCTGTTTTTGCTGCCAAATCACTGCACTCATTTCGATTCCGTTCACAGCTCTCAGAATCTGTCCTTGTCCTTAACTACATGTTCACTTAAAGGATTAAATCACCACCAAAATTAAAATTCTGTCACGATTTCTTACCCTCATGTTGTTCCAAATCTGTATGACTTTGGTTCTTCCATGGAATACATAAGATGTCATTTTAAAGAACGTGCTTGTTCAAAAGCAAAAGGTTTGATGCAAAACCACCGTGAAAGTATTATAAAATTGGTCTAGAATTGTGTGCTTGATTCTTATGAAATCTTATGAAGTCAAAGACTGAGCAAGATTAGATTCTACTAATCATTTTGGCACATTCACTGATTCAATGAAACATTTGATCTGGTTTGAAAACTGGTCTGAATGATTTGTTCAGAAATCAAAACCTGTTCAGCTCACTTCAGATTGTCACACAAAACTATGACTTCTGAACACCTAGAATATAGTGCATGAGTTTTATGAACCACTTTTATACTTCTGTCATATGTCCTTTTTGAAGCATGAATGATTCAATTCCAGTCCATTTGTAGCTAGGAATGGATAATACAGTACTATGTTATATTACAGATTCTTTTTAGTTTATCACTTGATGTGGGTTATATATCAGTTGGTTGTGTTTGATATGAGGCTGAGAAAACAATGACATTTTACAATTTAATTTGTACATATTCAAATTAGTGAATATTTAAATGGCACTATACCTACTCCTTTTAGATCCCCATGGAGACAAAAAGGAAGCAGTACATGCCCAGATTTACCCAAATTGACGCTAGCTCAAAGGTGAGAGGAACAAATGCCATTCAGCATGACAGACGGATCCAGAATCAGTCATAATCTGAGTCAACAGCTCAGATAGGTTTAAGCTACATTGAGCCTAAAGGGGATTACTGCCTGACAGACTGATCCAGAATCAGACTGCATGTCAACATCTCAGCCAGACCTGCCAGACCTTGACTACACCTAGAACAAGAAGAGAGTGCCTTTCTTTTCAATGAAGACCACAGAGATTCATTTCATCTTCACCTTTAAGGCAATGGAAATTTTTCACTGACATCCAAGGATTTTGCAGCAAAATAGTCTGCCTAGCCATTTTACACTTTCTCTGTGACCATTAGAATTAAATTGGTTGTTTTTAGTGACTACCTTTTATATAAGACATCTAAATGTAAATGACCTTTGTTGTGATTGGCTAACTTCTTTGCATATGAAAACTACTGGTGTAGTTCCCACTGCATTCATTGGGACAGACCATGTTGTGGAATACTGAATAGCTGTCGTTGTGTGGGCGGTAATATGTTAATGCCCTCATGGTTGTTACATCAATACTGTGACAACTACAGAATGACCTGTTTTTGCAACTCAATTTCTTTTGATTTTTGATTTTTTTTTTTTTCCCGTAGTCTATCGAGGTCTTTTATATCAAAAGAGCATGCAGGAAAAATCCTGTTTTCCATGAAACGACCCCCTTGAGGATGCTTTACTGTCACCTCCATACAAAAAAGAATGTAAAACGTGAAATCTGGGTCTTTAAGATTTCCCTGTTTAAGTTTATTCAGAGTCGCAAAATATAAAGTTTCAGTAATGAGAAACAAATGCAATTGTTAATTCTTTTTTTTTTTTTATACAGAAATTGACTTGGGAAAAGACTCAATTTACAATACATAATACTGCATATCATCATCACTGTCTATGAACCGATTTAAGGTGATTTCGGAGTGCATGTGTGAATGTACATATATGCGCGTGTTGCATGTTCCCAGGCTGCATTGTTGGAAGTCCTGATGCTGATTCATTGTGAAGCACCAGTGTTCTTTTCCGCAGAGAGAATGTGTCCAACCACACATACACATACACTTTACTGCTTGGAAATACAGCGACCAGCCAATGTAGTAGCAGCTACAGCCTGTGACGCAGCTGTGTGTGTCAGTGAGGGGGTTATCTTTTACCAGAGGGTTGTAAACCCCCATTAGGTAATTGTTTCACTTTTGGGCCCTGGATCATGCCATTTGGTGACAGTAACCCCTTCTGTTCACAGTCACTGACCCAGAACTGATGAGTGTGTGTAGGCCGGGATCGAACAGCTGCAGATTGTGATGTTTGTTGTCACAGCTCCTCACCTTTGGTTCATTTAGTACTTGGGCACCTAGTGAGCTTCCTGTCTGTAAAGAGAAATGTACTGTACTCTGTACTGTAATTTACTCTTGCTAAACACAGTGTGCTTATGTCACATTTGCGCCCAGGCCGTTCACGGTTTAATTCAAGGTTTCCACTGTCATGGAAAACCTAGACAAATCAAGGAATTTAACATTGTGTAAAAGTCAAAATTGTCTGTAGTAACAGTACCATTTAAAAGTATAAAAGAAATGTATACATTTTATTTAGCAAGGATGCTTTAAATTGATAGTGATAGAAATAGTGAATACTATAATGTTACAAAATATTTCTATTTCAAATAAATTCTGTTCGTTTTTAACTTTCTATTTATTGAAGAATCCTGAACAAATGCATCGTTTCCACAAAAATATTAAGCAGTGTAACGGCTTTCAACATGAATAATTATAATAAATGTTTCTACAGCACTAATTCAGATTTTTGAAGGATCACGTGACAATGAAGATGCAGCTTTGCCATCACAGAAATAAATTACATTTTTAGAATATATTAAAAATAGAAAAACAGTCACTTTAAATTTTAATAGTATTTCACAATATTACTGTTTTTTACTGTAGTTACTGATAAAATAAATACAGCCTTGGTGAGCATGAGAGAAAAATCTTACAGACACCAAACTTTTAGTGTACATTTTTGTAGTTTTTTCTTTAAAAATATTAATATAATGTATTGTATTTGTTATAATGTAATATAGACAACATTGTTTGATTTGTAAGACAATTGTTCTTTTATGTAGTTTTTTTCCCCCAATAAATTTGTCAATTTTATTTAAATGGCTGAAAAAAAACTACTGGAAAGTCACGGAAATGAGGTACAGAACAGGATGAATTGATGATAGTTATATTAGACAGAAAATGCTACATGTGCTGAATTTTTGCTCAATATTAGTAAACATTTTTACAATCGTTAGGGAGGTGTAAATATAAAACATAAGAGCATACATGTCCTAATGTTCCACAGAAGAGAAAGTCATACATGTTTGGTACATTATGGGGCATTTGTTGTGTATTTGCTCTCTTACTAGCCAAACCGACCTTAACCAAAATACAAATACACCTGTAGCCATTTGAAATTAGAAGCAACGACTGCGTTTTAATCACAATCCAAAACAAAGATGCTCCACACATTTAAAATAGATTTAAAGCAAAAATTGAATGGTCTGACTTTAGCTTTGTGCAATTATGCTGCATAAACATACCTGCACAAAACAAACAGCAGCCAGACTGAATGCAAATTTACTCTCTGACAGTAGGTGGCGCTTATGAAACAACAGCGGTTTACCGCTTCCTTGGTTACCGCTGTACTCAAATCAGCGTTGCGCATATACAGAAGTAAGAGGAAAAGAAAATGCCACCAAACTTTTCTGAAAACAGAAGAGATATATTCATATACACCTCACAATTCCACATCAAAGAAGGCGGTACTTCATAGCCACGCCTACCTATTATGTAATCGACAGGAACCAATGGTTGTTTGAAGGTCTTTTCTGGAAAGTTTGCTTTGGTTAGAACTCTTGAAACAAAGGCTTGATTTAGGCTTGATTTTGTTAAAAATGGCATCACACCAGTATGTCGGGGGCCTTAAGCAAACACAAGGCATCGTTGACTCAGTGTTCCAATAATACTTAATAACTACAACAAAAAGCTATTTATTCTTTCCAGGTGCAATACTAAGTCTAAAAGGTATCGTATCACTGCAAATCATCTGCAGAGCCTATAATAACAGAGTGCTTTTACGGTCAGAAGTCGGAGGTGTCAAGTCGGAGTTTCCCACATCCGACTTTGTTTGCGGAGCTTTTCAAGTATAATAAGCTGATTTGGCCTGTTTAAATGCATCTATTGTGCTTCTGATATAAACGTTTACTTCATACAGGTGCATGACTTACTGTAAATAACAGCATTGCCTTGAAAGGGCGTGTTTATTTTTCTGTCTGTTGTTTTGCTCTCAATCTTCACCGTGACATAGAGTGTGATATAAAATAGTTTGATCCCTTCACAAATCAGAGATGAGGCTCTCAGGGATTGAATCCTTCAAGGGTTGTCCCTAGCAACAAGACAATATATCATCATGTGACATTCATGCTATTTATATATTTGTGGAAATATCTTTTTCTACCTGCAGTAGTGACATTGGCTCTTGTTTGTATGTTGTGTAAAGTGTGTGTACATCAGTGCTGTGTTCAGGAGCAGAACTAGAGTGCGTTATTGTGTGCTTCAAATAGCGAAGTGATGTTTGGCATGAAAATGCATCATCTATCACGAATACTGTCATTGAGTCTTTGCATAAAGGTGATGTGTGATGCTCTGAGCATTTAACTATATGTAAACTGTTTGTTAGTAGAATGATATTCACAGCTCTTTTGTTTGAGCTTTTTGAGATGAGCATGTAGGATCGTCTCTTTGTCAAACAATAGAAGACAATGGACTATATTGAAGTAGTGTTAGATCCAAGACACATAATTTGACCCCAGATATTTAGAATTTTTTTTTAATTTCATTGTCAACATTTATTATATTGACTGCCATTCAAAAGAAGGGGTTGGTAAGACTTTGTAATGTTTTTGAAAAAAATCTCTTATGCTTATCAATTGTCTAAAATGCAGTAAAACAGTTATGTTGTGAAATATTATTGCAATTTAAAAGTATTGTTTCCTATTTTAATATATTTTGAAATGTATGAAATTCCTGTGAAGGCAAAGCTGAATTTTCAGCAGTGTCACATGATCCTTCGTCATTCTAATATGTTGATTTGATTTGCTGCTTATTATTATTGCCTTATTATTATCAGTGTTGAAAACAGTTCTGCTGCTTAATGATGAATAGAAAGTTCAAATGAACAGCATTTATTTGATATAGAAATCCTTTGTAACATTACAAATGTAGTTAGTTTTGATCAATTTAATGCATCCCTGCTGAATAGAAGTATTTATTTAAAAATAAATAATTTAAATAAAACATGTACTAACCCATACCTGAATGGAAGTGTACGTAACTGACATTCTGTGACTGCTGGAGAAATTAAAATGACAAATATGCTTAATGTTTAGCAGATACAGGCCCTTTTCTGTTTTTGAGGAACTAAGAAACATCTCACAATTTTTGTGATCCTATAAATCCTATATTTGTTTACATCTTAATGAAATGGCTAAAAAGACCTGATTCCTATTTAAAGCTTCTCACAGTCTTTGCACAGCATCCATTTTGGGGCTTGTGTTTTACTCTATACTCAATGCCGATAGAGCCTGCAAACCAAAGAGAATATTACATAGCAAGGTTGTTAAGAAAACTGAGTTATCATCACATCTTTGATTTATCACCAGTGTCACTAAGATGGCTGCCAAAGAGCATCTCCCATCGCGGGGTGCTATTTATATCAGCTATTCATCAGTTTCATTAAGTGATGGGGAGATACGGCACACAGCAGGATGAGCGTGTGAGACACGTGTTGACTGCCAGGCCACCGTCTTAACCTTCAGCATCACAAATAGCGGCAGAAGACCCCAGTGTCCATGTGCAAAAAAAATACAGTTGTGTTGATACGACGCGCTTTATGACAGCAGAGATATTGATTATAGGTACAACGCAAGGGGCAAATGCACTTCACATCTGTAAAAGCGATGTGTGTGTGTGTGTGAGGATGATATTATGATTGATCATGATGTCTAATAAACATGCTCTGGGGTTATCAGAGTCCACTCAAAGAGAATGTGTGGAGAAAAGGAAAGAAGGAAATACATGATGCAAGGCCCTGTTTAAATAATAGCATGATTCTCTCTTTTTGTACTATTGCTTAATTTACTTAAAAATATATTTTAAATATCTATTGCAATATTTAATTTTTTACATGATCATATCATATTATATATCAATCATATCATACCTGTATCATCAGGGTGACACAATTGTCCTGATATTATGTAGAAAAAAAAATTCATGAAAAGAATGAAGTAGTGCTAAGTAGTTAATATTAATAATCTTTTATTATTATTTCTTAGAGTAAAACTTAAAAAAATAATAATTATCAAGCAGAATTAAGTTTATTAAAATTGATAATTTTGTCCTTTTATGACAAGTAAATTTTTGTGAATGTCATGTGGCAAATCCGCAAAGACTCAATTGATATTTATGAATTAATAATTCATGGTATTTGTAAGAAATTATTTAATTATCTTGAAAAAAATGGTTTTTATTTTGTTTTAAATTTTCTTGAAAATCATACAATATTTTTTTATATAAGCGAGGTTACATTTAGAAGGTCTTTGCATGTTTTGAAATTGTTTTTAATAGATGTTTTTATGAACATTTCATTTTAAGTGCAGGGTTTATTGATGGATCAGTAGCCGGGCTTTGGCTTTTTCTGGGACTCATTTGGACCATATTTACACCTGTATTTATTACTGACCACTTGTGATTGCATTCCCAGGGACAGATTTTAATACAAGGTCTAAACGAGCTCTAAGGGAATGTGATAGAAGAGGGAGAGCAGCTTGAATGGACTCTTTGATCCCTAAAGCTACTTTAATCTAATATGTAGTTAGAGCAATACAGTGGGGGTGGGGGCACACTTTGCTCTCCCACAACCAATTATCATCAAGGTGTTACAACATCCTCACTTTTAGCTGTGCAAAGCTCTCTCACGCCGATTTCACACCCAGCGATTGGCTTCCAGGAGCCTGTAGACTGTAGCATGTGGTTGTTGTTGGCCCTGATGTAGGTGGTAATCATAGACATGGTGGTATATGTGGTTTTGAGCATAAATTAGCAGTTTCATGTTGTCGGTATCTTATGTGTTCTCTCTCCTTTTTTGCTCGTCACAGGTACGACCCGCAGTCCTCGTGACGGAGAGGTGCCAGGAGTAGATTATAATTTTTTGTCAGTGGAGGACTTCCTAAAGCTTGAACAGAGTGGGACACTGTTGGAGATTGGATCTTACGAAGGTAAACCGCAATCAGAGTTTACACACGTGCTTTTTGCTTAGCCTTTATGTGCAATATGTTTTTAAAAATCCCAATAATCGCAAATGATTCAGTGAAGGTGTTGGAAACCTTTGATCAGCAATGCATTATGGGATACAAATTCTTATTGAGTCCTTCCCATGAACACAGCTGCTTTTCTCATATAAATATATAAGAGTAGTTACTTTTATTTATTGCAAAACCTTTTGGATGTGCTTTGGATGTAGGATGGCAAATCTCTAAAATTCTTTTACAATTTTTATTTTTTCTAAAACATTATTAATTATTTATTTCAATTAGATTTTTTAATCCTAGATATTAACGTCACACATGTACTTATTTTATTAGTGACCTAGAAATAGTGCAGAACCACCGATCATTGTTATTTATTTTACACCATAAAATAAAAGTTGTTTTTATATATATATATACACACACATACAGTAACTGTTCACTGGTAGAGTGGGCGCACATGCACCCAGTAGATGTACGTTTTTGTTAATGGTTAAAAACTTTTTTTGTTTTTTGTTTCTTCTCTGTGCTGCTGCTGTTGTTTTTAATCAAAATGAATCTCTTAATTAATATTAAGGTTGATCATTCGGCCTGATGTGGCTGGATTCTAAATTTATCACTCTCATTTAATGATGTGGAGTGCTTTTGTTCAGCTCTGTCCATTGTGCATGCTCATTGCCCTTAAACAATACTGCCTGATTGTCCAGACACACTGATACCATTATCTCCCATTAAAGTTGCATCAACTTCATGAAGACAAGCAGTCATTTTCATAATAGAGCATTTGCAAAACCCCACATCATCATGTCTTGCATTTCCTTTAACCCTCCTGTTCTGAATGCTGGTAATATCCTCTTGTTGCCTAGGTAACTATTATGGAACACCCAAGCCGCCCAGCCAGCCCCCTAATGGGAAAGTGATTACTGGCGATGCTCTGCAAGACAGCCTTCCTGGTTCCCAGCCGTCAACTCCACGCCGCACCAAGTCCTACAATGAGATGCAAAATGCTGGAATAGTGCCTACAGAGACTGAGGATGATGATGAGGTTCCTGAAATGAACAGTAGCTTCACAGGTCAGCAGCGAGCCGATTTGTTTGCGTTTCCGTCTGGCACATGGGAGAAGGGAAGAGCGATGCTTCTTTGTTGCTTTCCTCTTCCTTCGCCATTACGATTCAGGGAGGAAGTGGGAAAGAGCGCCATCTGGCTGTGGCAAAGGGTTTCTGTTTGTGTTAGAAAGCACCAAGATGGACTCTCCCTGTCTTTATGTATTGACCCGACAGTTATGCGCTGCCAACTTTCACACTCTGTGTCAGAGTATTGAATGGGTTGCATTTTGTGTTGTTCTTAGAAGCCATCTGTCTATGAAATAGCATGCTACATGCTGGTCGATGAGAGGTATCGATATCATTGTGATGTGATCACAAGTGGGTAGCACTAAGTACAGGTTTCATTGCTTTTGTGATGCGATTCGATTGCTCTAAACATATTCGGAGATAGTCAAAAATGCGAATGTCCACATAGCATTGTGTTATAAATGTAAATCTATCCTGTTGTGTACTGGACAACAGCGACGCACCGCCTATTCATCAGTCAATCGACATTTATGCTAAATCGAGGGTTTAAAACTTCAAAGACATTTTCCCCATCCGAGAAGAAGGTTCATATCTAAAGTTCAGTTAATACAGCCGCACCATTACAGTAATATTGTGCATTGCTTTCTAAATGTCATGTTTGCTGTGAGATTGGGATTAAATGGAAGCAGGGATTTTGTGGCAACTCTTTTTTGTGCTTTATCAACATGCAGTAAGACGCTGACATTGTGAATGATTCAAAAGTTTGGGGTCAGTATTATTTTTTTTAATGTTTTTGTTTTTTTTAAAAGAAGTCTCTTACGCTCACCAAGACTGCATTTGTTTGATCAAAATATATTAAAATCAGTAGTATTGAGAAATATTATATTAATCTGAATAAATATTACAATTAAATGAACTGTTTTCTATTTTAATATATATTTCAAAATGTTGTGGTGGTAAAGCTGAATTTAGCATCAGCATCATTACTCGAGTCTTCAGTGTCACACGATCCTTCAGAAATCATTTTAATGTGCTGATTTGATGCTCATAAACATTTCGTATTATTCGTTGAAAACGGTTTACAACAGTGATCCATTTCTCTCAGGATTCTTTAGTTTTATAGAAAGCATTTATTTGAATCTTTTGTGTTCTATTATAGATTTCTTCACTGCCACTTTTGATCAATTTAATGCATCTTTGCTGAATAAATGTATTAGAAAATTTCTGACCCCAAACTTTTTGAAAGATAAATAATTGCAGCGCAGGAGATGCTTTTGAGACATGTTACAACCAGGTTTAAACAGCAGACAGTCTCGTCTGACGACTTGTGATCGAATCACCCTAGACGAATGTAAATAAATACTACTAAAAACCTGCTCCTGATCCCACTAGCTGGTTTGTGTAAGCATTATGACATTTTTCCAATCCGTACTTCAGGCTGTAATTGTATATTTTACTTCAAGGGAATTATAATATTTTATATCGCATGTTGTTATGTTCAATATCCAAGTTAATTCTAGGACTCTTCATTTAAAATAGGCAATAAGCTGTCCTATTCACACAGGTTCACGCCTTTCATTTGGCAGAGTGGTTTAATTTAAAGCAGCTAATTCAGTCAGGCGGGCCGTGCACCGTAGTTGAGAGTCGATTTGTTTAGATTCCTCACTTCTCCAAGAAGGTTAAGTATTTAACAGTTTACGCTCTTTTTGATTTGAGGGGATGTTGGTGATTTTTAGTTTTTGGTGTGGGTGGGAAAGTGTCAGACAACCAGGTGTCGGTTTGTGTTTTTGTGTGTGGTAGAGTGTGAATGGTGTTTGATCACTCCAGAGTTCACAGGAAGTGTGAGGGAGGGGGGCCTGGTGCCACTCTCCAAACCATTAGCATTAACAAAAGTACATTGCCATCTTCATTTGGGATACAGATCTTGTCCAGAGCCTCATGCTGAACTCAGAGGGTCTGTGTTTGTGTACTAAACTTATGTGTGCACGTAGGAGACTCAAGTGAACCGGACGACCACCCCTCTGTGCGGCCCTTCGCCCGCGATCACGTTCAACTCTACGGGCTCAACAACACCTCGGCGTCAACCACGGAGAGCTCTCAGAATACACACACACACCCCGGCTATCCCACGGAAGAGGACCCTCTGGGGCCTCTGCCTGAAAACTGGGAGATGGCCTACACTGAGAACGGAGAGGTCTACTTTATAGAGTAAGAACCACCTTCTACCTTCATGATATTTTTATTAGATGGACAGTTACAGTGGTGCTGAAGATTTGAGACAATATACATTGAAATGCATGAATGTTCGTGTAGAGTAAAATGTCAAACCAAGTAGCAATTTTCTTTTATATCTCATACTGAAAGGCAGTTATATTTGCATAATATAAAATAAATCCACTTATTTTAAAACAAAACGGTCAAATGAATTTTAAAATAAATTAAAAACATAAATGAATAAGAAAAAGAGAAAATAAATTAGAATTTTTAAAAAAAATTGATAATAGGGAAACAGATAATAAAAGAGCCAATAGAGGATTTCTTGGTGAACTTAATGTTGCTTTTATTTTTGAAGCTGTGAATTCTTTTTTTATTTTATATTCTTTATATCTAAATATATTTATCTATCATCATATCGCTTGATTTTGTTTTTTAAATAGATTTACTAATTTATTAAATGAGTGTCACATTTTGGACTTGGTTTGATCTTTTGAATCTAATGCAGTGAAATGCATACATTAAACACTTGGTATATTTAGATTAGATTTTTATGTGTAAATATGGGTTGCACTAAAAATATCTTAAGTTGTAATGGTTCCGTGTTTCTTATTTTAAGTTTAGAAATTGCTTTTGGCAGTTTTTCAGATATCAAGATAGGAAGTATCAAACATCACGTTATCTTTAGCAAATGTTTTCCTGCCAGCTGAAATGCAGAAAAGAGACCACAGGATGTTGTTCTGCAGGCATCTTTTAGAACAATGCCTCACTGTCTGTGCTCTACATCTATTCTTAGCCACAACACAAAGACTACATCCTGGATAGACCCCCGATGCCTGGACAAACCTCAGAAGCCCCTGGAGGAATGTGAAGATGATGGTATGGACATGTGTTTGAGTTTTTGTTGGGTTTGCTTGCGCAAATATCAATTTCGTGGTGTGCTTTAGATTACATGCATTCATAGCGCTTGCTTGTGAGTGTTTTTGTGCTATTGTTCATAAGCTTTTAGTGTAGTAAATCTAAATTTCAAAATAACACCCGTCACAATCGCAAATACAGTTTTAATCAGGCTCATACACTGTACAAGTCCCTCACATGGTCCATTGTAATCTCGTGATGGCCTGTAGATGGCGCTCTTGAGCTGTCATACACACAGTCTCAGCCACTCTCACTTTGTGATAGGCGGCTGCTATAATGCTACAAGTCTGGGTTATACTGAATCCTCACACTCAAAAAAATTGAACCACTACAATTTCCCTCCGTGGTGTCAGTTTTATGACTATACCAAATAAGATTTTAGTTGCTCAAATCTCACACAAGAATTCTCACACAATCTAGATCATTTTGCTATTAATAAATGCCACTAATCTTTCATTGTAGGATTTGTAATCAATAATTTCCACTGTCTATGTAATATGGTGGCGTAATTATAAGGCTTTGAGCTGTAATTTTGCTTTTTGTTATCAGCTAACCCTCTCTGCCTCTCTGACACTCTTCCCCTCTTTCTCTCGCCCCACTTTGTGCACACCTGCTCCCCTTGTACTCCCTCTCGAGAAGAAGGGGTACATACAGAGGAACTGGACAATGAGCTAGGTAGGCCACAATTCCACAGGGAAACATTTTTTTTCAAACCCGTAGACACATAACCTGCATGTTTGTGGGGTAGATCAATCCTTCTGTGCTGCTTTGGGACTAGATGTCCTGGAGCTGATTATGGAAACGGACCCCACAAATGATCCCAGATCAGTGCAAAGGGCCATGTTTACCCACAGTGCCACCTGCACTTCCACGTTTCAGCACTGCTGTCCTCTAGTTCTTTGGTACTCATTTTTGAATGACCGTAAAACACATTTCGTTACTTTCAAACAAGGTTCATTTGTGTTGTCATGGGCACTGCATGATATAAAATATTCATTGTTACTATTTCTACCGCTGAAGCGGTTGGAGTTTAACTCGGGACTCTCGCAGCTGGGAGTGGTTCCGTTTTCATTATGCATGCAAATAGCTCAAGAGATCTGAAACTATTATGTCGAGCTAGAGGTGACAGTCAAATCATTGAATAATTTGTTGCTTTAATCAGTTTTACCATCACCAGAGCACACTATATCAGCACGCAGAGCTCTCGTTACTGTTCAGTGTGCCTTTGTAATTGAAGGGCTGATTCATCATTAGTAACGGATTTGGTGATGCAGGCAGTGGCCTTGAGGAGGCCTGTGTTTGTGTCCGGGCTGATTGGAAGAGCACGGTCAATAGCTATTGATTTGAGAAATCGGAGCCATTAAATAGATGCCGTGACTGCGGGATGTGGGCAGTAGGTATGAGAGTATCCAGTCGCACAGTAGAGACCTGATCCTGTAGAGAGGAAGATGGGATGCAAACAGATTAATGGCCAATTTGTCAGTAGAGTCTCCGTAATGATGAGAGGAAGGACAGGATGTACTGTCGAGCAGTTGCTATTGGTAGGCGTTTACGCTTTCTTCTTCACCAATATCAAAAAGAAAAAAAGAACATATCACACATTTATAAATGATATATTGTTGGGTGAAAAAAAAAGAATTCTTCATAAATTATCTTTAAAAATAGTAACACTTTACAATAAGGTTTCATTTGTTAACACTGATTAACTACATTAGTTAACATGAACTAACAATTAAAAATATTTCTAAAGTTAATTTCAACACACATGATTAAAATCAAAAGTTATATCTGTTAACATAATTTAATGGAACTGAGCTAACATGAATTAACAATGAACAGTTGTATTTTTATTAACTAACGTTAACAAAAAAAATACTGTAATAAATGTATTGGTTATTGTTTGTTAATGCAATTAAGTAATGTCAATGAATGGGACTGTATCGTAATGTCTAGTTGTAAAAATAATAATGGTTTAAAACGGGTTTCCTTAAATGGATAGTTCACCCAAAAATGAAAATTCTATCATTAATTACTCACCCTCATTTCTTTCCGAACCCCTAACACCTTTATTCATCATCTGAGAGCTTTCTGTCCCTCCATTGAGAGCAATTTACACAAGGTCCAAAATGGTAGTAAAGACCTCATTAAAGTAATTCATGTGACCCCAGTGCTTTAGCCTCAATTTTATGAAGCGACATAAGTGCTTTGTTTGTGTAAAAAAACCAAAAAAAACAAAGCGTGTTCACGAAACAACTTCCCGTCTTGAGTCAACACAACATGCATGCTTTGTGGCGCTCTCCCTACTGCTTTTCCGGTCAATATTTTCTTAAATAAAGTGGTAAATTATGTGGGGTTTTTTTGAGCAAACAAAGCACTCGCGGTTAAATCACTGAAGTCACATGTGTTACTTCGGTGATGTCTTTCCTATCGTTCTGAACCTTGAATGTGTAAATTATGTTGCTCCTAATGGTGGGCACAGAAAGTTGTCGGAGTTCATCAAAAATATCTTCATTTGTGTTCCGAAGATGAACGAAAGTCTTACGCTTGTGGAATGACTGTGAGTAATTAATGATAGACTTTTTTCATTTTTCGGGTGAACTAACCCTTTAAACACTTTCTGCTATTCGTCCGACAAACACATAATCACAACCATGCCATTGGTTGCCCGTGTTGCTATGCTAGTCTAGTCTGAACCTCTAAATGAACGGATCGATGGGTGCATCCCGATTTGCATATTTACACAATATTCAATTCCATTTTGCAGTATAAATAGGTTGAGTAGTGAGTTAACACAGAATTTCAAAAAGAAATAATGTACTTCAAAAACCCTGATGATACCGTTTCCGATGCCGGATGACAAATGTAAACTTGTAACATTTATACACTAGATAGCAGAGTGTATTGTGTATTGCATGTCTTTTGGGGACAAAAGTAATGTTTTGAAAGCTCCAGAGAATCACAGTGCTTACACTTTTTGGGTAAATCAATGTACAAATGGATTAGCTATATGCATTCTTAAGCTTTTTCAATTATTTTAACAATGGGAAAATGACATCATCTTCATGCAGCATAACAATGATCGATTAAACAGTCACACAAATCTTACGGCGTAAATTTCACCCAACAAAAACACTCTTGATTAATTATGTTAAACTCATGAAAGATCAGGAGGAGTGAAGATATATGAGACAGAGGCTGCTGAGAGAATCGCTCACCGTTAGATCATTATTTGTAAGTAATTAGTGTTGGTTGACATTTATAATTTCATTAGGACAGTACAGAAGTCTCACTTATCTGCTATTGCTGCTCGGGAGAGATAATGAGTTCTTGCTTCACACGCACACACACACACACATATAGTATATAATATAAATGTGTGCTGCTTTCATTGGCCAATTAGAAACTGCCACAATATAGAAATTTTCTATGGGAGGTATGATGATGAGTTTCCTGTGTGCTGCAGGCACTATGCTAATACAGCAGCTCTGTGTCCCTGGCACTACGACATTTCTGCTTAAACACGGGTTGCTATGGTAAAGAAAGCAATATTTTCATATGCATGAAAACACATTTCAATGTCAAATGCAGCAGAGCCTTTTCATGATTATTCTGTTATTCTAGAGAAGACTTTATGTATCCTTTCGCCTTAACAGTGTCACAATCAGATCTCTGAATATCTCGTGTTGTTTTGGTGCACTTGTCAACCTTTGCCTGAAATATTCGGAGCAGTTTGTATTTTTCATTATTTTCCAGGTCAAGAGATTTGGAAATGCTGGGGAATATAGATGCTTTTTATGTAAATATCACTAGGAGAATTTTTGTCAGAGGCTTTTATAGCATATTCTGCATCTTTAGTCTGATGTCTAGGTTAATACGGAATTCTCCGGGTATGTTGCAATGTTTTCATTTCTTTGGGATGGGAATCATCCAGTTGGCAAAAAGTAATTGACAACTGACTGTTGAATTATTGAAAATGGTGGGGTAGTGCCTTACTTTCAAAAGGTCTGTTCCAATCATCAATTATTTTGCTTTATACCATGGTTTCCCTCGTCTACTTGTGCTTATCTTAAACATTTTTAATGTTTTAGTCCCGTGTAGAACACATCAAGCCGTCATTACTAGTTCAAACGAATTACCCAAGTCTCTGTTTCATTCAGATAGGGATTCAGAAGCAGTAGGGGTTGTTTTTAAGCCTTTATTGGAAACAGAGACAGAGAGATTATTTTATGTTGCTGTGGTAGACAATACTGCTCTTTGACATCACTGATGTCAAAAATAGTTCAGTAATTCAGTAAAGTGATATGACAATCTCAGCACTTTAGAACATCTCGGAACAAATCAGAATCAAACATTCCGTAGTGCAGTTGTGTTCATTTTTTTAGAGATAAATAATGCAGTTAAGATTCAAGTTGCATGCCCTAATTGTATAATCTGCTCGACAGCCATTATAGTTATAATAGTTGTTAGTTTGAAACGTCTTGAATTTTAATTGGTAGAAAAAAATCGAGACGTCTAATTACAAGGAGTTGACAAAAGCCTTAAAAATCTCTTCTGTTTGCTCCTTTTTCCAGAGCTGCCCACAGGCTGGGAGAAGATCGATGATCCAGTGTACGGGGTGTATTATGTTGAGTAAGTGACTCATCAATATTACCTTCAAATCTTCTTTAGTATATGACATAATCCTGAAACATAAGAGACTGCTGCCATCCCTCCGATTGGGCCTGTTCCATTTCGGCTGTACACACCCTTTGTTACTGTTACCATGTTGAAATCTTGTTCTCTCTCTCTCTCCCTCCCCTTCAGAGGGACCCTTGGGTTTGTAGCGCATAAATATGAATGCATTCATATGTTTTGATGTTGTTTCAAAGCAATACCTCCGAGGCAGGAAACCTTTCGGTTTTTGTCTTTGGAGATGTTTATGTATATTTTGAGCAGTATTTGCCTAGTAAATTGTGCAGGCCTTTTGGAAAGTAGCCTGGAACGCAGCTGGATGCGATCTGTATTTTTTTGGTAAATGAGGTGATGGGGTTTTCTTTTAGGCTTTTGATTCATATTTATTGAGCTTGCCTAGTGTAGTAGACAGATTTGACTTTTAAGCACTAAAGATAAGAGAGAATAGCATACTTTTTTCTCAATTTTAAATGAATTCAGGAGCCTTCAGCCATAGTTTAAGCCATCTTTATTGCCTGTTCTCTGAATTAATTCACTTTATTTCTCGTTCGCTTACCTTGCTCTCCTTCTGCTCAACCTTTACCTGCCCTCTCATTCTATTTCCTGTTTCTCCCTCTGGTTCTGTTATTGACTGTGTCCTCTGCCTGCTCATCTTCATCACCTCTCTCTCTCTCTCTCTCTCTCTCTCTCTCTCTCGCCATCTCACTCTCTCCATCTCACTCTCTCCCTCTTTCTCCACCTCCCAGCCATATTAACAGGAAGACACAGTATGAGAACCCAATTCTGGAGGCTAAAAGGAAGAAGCAACTGGAGCAGTCTCAGCCCGCTGAAGGTGAGCGGTATATCCAAGGTTCGTTTCAGGCCCAACATGCCGCCATTTCTTTCTTTTCCTATACGTTTGTGATTGTCCATGTTTGTCATTTAGACTTTTGTTGCAGCTTTGGTTTGAAATGGTGGGATTATGGTTAATCTTCTCATGCATTAAGTTTTTCATTTATTTAATTTGGCTTTTTCACTGATTCATTGCTTTAGTATTTTGGTCGATGTACTATTTAAGTCTAAAAAGAAACCTTTTTTCTTTTTGAAGAGAAGTCAGCACTTGACTTGATGCATTTTGATGAAAGTGTATGTTGTGGGCCAATTTGTCTTTAACAACAACAAAATTATATATGCATTACCTATATAAATCAATATTTTCCCAGTTAATTACCAGGAGAAACAAGTATTAAAGTCAATATGAAATGACAGTTTCAACCAATTTTACTTCCATAATTTGACAATTTTTGCGTGAAACTGACCCCCCCCCCCCCAAAGTAGCCTTTAAAGTCAACAAGAACTCATAATAAACACCATTTACTTTTTTAAAGGGATAGTTCAACCCAAAAAAATAAATAAATTGTGTCTCCATTTACTCACCCTCACATCTTTCCAAACCTGTATGACTTTCTTTTGCGGAAAACAAAAGAAGATATTTTGAAGAATGTTGGTAACAAAACAGTTTTGGTGACCATTGAATGGACAAAAGGGAAAAGAAATATATCTTCTTTTATGTTCCACAGAAGAACGAAATAACTTCCACTGCCACAACAAATACCAAAAAACCAATAAACCAAAAAAACAAAAAAAAAACAATAAAATGATTCTCACTGATTCTGAAAGGTTTGCCACTTTCTATTTATGAAAGTGAATCGGGTCAATTATGAGCTCATGTTGATTTTCAAGGCTGCTTGAATCGCACCTCACTCTATAAACGGTCTAGAAAGTTTTAATGAAATGCAGGTTGCCTTGGTCTTGTTCCCAGCCAACTCCGAATATTGCTTTCTTGATTACCTTATAACTTCTTCTCGCTGAAGTTTAAGTATATCATATTCTGCCACTGATTGTGATACGGTACTGACAATATGGAAGTTTTACACCTAGAGGACACCATAGGAGGCTTTAAAGGTCTAAAGCTGGTGGCTCCACAGCTTCAGTATCAGTTTGAATAGGCAGGAAGTGTCGACTGACTTGAGAAACACACAAAAAAGGAAGTGCACCCTTCACTCTTTCAGAATGGATAGAGGATCATTCGTCAGGAGCACCGCTAGCGAGCTATGCTGCTAACCACCAAGAGACTTACAGAGACCCCGGCACCGCCCCTCCACTACCACCCCAACTGGGGGCTAAACGTATGTGTTGCCTCCTTTTTTTTGTTTGTAACACAAACACATACACACCCGTACGTGGCGTATTCCTCTGTGGACATTCACTATTCACTCACTCCTGTTCACTTTTTCCTAAATCTTCCTTCCCTCAGCTCTCTGTCTTTTCCGTCCCTGTATTGTTTGAGCACCCAATGATAAGCTTTTTTTTTTAGTGAAGGATATTGCGTTGCTCCTCACACCATTTGCCATCTCTCTCTTGCGTCGTAATGTGGGCACTCGTTCAGTTTTTGTGGTGCTTATATCATGTCGCATAAAAAACATGCATAATGTTCAAAGTCAAGGATGTGTTGAATGAAAAGAAATTGTGTCATTTCAAAAGATTGCATCTGAATGATTTGAAACATGAAAATCCAACTAAGGCTTATTCACTAAAAAATACTGAAGGAAGAATTGACCTTTGATCAAATACATTTAAGATACATTTAGGATTATATACAGTGGGATTATAAAAGTCCATATTGAAAGTCTGGGATTCAAAATCATATTAAAAAATGTAAATATTTTACATTATTTCTGTTCTACGACTCTGAATTGAGTGTTAATTGTTCTGATCTTTTCACTCATTTTTATGTTAATATAATTTGTAAAGAAACATTTTTGTAAACGGAAAATAGAAACATACGCATTTTCACTAGAGCTCTCAGACGTTTGGACCCCATTGTATATGCAGTTTCGTGTACGTGTGTGCATTTAGATTTTACTCGGTTACGGACAGCTCTGTTTCTCTGTCTGTCATGTATTCCCCCTCTCACATATATATATCTTTATCATGTCCAGTCATTTGCATTCAGTGTGCAGTGTCTCTCCTCAGGGTGTTTCTGCAGCTTTCTCTGATCCTTCTGACATGACAGACCATGATGAACCGATCACACATCATCTCTCTAGCCAATCACACCCTCCTTCTCTGCTGTCTCCTCTCATTCTCACTTGTATCTTGTACTAACATCACTTTTGCTCTGATCTAGGACTGATTACCAGCTGATGCATCTACTAACATTCATTTGGCCATTTTCCTCTATAACTATAATAATGCACAACATGCTTATTTCACAAAAATATCCCCAGGGGTACACAGTGTTAATTTCTTTTCTGACAGAGCAAGTTTTAAAAGGTGATTTAGACCCTGTGTTGTTTGTTTACTCTGTAAAGCATTAAGATGGACCGACAGTTTAGTTATATGTCTGACAACAGTCGGTCGATAGACAGACCGACAGACAGACCGTTTAATGACAGATAGACAGTCAATCAGTTATTAAGAAGATAGACAGACGGGGACAAACAACTAAAATTAAGCCAAGTTTGTACAACAACAGTATCTTGCATTTTTTAGCCTATTTAGTTACAATCTGGTTGTAAAGTTAACTTTGTAGTGCAGCTTAAATTGTTCTTGAGATTTGCTGTTCTAATACACAGAAGTACCTGTGATCATCTCACACAGAGGAGCCAACAGATTTACCTTCACGTGTTCCCATAGCTCATGAACTGTGCACTGCTTTTCTTATTGCAGGAGGCAAGCCATTTTTCACAAGGAATCCTGCAGAACTGAAGGGGACATTCATTAACACCAAGCTGAAGAAGAGCAGGCGTGGGTTCGGCTTCACCGTAGTAGGAGGAGATGAACCGGATGAGTTCCTCCAGATTAAGAGTCTGGTGCTCGATGGACCAGCTGCCCTGGACGGAAAAATGGAAACGGGTAAAACTTAAACTGCGGTCTTGTAACATATCTTTGTGCTGTAGTCTTTGTTCTTGGGCCAACACATGTTTTGCTTTCTCAGGTGACGTTATCGTGAGCGTGAACGACACCTGCGTGTTGGGTTACACACATGCCCAGGTTGTGAAGATCTTCCAGTCCATCCCTATTGGCTCTATGGTCGACCTTGAACTCTGCCGTGGCTACCCATTACCCTTTGATCCTGATGACCCCAACACCAGCCTGGTGACTTCTGTGGCCATTTCAGACAAGGAACCCATTATCGTCAATGGAAAAGAAAGCTATGACTCTCCATCCAGCCACGGGAGCGAAACTACAGGTGGCGGCGGCGGTAGTTTGAACGGCTCCAGTGACCCACCTCGCCCCCATAGCCCTTCAGCGGAGGTGGCTTCCAATGGCTCTCACGGTTATCCCAGTGACGTGGTGACGTTGGCATCTTCGATTGCAACCCAGCCCGAGCTGATTACAGTCCACATGGAAAAGGGCGACAAAGGATTTGGCTTCACAATAGCAGACAGCCCTTCTGGGGGAGGCCAGCGAGTGAAGCAGATAGTGGATTACCCACGATGCAGAGGCCTGAGGGAGGGGGACATCATCATGGAGGTGAACAAGAGGAATGTGCAGAACCTGACGCACAATCAGGTGGTCGATCTGCTCAGCAAGTGCCCCAAAGGCAGTGAAGTGACCATGCTCGTGCAAAGAGGTGAGCTCACAAGGAATTTTTTTTAATGTTTTAATGCTTTTAAATGTTCAAAAATGAAGTTGTTGGAGAAAAATTAAGGGGCGGAAATGCTTTCAAAGGAAAACATGCACTTGCAAGGAAAAATTGGCTCTATTTGTAAAAGTTGACAGGATTTGAGACATTATCAAGGTTGCACCGATAATAAAATTCTGACCCAGTACCATTAAATGATAATTAATTTTATATTATGGCTGATAACCCAAAAATAGTTGATATTAAAATTCAATGCTATTTTGTCTAAATAGATTAAAAATTAAACGCATTTAGAAAAAAAAGGTCAAATAATTACCAAAAACCAATCTAACTGTTCTTCGAGTTGTATCCCATTTTAGATTCTCCCCCTCCTAAATGTTGTGTAAAATAATGAACTGTTTACAAGTCAGCCAGATGGCCGTATCCTGTTAAAGTGGGTGCTTTTTAGTCCTTTTTGATTACATATTCCTTACTCACTTTTTTTTCTCACTCTGGAATTGTTTTCTTCTGCATTCCACGCCTGGGAATGTAATGTGTCTTGCAATGTGGACCTGACTTTATGGAGATTGTTAAAAGTCTTATGACTTGAGTGTAAAGAAAACACATAAAGCAGGGGAAGAGTGAGAGAAAAGGCTGTTCAGTCAGTGTTCCTGAATGAGAGCTTGTGCACTTGAGATGAAGAGAGAATGACAGGAAAGTGTCCAGACAGAGACAGCCTCAGGTGAGAGGTCTGTGCCGATCATGAATATGAAGTCTGTGAGGTCTGTTTTTCCCTTGAGGACCACCAAAATCAGCTGTCTGTTAACCCCTATCTGAAATTTCCATACTGCCTTTTCTCTTTATCTTGAATTTTGGGGGTGGAAGTTGAGATAGAAATGTCAAGGTTACCTGCTTTCGATGGAAAACCGCTGCCTCTGCAGTCCAGAGGCAGCAAAAGAGAATGAAAGAAACTGAGAGAAACAGACTTGGAGGAATAGAGAGACTTCTGTGTGTATGTGTGTGAAATGAGAGAAACGGCTTAAAACCAGCATCTTGAAAGTTACAGTTTGAGAGAATTACTCAGAGTTTTGTGCAGAGTTTTGAGGGCCTTCCAGAACCTCGGAGCTTCAAAATCCTGTTTTCAGAGCATTCAGTCACAGCCTGGCACTCTGATTATTAATTTGATGAATTGAAAGCGTTTTTATCTGTCTTGTGTAAGTGCTTTTAACAGGGCCATGAAATTGCTGAATGCCAATTGCAAGGCCAGTGCCTGTTGTATTACAATGTCCCCATTTGTCATTTGGGACAGTTACCAGCATGTAAACAAAAGAGTATGCAGTGCTTATATCTTTTATGGCTCATCAATAGAGCTGCCGCCTAGTTATTTTCAGTAAAGCAAAAAAGCCAAGTTGTCCTCTAGGATTTGATGGCCTACTGAACTGACGTCACATAACTTGTAGTGTAATTTACGCACAAACTGCATGAAGCAGAATAAGATGGCAGGGCAGAAATGGCCTGTTTAATAACGGGCTGGCTTATACATTTTTAAAGCACAACCAGAAATACAGAACAGTAAGTATTTTATTCTGTTGTAGTTCACCATAAGGATAATGTATATATATTAATTTTTACAAACATAGCCAAAATGTTTATTTTGAGAAAAAAAAGGATATTTAATTATAATAGTCAAAGAGAGGGTGGAATGTGCACATTTAATACTAAACTTTGACTGTTTTTTGGTGCAAAATACCTTGACTAACACTATATGTTGGCCTAAGGATAAAAAGATAAAAGCATTTATGTTAAAACCACTTTAATTGTCATTGGAGTAATCCAAGTTCAGTGGTTCATGCTGGCACACAGCACAGACGTTCTCTGATGTCTGTGAAATGTGTCTGGGATGTTTTAAGTATTCTCTGTGCTCATATCTCACCTTTAATTGCTGGTCTTAATGTCAGGCAGCAAATCCCATCACACACAACTAAACACACACACACACACACACACACACAGCATTCCTTTTCATCAACACTCACCCATTACTGTTTTACCAATTAGAGTAGAGTCCGAAGAAAGATCTAAAGGGTAGAAACATGATATGTCTCTTCATTCCTTTAAACGCATATATTCGCACATATATTCACGTGTAACAATGACAATGAATTGCACAGTAGCTGTGGTTTTCCTTAAAGAACTATTCTGGGTTGACTACAGGTACAGCTAAATTGACAACGTTTGTTTAAAAAAATCACTTTTAAATAATCAATTATAAACATATATTTTAAATAATTTAATAATTCACCACAGAAAATATTTTTAAAGGTAATGGAGTCAATATTGATTTAAAAACAGCAATAAAACTTTTTGAGCTGTAAAGGTTTTTAAATTTTTAGTCGTTTTAGTGTTTATGGAATTTTGCTTTAATGGCAGTGAAGTAAAATTGGATATAACTGTACACAGAAAAAAATTAGTAAATAATTTTTTCACAATTTTACAATTTTGGGGCTATGCTATTGAAACGCATACATATCATTAAAAAAATATAGAGTATTTTAATATTTACGGATTGTTCATTTCTATAGTACGTGCTTCACTGTAACCCCAAATTTTTCCTTTTCTGAAGAAATAATTTTTTCTAATAACCAACGTTATGCCACAAGTGCCATCAATTTAGCTTATCTTGCGCTAAATTCAGAAAATATTCCTTTAAGAACCAAATATTTTGAAATTATATGATGTTCGACAGAGAATTCAACCAAACCTGCGGTTTCCAATGTTGGGCTGTCATCGTTGAACTTTTTTTCTCCCATGAGGCTTGACCGCTGTCAGTTTTTCCTCTAGATGTTCTCAGCTGTTCAGGTCTAAATGTCACGCTCGCAAATGCCCCGTATAAAAGAGATTCATGCATCTGTTATGCCCGGGGTAATCAGTTCAACACAATGTGCGTTTGCAAGCTGAATACATTATGGCTTTGAGTTAGTGGCCCAAAAGTCCATTCTGTCTCCCTGAAGTGTGTGTGTATGTTTGTTTATGTATTTACTTCATTGTGGAATAACTAGCGTTGCCGTTTCTAGCCTCATTGCAATTCCTCCTGCTGGAGTATATCAGAATCTGCTTCTTTGAGAAAGAGAGGGATGCTCCAGCTATGGATAGCTTGATGAAATGAAAAGGTGCATACTACTATCTGATCCGCTCCTTTTATGAGACATCAATCATGACAGCACACATCTTGATTTGCCCAGCAGATATGACACCGGCTTCTACACAGGCATCAACTAGTCTTGTCTCATTACCTGCTATTCCAAGCATCCAAATAAGTGTGTTAAAGCTTATTCACACCAAGAGGGAAATGAAAACACAAAACAAATGAGAAAATGTTAAACTATTCGCACTAAGAACGTGTATTTGTGGGGCTGTACAGGGTGCTTCTCCTCTCTGACTGTCAGGGAGAGAACTGGGAATGCTAGTGGATTTTTAATGTTATCGTTATCCACCCAATAAGAAAATTTGGCTGATATATCAAAGCCGATAAACAATATATAATTTCCTTCAGCTGAGACACTTCAGAGGCGCACTGTTCACCGTGATGGTTTTGATTGGCTTGAAATATAATTGGAGTCACTTCAATATATGGGTTATCGGCTTTCAAATATAAAGGATTATCAGTTATCGGTACCAGCCAAAATCTTTATGTTAATGACCTACTTAAGAAAAATAGCTAGTGTGTGAAAACTAGGTTCTTATAAATCCATTATTCCATGTAAAGTTTCTCGATTTAAAGTAATTGAAAATTGTGAGAAAATGCTGATTGTTTCTGTTGTCAACGTAAAGTGAAGGTCATGATCATCTGTTGAAAAGACCAAAATAATATATTGTGTTTTGGATGCTGATTCCCACCTGGCATCTTAGCTAGCTTAATCAGTACGACTACATTGGTTGGCTTCACAAGAAAGACTTAACCAACACCAAACCACCCAAGATAATAACGATGATAAATTTGGCGTACAAACAATTTTTACTCAGAAATTGCTAGTAAATTTCACAATAAATGACTAAGAAATGGCAAGTATCATTGAATTAAACGTGAAAGACTAATAGTATATACTTATTAGAGTGTCCTCACCACTGAAGATAACATTGTTTAACATATGTAGTGTTTATGATGTCCACTATTTTAAATGCTTGAGAACTTTTAAAATCAGTTGGATTCTGATTGGAGAGTTTTTAGCATTCATCATTTGGAAAAGATTGTTCTGAAAGTGATTTCATTTTCTCTGTGTTGTTATTTTTTATAGTTGTGGTGTGGACTGCCCTGTTCTTACAGAATTAGAATAATTAGTAAAACTTTATCGTTCTTGATGTAATCTGAACCTAAAATCAACAGGGAAATTAATCTAAGCTGGTCTTTTAAGCATGGAACAGCACTGCAGTCTCGTTTCTCTTTTCTCTGGCTGGACAAATACACAACCATGATTGGTGATGTGTACCAAAGTTACTTGATTTAATGTTTTTTAAAGGAAGGATTTTTTTTTTTGCACCTTTCGCATTAATTTTTGCCGATTTGTCCAACAGCAAAAATAAATGGCGTCGCAGACAAACACTTGCGATAGCAACAGTCCAAAAGAAGTGGTCGTCTGGCTTCAAATCAAGTCAAGAGGTTTTTAGTGAAAAATATGTTTAGATAAGCGTCTTCTCGCTGACTGCTCACCCTTTGGCATGCTAAAGGGTTGAAGCATAGAACCCACCAATCACATGATTTCACACCTTGTTTCCATGACGATGCTCTGCTGCACTTTGCGGTGGGGTTTCCTGTTAAAATGATAAAGCGGAGGGGTCTGTCTTCCACGCAACATGCAGGCGCATCACGTTCTGGAACAAATGCCAGCAGGCAGTGAGGACAGGCGGACAGAAACAGGCAGGTGTTTTCAAGTCCACTCTGCATCTTATTCTTTCATTTTGTGTTACCCTTGAATGAATTTTGATTGACATGTTTGTGCAGACCTACTGAATCCACACGAGCAATAGAGGGGAAGTTGTACAATAGCCATCAGAGCTGTGTGGGTGTGTATGAGTACGAGTGCGAGTGCACTGGTCTATGCACAGGGCTATTTTAGCATCACCTCATGGCCTGTCACCTCCAATTGCAGGCCATGTCATGTTAAGACTATTCTAATGTACACACAACATCAACCGTGCACACATAAGCTTTGCTCTAAAACCCTACCTAGGCAGCTGTATTGGGCCATTTTGTAACTCACAAGGAATGTCATGAGAATAATTTGAAACCCTCTACATTGGCAGCAACTACACACAAATAACATGTCATGACACGGGAGGCTGGACTAACTATTGATCGGAATTGATTTCTTTTCGGTACTGAGTGGATTATATTTAGAACCAAAATTTATCTTGGTCTACCATCTTACACTGAATAATTTATTACTGGTGCTTAAAGGGATAGTTCGCCCTCACATCGTTCCAAACCCGTAAGATTTTCCTTCATCTTTGGAACACAAGTGAAGATATTTTTGATGAAATCCGAGTGCTTTCTGTCCCTCTGTTGACAGCTACACAGCTGACACTTTGGCGCTTCAAGAGGTTTATAAATAGATCATAAAACTAATTTAGTCCAAATTTTCTGAAGAGACCCAAAGGCTTTATGATGAACAGATTTCATTTAGGCTTTTATTTGCATATAAACATTGATTAGCAAACATAAACGCACCTGAACCTGCTCGTGAGAACAAACCTCTTGCAGAAGCTCAAACGTTCTGTGTAACGCACGAGAATGAACCTCGTTGGTTCTCGTACATAAAGCAACGCTGCTTGAGCTTCAGTTTACCACAGCTGATGTGTGAGTTGTTGAATGTTTACATGTGAATAAAAGCCTACATTCAAACTCTTCATCATATAAAGTGATCATTTCTCTTTAGTTTTACGATCTCTTTTTGAACTTTTTAAAGCGTGAAAGTGGTAGTCACGTAGCTGTCTATTAAGGTACAGAAAGCTCTCAGATTTCATCAAAAACATCTTAATTTGAGAACTATCCCAAGGAAGTATGACTTTTAACAATATTGAACGAAGTATTCATTAACATCTCTCTCACTTTGTCTTCCGTCTTGGATTGATCTCAAAACACGTCAAAATACATTATTGGGTAAAATAATGTTTTTTTTTATACTGAATAGTTTTTTATTGAATAGTATTGTTGTATTGGGGGGGGGGGGGTATCCAAATTTAACAAGTTATGAAGTAAAATATCTAGCTTCCGCCACACCACCTTCCCAATTCAAGTTACAAAGAAAGTGTAAACTGGTGTCGCGTCAGTTACAACTTTCTTTTAAACTTTCTTTGTATGTTAAATTTGTTAAATATGGATTTGTTTTTTTACACAAACGCATCGCTTCGCTTCAGAAGGCCTGTATTAACCCCCCGGAGCCGCGTGGAGTACACGTTTGTGATGAATGGATGCCGATGGATGCACTTCCTTTAGCTCATACTCGTGACCCCTGTTCACTGCCATTATAAAGCTCGGATGCGAAAGGATGTTTATTAAAATATCTCCGTTTGCTTTCATCAGAAATAAGAAAGTCATATACACTTATGATGGCGTGAGGGTGTGTAAAGCTTGGGGTAATTTTCATTTGACAGTGAACTAATCCTTTAAAGGAAATGTATTTATAATCTCACCATCTTGAATTTATTACAAAACTTAAAATACATTATTGGGCAAAATAATACATCTCAATATTATATGCAACTATTTTTATTGATACTTTTGAGTATTAAATGAAGTATATTTATAATGAACATTTTTCCCGCTTTGTCCACCAAACTGGGTCGTAGAGGTTGTAGAAATGCATTATGGCATTACATTCTCTATAAAACGTGATGCCGGTGTAGAATTTTGCAGCAGGCAGCTTAATTAAGTTGCCTACCCTTTGTAACAGACTTCACCATTTGTGATGCCTTAGAATGCTGCCTACACAGGGATCTGACAAGTTTTTTTTGAACTGCACAATAGTCTTGCATGAAAATGGTTTTGCGTCTGCTGTCACACTCTCCGCACGAGACTCATGCTGCGGCCGCTCCTGGGAGACTGTCTTTCATTCCTCTGTGTGTCAGACTACATCATTGACAGATGGTCCTGACCGTCAGAATCTGTTCCTATCAGCCTGGGAGAGGAAGGGGGGGGTCCAGTACAAACCCTTCGCTCTCTTCTTGCCCTTTTGCACATGCACGCGCACATGCAGTGCACCATAATCTTCTCTTGCTAAACCTTCTTATTAGTTTCCCCTGTGCCTGACATGATTCACGCTGACCTGTCACCAGTGTTGCTGCTGATCAACTCCTGCATGTTTAACATAGTTACACTGGGAGCTCATATGCCAAACCGGCTTAGTCTCTCACACCAACGGTTTTGTTAGTTTGAGGTTGGGCGTGAGCTGAATTACTTAAACTAATTTTCTTGACTATTGTGCTGAGCTGAAATATAACTCACCTCTCAGTCAGTTTTGTCATTCCTTTGATGTTCTGCTCAAGCCTCTAAATAAATGAAGGATTGTTGGAGATGTTGAGCTCATACGCAAGCAGTCCCGCACAAAGGAAGGAGGAGCGGAAATGGCTGGGGTCTTGAAACTACCTTAAAGTGCTTGGCTAAAGGATTTGACACAAGTCCAAGAGTTAAGCAGCAATCACAATAAGACTCATCCACTTGTGCATTGGTCACTTTGTTTGCTTTTCATTCAGAAAGCAACATTTGCTTTATGGGATTCAGATAAAGCCATTATGTGCCTAGTAAAGTGAAATGGATTGATTGATTACAAGGTATTAGGCAGCATCTCTTCTCTATAAGCAACGACCTCCAGACGCTCAACTGGGTTATAAAATCAGACCCACTCTTAAACTCATAAAATAGCATAGATTCTTTCTTTTTTTTAATGCATTCTTGTTGCTGTGCCACTGTGGAATATTTTGTCTGAGCAGGGAAAATATTAAAGAAATTACACTTGAGGTCATAGGAATTATCAACGTTTAGCCGAATCAATATTACAATTACCATCGGCAGTTTCAATCAAATTGCTCTACCAAACAAATCACTGTGTGAGAATTGAAGTGAATACATAAAGAGGGTGTGTTAGCAAAGAAGGCGTGTAGCAATGCTGCAGAAACTTTTAACAATTAATGGGCTGTAGTGGAGACGGGCATAGAGAGGAGAGGGAGGCGGTAGACTGCAGAGGACGATTGTGTTTGTTTTGGGGATAATGATTCAGGTTGGGGGCAGGGCTTTATGGGGCAGGTCAATTTGCGATGGAAAGGACGATTGAATACCTGAAGTTGTATGATAATAAAGAGCAGAAGCACTTTGTTTGATGGAGAGAACAATGTGTGCAGGACAGGCTGGACGCTGCTTATGACGAATGGCGCGACTGCGCATGTGTGTTACCGTGGGCGCGCTCACACGCAGACGACTTGCTCTCAAGGGAACGGCTTCATAGTAACCAGCCTTATTTCCAGGCCAGACTGGATTCAGAGGAACGATCAGGATCTTACAGCACCATGCAGTGAAACGCAGCCCAGCTGCGAATTCACAACTAATGATCACACTAATGAATCTTACCGACATCGAAAGACATTTGTTGCCTCCTGCTATAAATGACGTGCACATCTATTTATGTGTGATGCATAATTTATGCATGGCCTGTCATATTCAGCCTTTCTGATGGAGGCGTGGGAGGGGGCGATGGCACATCAACGCGTGTAGAAGTGGGAGGGAATCAGTGTTCGGAGGAGGGAGTATGATGGTAAAGCGAGCACGAGAATGCTCGCTTCGGGGAGAGAGAAGCAGCAAGCACATGAAGACGGAGCGAGGGTGATGCACATCGAAACAAGGAGGGGGAGGGCAAAAAAGAATAAGGAGAGGGAGAGGGAGAGAAAAAAGAGAAGCTCAAAAGACAGGAGAATCAAGGACTGGCTCTAGATGCAGGATCCTTCGGCGGCAACATCGCGAGGGGCAGGGACGCTGGAAGATGGTTTCAGTAAGAGGGGAACTGACCGTTGCCTATAATTTAATGTTCAGTATCTTGGACTCCTTCTCCATGGGTAATAGCTTAGCACCTGTCTGGGCATAAGCCCCTCTCTGTTTCTCTTCCTGTGTCTCGTTCGTTCTCTGTCTTTCGCTCTCCTCTTTTTCTGTCTTCATTTCTCACGCAGTGTCTGGTAGGTTTAAAGGGATTCTTCTCCCTGAAATGAAATTTCTGGCATCACGTCATTCCAAATCTTACGTAGACCATAGAAGGAAATATTTCGCAGAATGCCCCTGCTGTTTTTTCCCCGTGCGAAGGAAGTGAATGGTGCTCATTCACTTTCATTAAATGGAAAATGGCAGCTAGGACCTTCTGCTAAATATCTTATTTTGTGTTTTACGCAAGAAAGAACGAACTGTTCCTTTAAGTTCATGGGGTCTGCTTAGCATTTAATCAGGGTAATGGGGGTCGGTCATCCCTCTGATGCGGATAGTCCGCGCTGCCCTCTTTATGTGCTGTCGGAGTAAAGGAACGAGAGAAGAAACGGAAAGAGAGACGGGGCTGCCGCCGCACCACGCGCCCTGATTGGAGTCATCCATCTGTCTTGGGATTGCTTTCAGATTTGTGCCTGTGGGGAAGGTGAAATCTTTGTGTGCACACAATTAATAATTCTGTCTTTTTCACTTTCTGTAGGGGTGGCACCTGCGAAGAAGAGCCCCAAACTGGTGAGTACAGATGTTTTATTCTCTGTCTGTTCTTTCCTCTTCACCACCCTTTTTATGTTAATCTTCTCCACGTTGTTTCTGATTGCTTTTGCTCATTGACCGTGGCATTGGTCTAGTGTTCAAAAGAGGTTTTACAATGTCACTGCTCTGGCAGAGAGAATCTGATATGCTCTTCAATGCAAGCACTCCATCAGTGAACGGAGAAACCATGTGGTCAATGTTGGGAGGGTGGTGTTCACCCCTGGGAGGAGGGCTGACTTTATTGGTCACATCCTGTAATAGCTCTCTAATGATTTACCGAAAACAACAAAACCAGCAGGTTTTCATCCTTGGAGCTTTAGGGATAGAATTGCAAAAAAGTGTTTTTATTTGTAATCTTTTTTGTTTCACCAGCCTGTTGATGATAGATGGGGGGGGGGGGGTGAGCTCTTTGAGTCAGTAATCAGAGTTCTTCTGTTAAAATGGCAGCCTTTTTTTTACTTTCTTGAAATGGAATCCATGCTTGTATGACTCCTCAATGCCAGACGAGCGTCTCTCAATTCTCAAATGGCCTCTGTTTTATTTGGATGGATTTATTGGCTACTTATTGAATTGCGGTTGGATTTTTATTGCTGAATTTCTGCGTGTCTGCTGTATAGATTCATTGGTTGTGCTGGGATGCAAAAGGAAGCAGAGGTGTGTGCGTGGGTTTAAAAACGAACTTCAGATGACTTAGTGGAGGAGACAACATTAAAAATTTCATAACCCACCCCCTCTGGAGGTATTTGTTAAATTGTGAATCATTGCTTGGAATAAATATTTTAAATTGAAAACATGAATTGAAAATGTTAAGTTATTTATACAAGTGATTAAAAATTATTATATAGAATGGGGTGAAAATGCTTCTATTTTGCATTTTTATCATTTAATTTTTTGTTTGAAAATTATTAAAGTGCAAAATTTACGAATTAAATTGTCAACATATCACCTTAATGACAGCGGCACTCAAGCTGTACGTTTGGGTAAGAACTGATGATCATGTTATCTAGCGATAACTAATGATCTAAAATCTAATGATCCAAATAGCATATTTGAACATCTGACCATCTGTACAAAGGAGTCACGTGATCTTTTAGTCATTTTAATGTTGTATTGTTTGCAGTTTTCTAAATTGATATGGTTTATTTCCAGGTTTTGTTTTTTTAAAATGTATAGTTTCAGTGTCTGAGACTTTTGGACCCCACTTTTTAATGTATAATATATAACGTGATAATATAATGTGATGACTGAAGCTAAAGTACTGAGTTGAGTTGAGGTGCTTGTTGTGAGGGTATTTGTTGAGAGGTTAAAGGTGAATGATAGTTTAGCCAGAATATTAAAAATGCAGTTCAATGTGTTGTTATAATCCTTAGCTTGAAGGAATTCTGAAGGAATTGTAAAGAGAGTTGTGCGTCATTCTGTCCTTCAACTCATTCATAAAAATGTCTTTCTTTGTTTTTAATTCAATTCCTGCACTCCATCTTTAAGACACCAGGGAGGTAGTGGTGCTTTTTTGTTCTCTATTCATGTTTCTTCTCTCTTTTTCCTCCCCCCACACAGCAACAGTTGGAGCGCAAGGACAGTCAGGGCAGCTCCCAGCACAGCGTGTCCAGTCAGCGCAGCATCCACACCGACTCTCCCCTCCACGCCTCCCAGGCTTTGCTCAACGAGTCGGCTGCCCCTCCTCCCCCCTCCCAGCCCCTGCCAAGCCTGCCCCAGGACCCTCCAGTAGACGGAACTCTACAGAAGAAACCAGATCCCTTTAAAATCTGGGCCCAATCCAGGAGCATGTATGAAAGTAGGCGTAAGTAATATGGGATTCTGGTGGCGGGTGCTTTGGCACTGGGTCTCTCCTTTATATTTGGGTTGGTATTGGGATATCAGGTTTGGTTAGTTGGTTGGGGCTGTATTTCTTGTTTGGTTGTTCTGCTTTGCCATTAAGCTAAATATTAACATCGAGAGCAACATTTTGGGGATTGAAAATCTTTGCTGGTGAAAAAATGATCTAACCTTTGTGTAAACAAAAATAACATATGGTTGGACTGGTTCAAAATCGAAGCAGTTGATATTAACAGTTGATGCTAATTTTAAGAGTCGATCTATACATCAACAAACTTCGCATTTTCTCAATATTAAGTATATAAAGACGTTAATTTGTGTAAAAAGTCCATTACATCAAACATCCTTTTGAACAGGACAGTAGTCTTTCAGTATTCAAATAGCCGTCCAAACCTAAAGTAAACCATTAGCCGTCAGTTTGAATCCTCTGTTTGTTGTGATCAGAGAGCTGTGTTCGGATGAACCTGTCATCTGTACTTCCAAAGCTTTCATTAGCTTTTCCCATTCCTCCTTTCCTTCCCTTCACTTTGCTTTTGCCTACTCGCCCACCGCCAGTGAGAAGCCAACATGAACAGCGAGACACTTCTGACCAATTACACTCTTCCCTGCCATCAGTGCATTCACACGCTCCAGCGCGCTCTAGAACACATCTTTTGACAAATGTGCATATAATTGGTAGCGGTGGAAGACAGTGAATCCAATACAACTTTCATCTGAGCCAGAGCAGAGGGGCTAATTAACAGGAATATCTTTCAGTGGATATTAAGAGGCTGTGGAATGGAGCACTCCAATGTTTGGGTTGGAAAATGTTGCTAACTTGGAGTGTCTTCATTGTCTCTGTTTTTGTTAGAGTCTCTCATTAGTAAGTACCTTAAGAAGGAGGATATGGGGACTATAGGGATGGGAATTGTGCAGAATTTAAAAGTTCCACTTCTGATGCCTCTTAACTATTCCGGTTCTTTCACAGTTCCGTTTATAATTATTTTAACCACTTTTTTTATTTATGGATTTTTTAACATTTTTATTCCATGTCCAAAAGATTTGTTTTCAATAATAAGTTAAAACAGTTCTTGCAAAATGTGTGTTGAAAAACTTAATGATAATGATTCACTTCAACAATCGACTCTTTAGAGTCATTCGCTTGGGAATTGGACTACACTGATTGCCCCATATTTTGATTGTCTAAAAAGGACCAAATCATTTAGAGTCATTTGGTCTTGGTTGAAGTGTATCTTTTGATTCACTTAACAGAACCAGCTAAATGGAATCCGTTCCATAATCAGACTGTTGCAGTCCTTGAACAGATTGAGAGAGAAATCATTGACGTCTGATTGGCTTTTTTGGACCAGCTTTTGAACATTCAGTCCTCTAAACTCAGTGAGCAGCTGCATGGAGAGGCTTTAACACAAATTAATGAAAGTTGAAGGTCTATCCTTGCCATAATGCACAATTTGCAGAGTCTGCCACAACCGTCCTTGCTTCTTAATGGAGATCGAACGGTGTGGGAAAATTGCCCATGCAGCAGCCATTTTGAAAGGCTCTGGAGCCATTCTACTTCCTGTCTCTGTTACAGTAAATTGCTGTACATCTGGTTAGACTGGAGACAGAGGTCCTTGTCTCTCGCAACTGCTCCGTATGCATCCAACTGCATTTCAATAGCTTTGCGGCGGAATCACGAATTCAGAGCATTTGTTGTTTGCTTACGTTAACCGAAGCTCATTCTTAAAGGTAAGCACGTTTAAAAAAAGCTCTCCGGCAAAATCCTGCTTTAGAAATATCTGCCTAGAGCCATGGTTTCCAGCTCTCTCTTACTTAGCAGGCATAAGCGTCCCATGACAGAACATCATGTGATGCAATGGAGAGCTACAGGGTCAATAATGTAAAACCTGACGGATTGCTGATGTCTGCAGGATTTCAAGTCTAAAAGATGCTGTTGCTTGTCCTGACCGATTTGACATGGAAATGCTGTGATGGAGATGGTGCTCAGGCGGTGGTGTAAGCTCAAGGGCACAGCTGCTTCAAAAGACCTCTGGATTCTGTCTTCTGCTTCTCTTGATCTGTAAACTAGATTTAAGCACACGTGTCAGTGCTTATCGGTTTCTCAGGAAATAGCTGTTAATTGGATTGAATTCATTAGAGCAGAGTATTCATTATCTTACATCTTCATTGGTGTAAACCAACTGGAAAAAAAATCCAGATGTGTGAGAACTAGCGATGCAATCATGAAAGCATCGTTCTTCGCTTTTCCTTGAACCAGCAGCCATTCTTGAAAGGGGCAGGATCGGGATATAAATCAAAGCTTGTGTGTCATTCTGCAGGTGAATTGATCTCAAGCTATTTTCCTTCCTTTTCAGTACCTGATTACCAGGAGCAGGATATTTTCCTGTGGAGAAAAGATACCGGCTTTGGATTTAGGATCCTGGGAGGCAATGAACCTGGCGAGCCGGTGAGTGCAGGCCTCATTTGAGAAATTCTGCGAGTATTGTTCATTATGTTGTTCCTTTGTTGATAATTATTATAGTTATTTATTCATTTAATCTGTTGTGGTTATAGGTAGATGACATCCAATTATTTCCTGTGGTTTGACGTTGTAGTCGATCTAAAACTATTTTAAAAAGAATTTAGCTATTCTATTCTAATTTCATACATTGATATAAATTCTAACTCAACATCATTATTTATTTAAATGAATAAAAAAAAAATATTACTACTACTATTTATTGCGTTCTATGCATGTCCATTTATAACCAGTGTTATTTGAGTATTATTCATATTCTAATACATATTTAACTATTTTGAATTAGCTTTTATTTTTATATTTTAAGTTTTAGTTTTAATCATTTTTGAATATTAAGCTTTATTCATTTTTATTTCAGTTTTAGTTATTTTAATACTTATTTCAGTTCATTGCCAAGGCAGCATCTATAATTTTAAGCTTTTTTAATCTGATAATTCTATTTTAATTCCCGCTTCCCGCTAATTAAATGAACATAAACAATTTAAGTTTTAGCTTATTTAACAACACTGGTTAACACATTATTATGCTTTTCAATAATATTTGATGAAAATAACAACATTAATTATTCATAGGTTTATTTTAGTTACTTATAATGCCTTATAATTCTTTTTTGTTTCATGATGCCTGTGTATAAATACCCTCACACTCTTTGACAGTCCCAAAGGCACCCAGCAAATATAGACAATTTGAAGATTTTCCAAAGGTAATAGTCCAAGCATGGCCAAGTTCTCAGATTCAGTCTCCACAGCTTTTGCTTGATACCCTTTCCTATGTGAAATGTTGACAAAGGCTTTGATCTGTGCAGTACAGCCTCGATCAGTCAGAAAAAATTTCTCACACCACCAGTTCTTCCCTTTAATGAGGCCACATTACGTCTTTGAACTGATGAGCCAGTTTCTCTGACTCTAGTCCTCGAAGAAGGAAAAACCGAGCTGTCCGCAATACTGCCCATTTCGGCTGGCGTAAGAGGTGTAAAAAATTCCATAGCGGTTCTAGTATTTGGAGAACATTTTACAACCATTAGACTTAAAACAAGCAGAAATTGAAGTGTTTCCATGAATTTAAACCATTCACACGGAGTTTGAAGTGTGATGAAACTCAAGGGATGAAGTTCAGTTTGGCCCAGACAGATTTGTTTCAAAACTCTTGTTAACTCTCTTTCTGTGTCTGTCTGTACAGATTTATATTGGCCACATTGTGAAATATGGAGCTGCCGATGAAGATGGGCGTCTACGATCAGGAGATGAGCTAATTTGTGTGGATGGAACGGCTGTTGTGGGAAAATCCCATCAGCTAGTCGTTCAACTCATGCAACAAGCCGCAAAACAGGGTCACGTGAACCTGACTGTGAGACGCAAGACTGGATATGGATGTAAGCAGACTACAAAATATTATTGTTGAGAAATTACAGGCCATAAATATTTATCACTAGTCACAAAACTGTATTTTACATTTTTATTGAAAAATATATTTTCCCCTTATGACAGAAATATTTCGCATTATTGTGACAAACAGGTTGACAGGTCACCTGCAGAGATGTAAAAATTAAACCACATTTATTGATTAATTATTATATTGTGTGTGTGTGTGTGTGTGTGTGTATATGTATATGTATGTTTGTATATGTTGTATATACAAACATACAAATATACAAATATTATTGTATATGTTTTTGTATATTATACAAAAAAAAAAAACACCAGCTCTGCACCAAATAAAAACTAGCTTTTACCAATGTTCATTTTGCATCCGGGATTTGCTATTAAGCATTTCAAGATCAGAAAAGACAGTCCGTACCTGAGGTATAGCAAACTCCAGCAGTTACAAAGCTTTTCTGTCAGTATCATGTGTCATTGATATCAGTGTGCGGTGTCAATTTCAGAGTAAGTGTTAATTGCAGCTTACATGTTGCACTCTATATCCCTTACGTAATGACCATCATGGCTAGTGGAATTGTAAATTATGCAGGATTTTGCAGCCTGATTATCCATTCCTATCAGACAGACTTTATTTAAATGAGAGTTTATGGCACATGATAATGAGGGTACGCCTGCTGACTCTGGCTAATTAATCTATGCGGGACTCATATGTCAGGTTTCAGAGTATAAGTTAACCTTTTTTACTCATCTAGGATCACCTACCTGAATACAAGAGCAGGGCAAGCTATTTGAAACATCCAGGGAAATTTTGCTTTTATGTAATTACACGTCCTAACTATAGAAGCTCATTTCCGCCACGCGGATAATTGTAACTTTTTAGCTCACAGTTCTGACTTTTTTTCTCGCAGTTCTGAGTTCGTATCTCACAATTAGGACTGTATATCTGATTATGAGAAAAAAATGCACAATTGCAAGTTTATATTCTGACTTTTCAAAATAGTTTTCTCACAATTCAGACTGTATACATGCAATTGCGAGATAAAAAGTCAAAATTGTGAAATAAAAAGTCGTAATTACATTTTGAATTTTTATATCATGTGGTAGAAGCAAATTTCCATACCTAGCCATCTTACACAATTCAGAAGTGCATAGATTATAAATAAGATTGAGTTCCAGCCTTTGTCTGTTGAACTCCTGAGTTGTTTTCTCCTTGACTTGCAGAACCTAAATCTCTCAGTGACCTTCCTAATCCTCTCCCAACCCTCTTCCTCCTCAGTGGCAAAGGTGGATGGTGAGATGCCTCCTTCTCCGGCCTCTTCTCACCACAGCAGCACACAGGCCCCGTCTTTAACCGAGGAGAAGCGCACGCCACAGGGCAGCCAGAACTCCCTCAACACGGTCAGCTCCGGGTCGGGCTCCACAAGCGGCATCGGCAGCGGAGGCGGGGGCGGCAGCAACAACACGGTGGTCCCCAATGCCATCCAGCCCTACGATGTGGAGATCCAACGCGGAGAGAACGAAGGGTTCGGATTTGTTATTGTGTCGTCAGTGTCGAGGCCTGAAGCGGGAACCACTTTCGGTAAGTTTTGTTCAGATAGCGTTATGTTTGAAAGAATTGTTTTATTATGTAATCATTTCTTAATGTATTTAATTAAATATGAAGACACAAAACATTTAATTATTGCAAATTAATTTTATTTTTATGTTTTAATATATATTTATATTACATGAACAATTCTGAAGGATTTTTTATTTATTTTCTTTGTTTTTATTATTATTATTGTCTTGATCTGCCCATGATTTTAGTAAAAAAAAACAAACAAATGTTTCTGTAGCTCAGCTAGTGGGACATGGCACTAGCAATGTCAGGGTTTTAAGCTTGATTCCCAGAAAGCACTTAAAATGACAAAATGTATAGCTTGAATGCACTGTACATCACTTTAGATAAAATTGTCTGGCAAATGCATATATTAGTCACGAGCTATCACATATTTGCATATTCACTTCTTTTATATTATAAAAAGTGGAAAGGACTAAGAGATTCACATTCTTTTGGAGATTTTTGCCTCTGAATGGTGCTTTGGTTGTGGTTTTCAATTTTTGGTGGGTGTGGGTTCTTCATATTTTCCTCACGCCAATCTGCATGTCCTGTGATTTTCTTATTTCGAAAGGCAGTATGTTTGCAATGTCTGCCCGAAGCAGAGGTCGATATCCACCCTCGCTTCGTGGGCCTGTATTTCCGCTGTACTTCCCAATGCCAGACAAGTCTCTATTACACAATATGGCTCTCAAGTTAGTGAAACAGCATTTAGGTTGTCCAAATCTCACCAAGTAATCTCAGCAGTTGCCAGCAGCACTTGCCATCATTATTTTTTTTAACAATTGTAATTGATAGAGAGATCAAGTTGGGAAAAAGACAAATCAAGTATGACATCCCATGTTTAAAGACTCCGATCTTTCTTCGTCGTGTTCATCAGAACGCTCCCACTCTTTAAACTCACAATAGTGCCGTTGGCAGCCTTCATGTAAATGTGCACCGGATCCAGGACGCTCGGTGATTACACCAAGTGGGAGTTTTGTTCAGAGTGTTATGATGGAAGAAAGGAATGACAGATCCGTGTTTGAGAGGAATAAAAGAGAGGGAGCAGTGCTTGGCACTCGTTTACTACAGTGATCAAATGAGTTCCTGTGCCAGAGTCATTGTGAATGAGGACCTCAGAGTAAGCAGAGTTTCAGTCATTAGTATTACAAATTAGACAGCAAGTCATCTTCATAGCAGTGTGACAAGCATGACAGTTGAAATTTTATAGTTTTATACATTCCTGCCCAAGTGCCGTCACAGCATTTGAATTGATCAAACATGCATGTTTCGCAAGATAAGACCAGTAAAAAAATTGGTCTAAAAACAATGCTTAAAAGTGTGCGCACGTGTTTGACCGTTGCGCTCATGGCAAGTCTTTTACTGTGTCTTAAGCATCTCACACCGTTCTAAAACGCAGTGTTCGAGTTAGAAAATCAACTTTTAAAAATCACAAGGTTTAGAGACCTTGGTTTTTTTTTTCATTCATTCCACTGGCCAGCATCTATTGTTTTTAAGCACAAAAACGGATTCTGTGTGAATGGCTCCTTAAAGGTGCAGTAAGTGTTCTGGGAAATGCTAATGGTAGGTATCTACTAGCATAGATAGCATAAGATCCCACCCTCTCTGCAAATCAGCGTCCAAAGCCACGCCGCCTCCACAACACATGAGCACAGCTGCTCCCAGCAAAGCATCACGAGACGTTTTTAATTGGTAGGAGCTGTAAAAGGTGGCTGCTGTTTGTTTGCGGTGCTCCATGACTGAGGTCTGTCTGTATAAACTCTGCAGCATGAAACACGAATGGCAGAAATGAGCTAAACGGCTAAGGGCACCTTTAGCGGCACACTACAGTAAGAAAACCACAAACTCAAACTTGAATAATCATAATATTATCTAGTCATTTTTCATATTTCATTACACAGGCAGAGTTAAAGCACAATGGGGTGCTCTGAGGGAATTTCAGAGGTTTACACCTTTTTTTGCGTAATGAATAATTCAAAAGCGGTGGTGATTATTCAAAGGATCTGAAGAGCGCTACAGAAAGATGCTAGAGGTGATCTAGCATGCATCCAAAAGTCTTTAATATCACCACATTCAGCAGATTCACAATGTCCGTTCTTGCATACCTTTGCTGTCCATTCAGTAACATGCTTTTTTCTGTCACAAGTTACTTTTGGGGTGTGTTTTGCTTGCAGGGCACAATCTGTGGGCATCCTATGAAAATGTTGGCACTTCAGCTTGGTGGCTTGGTGTATTAACCCCTACACATTCTCTCTTTCCCTTTTCTCTCTTTCTCTTTCTCTTTCTCCATCCCCACCAAAAAAAATAAAAACAAAAATAACCATCTTAATTAAAACACATACATGCTCAATCACTGTTGGCCAAAAGCTGGAAACGCATGTGTGGCAATGCCTCATAAAATAGGTCGCATCATCGAGGGAAGCCCAGCTGACCGCTGCGGGAAACTAAAAGTTGGAGACCGGATCCTGGCTGTAAATGGCTGCTCCATCACCAATAAGTCCCACTCGGATATCGTCAACCTGATCAAAGAGGCTGGAAACACGGTGACGCTGCGGATCATTCCAGGGGACGGTCAGTTTCTCTCTCTCTCTCTCGATCTCTTTCCCTTCGCTCAACCAGCATGAGATGAGAACATATTGGGAATGTGGGTGTGTGCAATATGTGTAATAGCGCAGCTTCTCAGCATACTGCTCTCACGAGCCTCACGGTAATAATGCAGACGGTACATTCAGCATTATTAGAAGAAGAATAATGAACAGGAACCTGTGAGGGGATCAACACACTGAATATGCAACACACTCTTATAACCTTAGAGGCAGAACGCCTTCATATTGTGCTGTTATAATAATGACAGATGGCACAACAACAAGGTTGGTCGGAGAACAAAGACACAGCCGTGGATAATACACATTCTAATGTTTCCCCCGAGATTCCAGTAGTGTCATCATTGGTGGAAAGAAATAAGCAGAAGGATCTATGTGCTGCAGTCTTTATTAAATAGCAAAAATCGAAATAGTCAAACTTCTCAAGATCCCGAACTGAACAACCAGTATACATTGACAACTAATAGAGAACAACTGAAAATGAGGGCTATAAATGCACAGGGAAACGCTAGGTGCTAAACAAGATAATTAACAAGACACAGGTGAGACTCATAAGGACAAATAAGTGGCAACAGAAGAGCATGAACAAAGAAAACACAGGAAATTGAACTGAGAACAGTGCTAAACTAACTCAAAGTCAAACTGAGGCAAAACACAGACTAGTGTCCTGTTGCGAGAAGCTAGCTGTACAAACTAAGAGTTTCAGAGCAGGTTTAGAGTTAACAGATCTAGAAAAATCCAACCTGGTTTAGATCAGGTTCAACGAGCTGTATAAACGTTCTCGGTCAACTCAGGTTTGATCCAGAGTTTGTGATTCTCTTGACTCTGAAGCGTATGCACCTGAAAGCGTTCGATTCACTTCTCGCAAGAGAGACTGAAGATGCACCTTTTTTTAATGCATCTTTTAAGAAAAGAACTTGAGTTGGAAATTAAGTCATTACTGAACAGTAAGGATTGTTTTAGCAAAATGAAAAATATTCTAATATGTATAGAAAAATATATATTAATAGAAAATAAAATGTATTTAATTATTTATAGAAACTTTCATTTGAATTTTTTTTTTTTTTTTTCGCTTTTCATGCTAAACAAAAACTCTGCCTCTGACCTATATCTAAGTACTAATTAGTTGTACTAAGTGTTTTATTTTCTTTGATTAAGTCTCATCTCACCTAGGGCACCAAGTGAGGCAGAACTGACACTGGTTCCGCCTCAAGAAACGTAAGTGTTGGCCAATGGTATCACAGCTCATGGTATATGCGTGCATGCATGTGCCAGTGTGTCGGTTCACTATACTGAGTGTTTTCCTCAGAGGAAAGGCGGCATGCAATAATGAGAAAGCTGTTTCCAGTGAAGTTTCGGCTCTACTATAAATCGTGATGCCAAATACACTGGGGTCTGTCTGAGTTCTTCATTCTCTTTAATCAGAGAGGAGGAGAGCGCTGGCATACTATGGGAATTTCCAAAATTGACAGAATGTGGGTGTGGACGTCTGGTTGTGTTTACAGGAGGGCGAAGACGGTTCATTGTGGGTAGCTTTTGCTTCCCTGAATGTTACTTGACTACAGTTACTAAACTGAAGTCTTTTGGTTTCTTACTGGTTTCTGCGCATAATTTATGCATAATTTATGCATTTCTTGTGCTTTCTGAGCAGAGAAAAAAGGGAAAAAACAAGATAAAACCATGAGATGAGGAAAGGGAGAGAACGCTTAGTCTGTTCCCAGCAGAATGATGGGGAAAGGCTATTTTAAGACGGTGGGATTCACGGGCTGTGCACTCATCAAAGTCCCCTCTCTCCCCCACAGTGACTGCCCAGTGGGGTGGAATTAAAGCAGCTTTGAGTGCAAGCAACAGCAGCCCGCATTTCATTGGTGACAGCTGATTTAAGAGTTAGGCCAATGTAGTCAAAGCAAATGATCCAAGATCAATTAAGCTAGTGCACTGGTTCACCCCAAAAAGGATCAAAGGAGATGTTTTGAAGAATGTTTAAGCTGCTTTTTTCCTTTCGGCAAAAGCGTACAAAGACTACGGTCTGTCAAGCCACAAAAAGACCACGAGGGACCATGAAATTTTATATTTTCCTCGGATGCAATCGTGGATTTTTCAGTCTCGCATGATTCTTCAGAAATCATAATAATATGCTGATTTGATTTGACAGTAAAGAGATTTTAAAATGTTAAAATACATTTGTATTTCAAACAAATGCTGCTCTTTTGCACTTTCAATTAATCAAAGAATCCTGAAAAAAATTATTGCAGTTTCTACAAAATCAAACAATACCAACAATAACTGATAATAATTGAGCACCAAGTCAGCATATTAGAATGATCATGTGACACTGAAGACTGGAGAAACGGCTGCTGAAATTTGAGCTTTTCCATTACAGGAAAAAATTACATTTTAAAATAGTAATTATTGTATTTCTGATCAACTAAATACAGCCTTGGTGAGCATAAGAGACTTCTTTCATAAACATTTGAAAATCATAATTATTCCAAGCTTTTGATCGGTAGTGTACAAGATATGACTTGTGCAATATTTTCCAAGACTGAAAATTGAGTAATTATTCATAATAATCTGATCTTCTTTATTAGGTCAATTTAATTCAGACTTGCAAACTGCATGAACAGCATGAACATTATTCAGGATATCTTAATTTATGTTCCATTGAAAGAATAAAATAATACACGTTTGGAACTGCATGAGAGTGATTAAATGGTACAGAATATTAATTTCTGGGTCAATTATCCCTTCATGACATGCTGTTGTAATTGTTAATGTGAGGGTAGGTTGTGATACGAGATTACAGACAAAAGATGGAAACTGGGTGTTCGGCTTTGCATGGTATTCAGTCATTAGGCTATAATGTAATCGAAATGAGACGAAAGCTACAGCCAGAATGATAAATGCGCCGGTGTTCCTGCTGCCCAGCTGGAGTGCGCTTGCACAGTGCACTAGTGCTAATGTTTTGTTGTATGGAAAATCGGCCTCTGATACTTGGTCCACAGGGTACACTTACACACTGCACATGCATTATGGGTAATGATGTGGAGGCTTCTCTATCTTCTTTAACATTTTTGATGTTCCTCCCGCAGAGTCCTCCAACGCATCATTGCTGACCAACGCTGAGAAGATTGCAACCATAACTACCACACACACACCTCAACAGCAAGCTGCACCTGAGCCAAGGTACACACCACACACCGTAACTTCTAAACACTCATACCATACCGCCATTTTGAGTTGGATTAAAAGAGGGATTTGAAGTCATTTAAGATTTGAAATAATTTAATGTAATGTGGCTCCAAAAAGTGTTTGGACACTTAAGTCAAATTTAAAAATGAATGAACTTCATTGCATGGGATAACAATAAATCAAACAAGTTGCTATCAGCACTTTTCTGAGTCCTTTTTTTTTTTTTTTTTTTAAGAAATGAATATTTTTGTTTAGCAGTGATGCATTAAATTAACCGTTTTCAATATTAACAACAAGAAATGTTTCTTGAGCACCAAATCAGCATATTGGAATGGTTTTTGGAGGAACATGTGACACTGAAGACTGGAGTAATGATGCAGTTTTATTTGTCTTTTCCCCCAGAAACAACACCAAACCAAAACAGGAGTCTTTTGAGTTCAAAGCCCCACAAGCTCCACCTCCTCCAGCTCCGACACAACCTTCAAATCAGGTACATCGCTCACTCCGTTCCCTACACTGCCATCTCCTTCAGATGTTTTGGCCAGTAGCTTGATGAACTGTCAACAACAAAAGACAGCAAAATCTTTGAACTACTAAAGCGAATTTGTGAAACTTGCCTTATGACCAGGGCTTGACATTAACTTTTTTTGTTACTGTGGCTAGTGGTTTGCCAAAGTTACTAGCCGCATATATGTTGACTGTTAGCAGCAGGCGGTGAAAAATAACTCAAATTAGTACTGAGAGGCGGCTTATGTGTGCGCACTTTGGGTGTGAGCGCAAAATCTGCGAGAATGAGAAAAGTTATGCGCATGCTGAAATTCAAGCCTTGTAATACCAATAATATTGATCAGGAGCAAATGAAACCAGTGAGTGAGGGGAGGCGGGTTTGTGTCAACTCTCTGTCGGAGAGATGAGAGAGCGAGAAAGCGTACCTGGTATCATGCGTCTATTCTGCGGAACATGAATATTGGAGGCGTTTCAGATATTTCAGTATCTATATGTATAGTTTTATATTTCAGATGTTCTTTTAAAGGACTACAATTGAAAAATGTATACATGCGTATGTTGATGTCAAATGCAGGTGTTAATGTCAAGCCCTACTTATGACTCATTTTACACTAGAGGTTCCCTCTCTATTCTATGAGAGTATGGTGTTATTTTGTACGGTGAAAGTGTTCGTTGGTGCCTCGTGATGGCCCTGTTCAGCCCTTTCCCCCCTACCAAAAATACCATCAATTATTTAAGCTGTTCGTCTGATGATGCCGTTATCAAATACATGTTGGTTTCCTGCTGCTGTCTTTTGTTACCTTTGCTGAAATGGGAGCTTTGATGAAAAAATGCACAATTATAGATTCATCACTGACCTTTGCACGTGTGTGTTTGTGTTTTAGGATGCTGAATTCTACTCAGTTGATCTGGAGAGGGACAATAAAGGCTTTGGTTTCAGCCTTCGAGGGGGTCGAGAGTACAACATGGACCTGTATGTGCTGAGACTAGCGGAGGACGGAGCAGCCGTGCGAAACGGAAAGATGAGGGTACGTGCGGCTTGCCATGAACATGAATCATGATGCGCATATTAGAAATGAATCATACTTCAATCAGCATCTGAACTTATATGAGGTGGGACGGTGGGATTGAGGTGAAATCTGACTCCTGCTGCTGATTTGTGCTCGTTCCACTCGCGCCGAATTGAGCAATACACCACGTTTCGTTTTTGATTGGAGTGTCTGTTCGCTAACTGAACTAAATGATTTTTATTACTGTAAAGAAATAACGGTGGGAGTCAGTGCGGCATTGGGAAAGGGATGATAATCGCACGACCTATTTGATATTCTATCATTTAAATATTTAAAAATCGTGACATCCCTAACTTATATTCATTAAATCACCACAAAAGATGACCCAGAACTAGTTAATATAGATAGCCATTATTTATATGAGTGGTAGTTAATTATAATAAATATGTTATATTGAATTGTATTGTATTATTTACTGCTTAAGTTTGATTGAATACAATGCCTTTCTCACCAACAAAAGACATATATGTATTATATCTCATATTTATTATAATTATCAATTATTACTGAAGTATGATTGGACAGTGTCTTCTTATTGCTTTACTACCCTAACTATACGTGATTATACGGTTAGCTGCATTTTATTTAATTTACTATCGTTTCTACAGTTAGAACCCCCCACAACAACAAATCCTTTTAGCATCTGAATAACACATTGTCCGTCTCAGGGCCCAGACTTGCGTCAGACTTGCACATTTAATTTCTGTCCCCATAGTCATCTTAGAAGTGATGTTAAAAAGTGGATTTTTAAAGTAAATGATAAATAGAGTGATTAACTGCCCATTAGCGTCAATGCTAACCGCCGTTGTACTAAGCTCTGCAAGTGAGATGAGAGGATAGCAACGCATAGCGACTCTGTGAAGCGCAGCGAGTTGTCAGCCGAAGACCCATTTATGTGGAAACGGTATTCCCCTGATGGTATGCGCTGACAGATAACCAGAGGCAGAGAGGGAAAATAGAACAAAGGAAATTCTACCTTCATCTCTAGATTTCTCTATGCATGACTATGTTTACTGGATGTCACAGCTAAATATAGGTAACGTGCCTTATTTTTATTCTCTCTGCATCCTCTCTCCTGCTCTGTATCGCTCTAGGTCGGAGATGAGATCCTGGAGATCAATGGGGAGAGCACCAAGGGCATGAAGCACGCCCGTGCCATTGAACTGATCAAAAACGGTGGCCGAAAAGTCCACCTGGTCCTAAGGAGGGGGGACGGCTCAGTGCCAGAATATGGTGGGTCAATCTACGAGAACATCCCCTTCTCCCCTGTCTTCACACCTTGAGGAGTTTCCCCCACGGGGGTCGACAACACCACCACCTCTTCTTTTCTGCGCACTGGTCCTCTCCTCTGACCTCCTCCTGGGTGATGGGCCTTCCTCTTGCTGCTGTTGCCCCCCCTTGCCTCGGTGCACTGGGCTAGCCTAGGGGACTGTGGGATATGTGGCTTTTGGGTGGTGGTTGTGGCACATGCTTTTCGTTATACTTCACAAGAATTAAAAAAAAAAAAAAAAAACGCAAAGCGAGGAGGCGGAAATATTAACGTTTCTAAAACTGGATATACGTTTGTTTTTCAGAGAAAAAAAAATATGATAAACTCTGTCATGCCCTCCATTGAGGTGGCATGACCATGTCAGTGAGTTGTAACATATTTATGATATTTATTGAGGGTGAATGTAAGCTACTGAGAAGGGTCTTTAAAGAGACTCCGTGACTACAGACACATTCTGGTATCATTAGCCGTTTCATTGAAAACTCACAATACTGTATTCCACATATTCACAGATCTTTTTGCACGTTGTACATTTCAACTGCTTCATTGCAAACTTTGCAGATGGTTCTTAAACTCCACATTCCATTATCTTTTTTTTTTTTCGTTTGTTTTTTGTACCTAACGGATTATCAGACGTTACATTCTTTCATTTACAGACAGAAAGCAACTCACTTATTGAGCATAATGTCAGTGCCGCATGATGTCAGTGAATATCTAAATGTGTTTTTTTTTTCTTGTCGATTTCCATAATATTTATGGAAAATTCATGTACTAATTTGCCAGTTATTTTTTATGCTTTTGTTTTCGGTCTTGACCATTTAAAGATGCTCATTCATGTATTTTGTCGAGTTCAGAATGTGATATAATGTGTCCTTTCCCGCACCAACATGATATCTCTGTGAGGTTGTATATTTTTATACCATTTTGTACTTGTTTTTCTCATTTTTCTCTTCCATGTCTCACCACTTTTGTTTTCTTTCTGTTTGCAATGTAAACTGCTTCATATGGTGTGTGTGTTTGTGCACATAAGCTTGTTACAGCATCCACATCTCACTGTCTTTGGGTTGATTTGCTGCTGGGCGAGGGTGTGTGAGGGCACGCTTGTGTGTGTGTGTGTGTGTGTGTGTGTGTGTGTGTGTGTGCGCGTGTGCGAGTTTGGTTCCGGCTCTCTCTGTTACTGTTGGTTTTTCACTCAAGGGTGGGGGCGTTTTATGGACAATCTCTATCTTTGACTAAATGATAAAATAAACACTGTTTCCATTGCAAAAGAGCATAACTCTCTCACGACTGTTGTTTCAGGGATCTAAATACTCTGCTTCTCTCTCTTCTTTTTTTATCTACTCTTTTTTTTGTTGTTGTTCTGGGCTCTTCCTTCCACCCATAGCGATGGTTGCTCCCCAAGTCGCTGCTTGTATGAGATCTGAAAAGACAGCAGAGCCTGCTTTCTACCAAAATCAGACCACGGTTTGTAGATCCCGTGTTCCGTCTCATCACATCTCTGGCAGTTTTCTGTGCTGTGGCTTCCACTCTACTGTACTGTCCCTTGCAAGTTCATTTACACAAGAATGCATTGCCAGTGCTTTGGCCATTCCTGACATTGTGACCTGAATGAGTGGGTTCATTCTTGCATTTAAAGTTTGCCGACATCCCCACAGACAAAATGAAAACCTCATCAATGAATGCAATTTTTTTTGTTATTAGTGGGTGTTTTTTTTATTTTTTTTTTTTTTTTTTTTTTTGTGTCATGCGTTTCTTATTTTGTCGACGTTTGCCACCCACCAAAGCCATTACCCGGTACAGGTAAATTTTCTTTGACTCTTTGGATCCTTGTTTATCTTAGGCATGTAGAGTATATGTTGCTCGAAAGTGCTTCTACATGTAGAATCTTAGTTGTGAACTGCTTCAGAAAAGAGTCGTGGGAACAAAAATGTTTGCCTGCAAGTTTTTCCCTCAGGTTTGTGACATCCATTTTTTCTAATCATGCAGAAATGTCTATCTCAAACCAGTCCATTATGTTTGGAGTTAAATAATTAGTAATCATCAAATGCATGAGTTTGTGTCAGATGAGTATCATCATCATCTGCATCAACACTAAAACTATTCTTAATTGTTGCTTGAACACATTCAGAGTAGAAACAGAATCACCAAGTACGTTAATATGCACAGTTACAACAGGTTTTTGTATAGCCGAGCTCCATCTGTCTGTCCTAGTATACGTGACAAAGCATAGTCAAATAATTGGGGGAAAAAAGGTACAAAGCAAAAGCCAACTGTAGTAACCGCTTTTAGATTAACATGCATACATGCAGTGCAATGCTGAGCTATAATCGCATTATTTAGGCTACTACTATTTCAGTTGTACAAAAAAAGACTAAAGGCTGGAATACACTACACAACTTTTAAAGCCTCAACCCATTTTTATACACAAGGCATGATTCTCTTGCCAGCTGTGGAAATGGTTACAGAGAAAAACTGGGCATCATACATTAAACGACTGAAGTCCACTCTACCAGACTTTCTTGTCATTCCAAACACAACAGATTCATGCAGATACATGTTGTTAGATGATGCATGACAAACAAACAGTATATGTTCTAAAATCAGCATAAAATGTCAACTGTATGTTTATTTCCTCTGACTGGAGTTAATCATAGTCTGAAGCTGTAAAATCGGACTCTGTGCCCCTCATTCGCTACGTGATTTTCTGTGAAATCTGTGAAGTCTAACCCCAAATATGCAGACTGGCTCTGACTTGCGGCAACAAGCATTGCCTCCAATCAGGGCGAAATCATGTAGTGTATTCCAGCCTTGATTATTGTTTTAGTTCAACTGAAATCAAACTTTTAAAGTGCATGTAAATGTACTTAAAGGGTTAGTTTACCTAAAAATGAAAATTCTGTCATTAATTACTCACCTACATGTCGTTCCACACCTGTAAGATCTTCGTTCATATTTGGAACACAAATTAAGATATTTATGATGAAATCCGAGAGCTCTCTGACTTCTCAATAGACAGCAATTTAACCACCAATTTCAAGTAGGGCTGGGACAATAAATCGAGAAATGATTCTGGATCGATTCTGAGATTTTCTGAATGCATCGTGATTCTCTCTTCAATCGATTCTGAGCTTAGTTTGTTACAGCAGACAGCGCTCTAGGCTAGTTTTTAACCACATGCTCAAATGCTCATGAAGAAGAGCGCTTGTGGGTTCAAGCAGAGTCTGAGACTGTACCAACCTCAGAATTCTTTTATGAGAATTAATAACACAAGATTAATGTAAACACCCCACTGCAAACACCCTTTTAATTCACTTCAACCTTTTCGAACTTCATGAATGATTATTTTGTTGAAGGGATTATTTTATAGGCTGTTTCTAAAGCACGTAGTGCCATCTGATGTCAAAACCTAATCGATTTGAGAGAATCGTGATGCTTTTGGAAAATTTCAGAATCGATCCAAAATAATTTCTTGATGTATTGCAATGATTTAGGTACTAAAGACTTTGTTAAATAGTCGACGTGACTGCAGTGGTTCAACCTTCATTTAATAAAGCTACGCAAAACAAAACAAAAATAACGGCTTTATTCAACAATATTTTCTCTTCTTTGTCATTCTCATACACTGTTAACATCCAGCGCTTCCAGGTTCTACACCA